>CM070622.1:93293600-93766100 GCA_036346255.1 Ampelocalamus luodianensis | reverse complement strand
AAAACCAACTTCGGCAATCAGAACTTGAGAACTATCTTGAGCATCAATTAAAGGTGAAGGGTCAGATGCACATTAGTATTCCAAAAATAAAAGCAAATGACACGCAATTGAAACATTGTCCATGATCAGATAATTGCATAATAAATAATTTTTTGTCACAAGGTATGAAGGGTATGAAGCAGGGATTCAGAATAAAACCTTGTAGGAGCGAATAAGTGTATATTTCATAATATCTTGTCTTCTTCACTTCTTTTGGAACTACTACGGTAAGCTCTTTTTCCGTCAGCTGCACAAAAATCAACTGTCAGGTACTAGGAATTATGTCCGTAAACACAGCAAGCAAGGACATCAGACCAAGTTTAACCACCTTTGGGTCTTTGTCATTGCATAACAAAAAGCAGGTGGGAAAAAAATCACTAACTACATAGTAGTAACATAGCAATTTTACATAAGATAACAAAAGGTTTAAAGTTATGGCCACATGAGCTGAATGAGCATACCGGCTAACAACTTTCATGTTAAATGACCAGATATTTGATAAACAATTCCAGATATTTTGAAGTTTGCTTTCACTGTCATCATTCTGGTTTAAATAAGCTACATGATTAATATCCATATTCCCATATGTATCGATGATGTATTTATTAATTTCATTTGGCTTAACATGTACTAACATAGTAACATTCTATTTTTTTATGCCAAAAACAAGCAAGTCACTGAGCCATTACATTAGCACAGCTATGAGCCTATGACAGTCACTTTAGCAATCCTACCATATGTTGACGATGTTTATATCCAGCATATATGGTTGCTCCAACGCTAGGAGCTTGACACATTAATTTAATAAACATGCTGCCAACAGTAACATGGAGTAAAACAAGAAAAGCTGTTTGGAAAATGAGCTTCTGAGTTCTGACTGATGCAAAAAGAAGACAGTAGTAATACCAACACTTCTGAATGCAGTTTTCCCTTTGGAACTTCACTTTGAGTTTGCACATTTTGCACTTTACAGTCTCCCTTTTTGTTTTTGGATTTTTCCCTTCTGTTCTTTTCGAATACTTTGCTTGGCATCGGCAGCTTTGTCTTCAGATGTAGATTCAACACCATTAGCATTATCTTCAAACCTTGTTCTCTTGGCTGCACGTCATAACATGAAATGTTATACAAGTAGGGTAACACTAAGAACAATACATATTGAAAACACATCTTTAGGGTTTGGCCTCCTGGTGCACATTGACTTATTGTCCATATCAGAGGTTTAAGACTCATTTGCTTCTCTTCTTTTTGGGTAATTTGCTAAATACATGTCCAGTTTATATAAAAAAAGTAAATTTCTTTTTATAAAAAAACCATAATTGTAGTCCAAAAGTAAGTTTGACCCAGCAACAAGGCAAGTAAGAACTAATTTAAAAGCAAATGTACACAATCAGTGAAGTGGGGAATAAAGAACAGATCTAAGATTAGTCAATAACTGCTACATGTGTCATGGGTGCAGCTGTCCAGGTACCATTCACGCACTGTAGCACCCTGGTGACTGTTCATGTGTCACCGTCTCTTGGTCAACAAGGAAGGTAATTAATTTCTATCTAGAGATAGGTTTCCATAATATCCGATGGCATCCATTTAAGAAAGAAGGAACTCTCTCTCCCCCCTACAGTCCCTCCCCATCAAGCTAACACTGTCTGGCCTATTTTCACAGGGTATACCCCTACGAACTAAGGTTCGTAACAACTAGTTGATTATGTTTTACTTTTGGAAGCATTACCACAGTTAGGACATAAATTACTTTCATGTGTAAATGCAACAGTCAAGTGCCCAGGAAGAAAGATGTTGCAGCGCTGCACATGGGATTGTCCAATGAGCGCATGACTTATAAAATAAATGCCTAACTCAATGGGGTAGCAAAACTTCAAAAACTATAAAGGTTTATGCATCTGTGAACACATGACTTATAAAATAAATGCCAAACTCAATGGGGTAGCAAAACTTCAAAAACTATAAAGGTTTATGCATCATTCACAGATGCATGAGTTTGTGTCAAGATGTGGTTTGGAGAGTAGAGATGTAACCGAATAAATGGAAATCCTATCAGCGTATCAGACATAAGGCGCTTCCAGCCTTCCATCAAACAACCAACGATATATCAAATAGAACTGGATGAAATAAATTATGATATTCATATTATAAAAAGAAAAGGTTTACCTCACTGAATGTATCTTTTATATCATCACGCTCAACACTGCTTTCCTGAAGACATTTGACTTAATTAGTATGTAGAATTTTGGCAGACGTATGAACATCAGTGTAGCACTACCCGTGAATAAACTGCAATGCTTAAATAGAACAATTAGAATGGACCATTAAACTGATAGACCGAGTACATGTCAAACAGCCAGACTTCCACCAAGTGAGCATCCCAATACAATCAAAGCAGAACAGAATGAATAGTAAATAAATTGCAGAAAGCACTTAGTTCCACAATAAAAACTGAAGGCACAGAAACAAGTGGCCTGTCAAGATGGAAATACGAACCATGGAATGGCACTTGGACAAGTACCCAGTTGTTTTGACACAGAAAAAGGGTTTTGACACAGAAAAAGGGTAAGCTTCAAATCTGAACAAAATTCGAATGTTCACAGATTAGCTGGTCTAAAAGGCACTACAAAATGTTGTAAAAGCATCCACCAATCATGGATAGCCCACTCAACAGTCCTCAGTTCACAGAATAATAGTAGTGGTTGCTTGGGAGAAAAAATAAGATTAAACAAACCTGCCTTGAATTCATAGCTCATGCTACTGTCAATCACAAAAAAGAGAGGTCTTCTTGTAAATGAGATCATATCACAAGGGTATATGCAGTTTGAACCTAGATGTTTCAAACTTGTGTCAGAAACAGTATACTTCTTTCTAAAAACAAAATAATTCAAGTCTGTGAAACGCAACTTAAATCAACCCTAAGCCTTCAAAATAGCTCAACGAAGATAATCTCATGAACTTGGCATTGAAAAAATACCTTCACTTTCACGGCAGCCTAACAACAGGCAAGGTCCGTTGGGGTTAGTATTAGTATATCAAACATTCAAACTTACTAAAATTGCTCACAACCTTCTCGCTTGTATTGGGACAAAATCCAGAATGTCCCACCTCACCTGAGAGAGATTAGAATGCTAACTAGAATATGCTCCCCAACACATGATAGAAAATTGATAAGCTTTTAGTCAGACAAGCCTGGGGCACCAACCTGCAGCTGAAAGATATATTAACAGCATACCATTCGATGGGAGCTCCTCACATTTGGTGGCAACCACCTGGATTTCAAACAGAACATTCTTCAATCAGATAGATAATTTATTTCATATATGATTAAATGGTGTAACTTCCAAATAAAGAAATATTAGAATGAATAGTATAACACTATTCAAAGTCAATTTGTCTTTTCCTGATTATCCATGCATCCTTGAGCACTGCTGCACTGTTCGTGAATTGCATCCTAGATTTAGCTTCCCTATCAGTTTAGTGTCCCATCATGGCTGTCCATGTTATCCTTCTAGACACTATCTCTTGGCAACCTCAAACCAGTCCCAAAAAAATTCTAACAGATGACCGAGTTAAAGTTTGATTCAAACATTATATGTTGTAGATTATTTTTCAGAACATTAGAAACCCACTCATGGCATGAACCCATGGGTGCAAAAAAAAAGTGCACCAACATGGTTTAGTGCAAAAGAACCACATGGTTCCCATTCGAGATATTGAAGCATTCTGATTACGTCTATGGTAAGGTCTGTAAATTTGACCTGAACGAAACACAGACATGATGTTCCGTTAGTAAAAAAGCAGTAGTAGATGAATGTGAGGGAGGAACAGAGGAAGCATTACCCGGCCAGGGAGGATCAAATGCGTAGCTGTACCTGAGTGGTCTCATGTTCATAAAGGCGAGTCGGCTCTCAGAAACCTAGCGATTTCTTGCAAGACATGTTTCCACTCCTTATATTCAGCTTCCTGCACAGTCCAGGATGGGTCAGAATCCGCTGATTGATCAGAAGCAAGGAAGAAGGCAGCGACAATTGAATCGAGTTGAATTGTACAAGTAGGGTAGCAGCTTAGAAGAAAATTAATTAATATTAGGATATATACTGAACTTATGGTAGGGGGGAAGATAAGCGGGGGAGGGACCGTACCTGGAGTGTCTTCTTGGATTCGTCGAGTGGGCGGATGTGAGCGGCGAGGCGTGGGACGGGTCTGCGCACCTGGCGAGGAGAAGGGCTACAAGGAGGAACCTGGCGCGGAAGCGGAGGTGCTTGGTGGGGGCGACGAAGTAGGCACGGTCGAGGATGGCGTGGTAGAAGACGAAGGCCTCGGAGAGGAGGGCGGTGTCAGAGGTGCGCTGGTACTGGGAGTAGTAAAGGTGGGCGCTGCGGGCGGCGATCCCGCCGACCTGCCAGCAGCGGAGTCCGGCGTCGAGGAGGCGGTGGCGGTGCTCCTGCTGCATGCGCCAGAGCTGGGTGTAAGGGGAGGTTGCGCACGCGGGCGAAGCGCCGGTCCGCCTTGTCCAGCAGCGCCCAGGACTGCTCAGCCGTCCAGCCACCGGCGCCGCCTTGGGCTTGGGTCGACCGGTGAACCTCTGAATTAGGGGCGGAAGAGAGGAGGAGCACCGCGCATGTGGAGGAGAAGCGGGTTGAACTCACTGGGGACGCGGCATCGGGTTAGAAGCGCAGAGATTGGGATTTGGGAAGGTGAAGGCAAGGGAGAGGGGACTCGGCAGAGTACGGGAGCGTCCGATCCAAGGTTACTTGTGGCCTCCGCTTCCGTGCGCGAAAGGAAGCCGAACGGCTTTTCTCTTCTCTCTGTCCTGTGGGGCCATCTTCTTTAGTAACCGCCTTTCTTCTGACCGTTAAACTATACTAGATGGGTAGGCGGGCGATGCTGCGCCCGCCTGATTTTTTTTTTTTTTTGGCATTGAACGTAGATTTACTGATGTGTGTGTGTATAGTAGCGGCTAAAGGAAATCAAGTTTTTGGTATATTGAGTAAGGTCCGTACGTAAGTATCTAGTGAAAACTGAGTATACTACCATATATCTTGTATAGCTAGTGCTCGCTATTGCGAAATCTACCTGGCCTGGCAGGAAAAAAGGCAGTATAGGCCAGGATCAGTAATGTTTGTTGATACGTTAAATGAAAAGTGGCGTTCTAAGCATTAAAAGTTGAAATATGTTAGTATCTGCTGTAAAAGTTTTTTTTTTACTCCCGAGTTAATTGGGTATCATTAATGTGTTGACAGGATAACATCAAGGACTAAACAGATTTACATTAATGGAAATATGTAAAAAAACAGTCTTACAACAGGCGCGTCAGATAATAAGGAAGCCGATCCGTGTGCAATTGCACAGAAGGAATGACGAACAAGTAAGCTGCCGCGTGCGCAGCAACAGATCAGGCCACTAAGCGCCGAAATCATCCTGCTAAAACCGAGCCAGTGAATCTTGTCGAAGACCGACGTCTTGGAGTATAATGAAAAGGAGTAACTGAAAAAGCACAAAGGATGTACACGTCAGCACAAATATAGTGGCACAGAAACAAAGCGTGTGCGTAACAACAGACAGAGTAGATAAGCTATCTCTGAAGCAAGCTACGACAAATCTGGCGCAGGAAACCAAAAAAATATATAAGCGATCTCTGAAGCAAGCTAGGGAAAAAATGGCGCAGGGGAGAAAAAAAAAAGGAAAACGATCTCGACACAAAATCTGGCGAAGCAAACCAAAAAAAACAGCAGTGTAATGTCACAGAAACTGAACGACGAACATAAACATGAAAAAGGGAGCAACTAACAGGGATCTCAGGAAAAAGTATCTTCGCTGAAGAGAACATGAACCTATAGGCAAGCGAGGAAAAATCTGGCAAAACAATCAAGGGGGAAAAAGGCAAAGGCTAACGTCATAGGAAGGGAACGACGAACATCAACAGGAAAGAGGGAACAACTAACAGGAAACTCAAAAGTAACTATCTTCGATGAGGACAACAGGAACAGATAGCAGGCCGGCGCGGCGTAGGAGGAAGCACCGATAGAAAGCGGCGCGGGATGCAGCGGGTAGCGAAGCGACGCGGCGACGGAGGAAGCACTGATAGAAAGAAGTGTGAGACGCGGTCCGGCCAGATAAACCGATGGTCAAGCGAGTCCGACGACCAAGAAGGCGCTGGAGGCGAGGCGACGAGAACAATCCAGATTGGAGACAGCGCGAGGCGGAGTGAAAAAAACAAGATGGAGACAGGGCATGGGCAGCGAGCAGGCAAACAAAGAGGCGCGTGGCGCATCGCGAAGGAAAAAGTCGGGCGTATAGACAGGTGGCTTCGAGAAGGCCTGGGAGGCGACGCGAGACAGAGCGGAGGCGACGTCACACACACTACGACCAGCGGGCACGCTTACGTCAGCCGTTTATAGCATTTACCATATAGGATTTTTGGTGACGGGGATGAAAGAGAATGAAGAGAGAGAATATTGCTGTCTATAATCCTGTAACCGACTGTAGCACCAAAACCAAGAAAAAGCATTAAAGATTGTGTGTTGTCTACAATCCTATAGCCATATCAGATCATCACAACCCATTGTATGAGCTGGTTTTAGTCTTTGTCTATAGGTGATATGGATAGTTCTTATAAAGGAAAGACTCTACGTACACGCCACGAGAACGCTTCAATTCTCTCGCGGATAGAGATAAGAAAGATATGAATGTCATTAATTGTATCTATCCCTTCCTCTTCAATTTAAATGATGCCTGTTCGTTTCTAGCTAATTATTTATTAAGTACGGTCACTTCTTTGCAACACGATTTTTATTACTAGCTAACGGATTAACTATGAAATTTATTCTCTTTTCATACAGGGATTAACCTAGAGAAAGTAAGTCGATGATCCAATATATTCATCTTTCAACAAAAAGAGGTCTTAATATAAATAATTTATATCAAGATTGATTACATGGTGATTCAGATACAATTAGATGGATTCTTTTTTGGATGATGTCCATAGATATTAATTATTCCAAAGTGAAAAGCCATATAGTCTGCTTCTTAGTCAATAAAAACGATAAATGAACAGTCAACTGTGTAATTTTCCATCAGATAAGCAGTTTCTGTTAACAGAAGAGCAGATACATACATAGCTTAATTTATATCTGCCGCCTACCATATTCCTAAATCCTAAAGCAAAGAACCTATCACCCAAATTCCCTAATCTTGAACACTAAAGCATAACTAGTGATCTTTTTCTAATCTGAAATATGTGCAACCCCTCATATCTCTAAATCTTTAATATCATACTAGGATATGACTCGCGCCAATGGCACGTATATGTTCAATGGTAGGGAAGAGGAAAACAGGCAGACGAATAACAAAATTAGCACACAGCCAATTAGCACGGGTAGTATGAATTCACAATTATTATCTAAATCCAGTTAGGTAAATAACAAAATAACTTTTAGACTTAATTCTGAAAGCTATTCTCATTATCATAGGAATATAAGGCAGATAAATCTATTTTACGACGCATCCCAGTATGCAAGATCCTCATTGCTATCATGTTTCTGAAATACACATGGCGCAAGATTTTTAAGAACATTGATTGAACTGACAGAGATTTAATAGGAACCAAATGTTTGTAAAAGAAGAGTCAATGGTCCCAAAAAAAACTATTAAGACTAGAGAATCAACAGAAGCAGAGAATATCTGCATTGCGGAACCAAAAAATTGAATATTTTTTCTGTTTCAAAGATCTTCCAATGAATGAGACATTTGTATATGACTAGTAGAATGCCCGTACGTTGTAACGGAAACACAAAATCTTAACTTAAAAAACATTAGTATTCACGAAGAACGAAAGGAACACCCGAGAGTAACAATCATTCGAAGCAAAAAGTTGCAAACATTTGTGCTTTATTTGTCACAAATTTGTGGCATTTCAGTCTAGCTAGATTGTGGGAGAAGAACATCATGGCAGAACGCACGTTCGTTGCTATCGAAAACAATCTCACATTCAATGGCAATGCATGCAATGCAATGCCAATATAGGTGTCACTTGGCAAGTGATAAGGTAACGGCGATGCAACTTTGCGAGTGGATGGAAGCCCTGTTCACCGGTGCAACTTAATAACTTATGGGGCATTGTGTGATTTGCAGAGCTAAAAGCAGAGCTTGGTGAAGCAACATTAACCATCACATGAAGATAAATAAAAATGAAACATGCATGTCATCTGCAAGCAAGGGAAGCATCCGCCAGGATGCAAGACCACAACACAGGGAATTTGGGATAACTAAATGACAATAACAGCATTAGTACAGTTCATTAATTCAGACAAACTAAATGAAACCAATCAGTGGAGGGAGCATTTGACAAGGTAATTGAGCTTTCACATAAAGCAGGGGGAGCGACATATTAATGAAGCTTTACGAATGAAACCAATCAGTGGAGGGAGCATTTTACAAGGTAATTGATCTTTCACATAAAGCAGGGGAGCGACACATTAATGAAGCTTTAGGGAAAGAGAACAATGCATTGACATATTATTAGATGGGCAGAGGTAAAATGTGAAGCTGTAAGAGGAAGCCTTACGTGAGTTACTGATTCTGACATTGCGTAAGCTTTGTCATGAACAAGCTAAGAGGAGTAGCAAGAGAATTGTAGTTGAAGGGACGTCTTTCTGTACAATCTATGAGGGTTTGTAGTACTTGGTCGGCACAAAGGGCATCTTGGTGACAACAGCGTCATAGGACTTTCCACGGACAACCACCTTGAACTCTGTCCCAGCTTTGTGCAAACCAGATTTTGCATAGCCCATGGCCATGTTCTTCTCCAAGTAGGGGCTGAACCCCCCACTGGTCACCTCACCAATGTTCTCCCATAGTTGCTCACAATCTTGCTATGACTCCGTGGAGGTGGTCCTTGTGAGAAGATGCCGACACGCCTGATCTTTGGGCCTTCCTGGAGCTGCTTGAGGATTACATCTGCACCCAAGAAGCCACCCTCTGGCCTATTCTTGCCAATTGCCCACGGGAGGCTAGCCTAAACTGGTGTGATGTGTTGCTCCATGTCATTGCCATACAGCAGAGGCGACCTCGGCAGACCATCACGGGCACCCAAGCGGTCGGCCTCACCTTGCCTTGATTTCTCGGTAGGGCCTTTGCGATTTCTCCGAGAGGGCCTTTGCTAGATCAACTGCATTCTCTGATGGCGCAGAGATTTCAAAGCCATCTTCACCAGTATAATTGAAATAATAAATCTTCAGAAATCAACACAATGCTCAAAGCGATAACATAGTTTGTAATAGAGGAATATAACCCTTCGACATCAGATTATCAGAAACAAAATAGAAGAATCTACCGCAACTTCTCATTCTCCAAAGCTAGAAACCCATCAGAAACAACTAATTAGATGTTGGAAACACCAAACATAATAGGTATTTCAATAAAGTGTGGAAAAACACATCCTAGAAAAATCTGATCTGAAATCCTTCACAAAAGAATTTTTGCAAACTAAAACAAGATGGGGCTTGATCAACTGTCATTCAGTTGGTTGAGCAATAATCACCAAAGTACAGGCTCGCTTTGGCATCCTAGAGTGTGTAGAAAAGATATAATTTATTTATGTATGACACATGAGTGATGACTAATCAATGTAAAGAAAGTTAGTACAAAGGCTCTTAAGGACTTGGCCTAAGATTAAAGGAAGGAGTAGGATCACAAGAGTACTTAAACAATGGGGAAATAAGATCAAAGAAAGCATACCCAGTTCTAGTGAGAAAGCAAGCATATCCATTGATGTCAATCATCTTGAAGTCACTGAAGTACATTTTACTAAGATATTCTTTTGTCAGCAACTGGAGAGTTGGTGCAGCAAGAGGACCCTGTTTATGTAGAACAAGTTATAATCCATTATGGTGATAATTGTTCACTTCTATAAAACCACATAGAAAATGTCAAGGAAAAAGTTAGGAATTGAGAGACTACTTCCACAACAATCTGGCATGAAAATCATAAGTACAAAACATGCAGGCTGCTTTCTATCCATGAATGTAATGCTATGCAAACATTTACCCTACTCTTGATGAAACAGTACATCATGAACTGGGTTGCAAAAAGGGTTCACATGAACCAGGTTCTATGTATTGTATTGATAACTGCATAGGACCTAGGAGTTGTATGTTGTGACAATCCAGTATAGGCATTTCTGGATTACACCAAAGTAAGACCGCAGTTGGAAGCATTACTTCCAACAACCAAGAAAAAGACATGCAAACCTACTCAACTACTACCTCAAATAAAAGCTTTGTAAGAAAACAAAATTAGACATCGCAAGCAAGCACTCCATGAATCGGGTAGTGGATAGAACTAATTGACACTCTGGCTAGTCAACATGAAAGAAACCATGTTTATCAATCATAAAAATTCCATCAAACACCTACATACAAAACAATTAAGTCCTTAATTCCCACAACATATAGCAAGCAAGTAAAAGTATACTATTTTTAGAACTTGGGCCATGCATCAATCTGCAGAGGCTTAAAAGCTGCATAAATTGAGGAACAAGAATATCTCCTTTGATCTGCAGCATTACCTTTTGTAGTGAGCTTTCGCACACCAAGCCTTCCAGTCTTGCCTCCAACCTTCTTTCTACACACATCTACACAGGACCAGGCAGTATGTGCAACTATGGGAGATGACAGGTTGACAGGGGTCATCAATAAGCTTAGAAATCAAATTAAGGGGTCATCAATAAGGGGTCATCAATAATAAAGCCACCCAACTGTTGTGTTGGATCTTTTGTAGGAACTCGATCATAAAGAACACCCATCCATCTATATATTTCACCATGTGTAAAATTGGGAGTTATGATCCGACCAACAGGAATTGCATTGTTCTGTTGGTCAAAACATAGAAATACCAACATAGAGTAAAGACACAACTTGAAGACGTAGTTCATCCGATATGTAAGGTGCAAACATTGCCTTCGTCCCTATAGCCACTTGTCCATGGGACCATGGCAAGGTGTGCCTTTCTTATCTACATGCTTATTTTGGTTATATATCACAAGAGCCACAGATGGTTCAGCAATCAAATGCTTCACAATAAAATGGCAAACACAACCCTTCTTTGTATTAGGGCGACAATTCCAGAAATAAACAGTAGAAACAATATTTTCCTATAATATACTTAAATACATAAATAACTGACATACCATAATGTAGATCAAGTACAAACCAACAGATCAAGTGTGCATCATGCATTAAACCGAAACATAAACAATAATTTAGAAATGTAGTTCATGCGGCAGCCTTATGTAAGACACATCCTCATCTCTAGCTTGTCACGTAAAGAGAATGGAAGCACATTCTACAAAATGACAAACAAAAGTTAAACATCATAAATCTATTGTAAATTATATGTAAAGAGATGTCGAAAGACTAAGTGACTTGCTTACGTTATTAATGTAGAAACATTCCAGCAAGTGTGTCATTCCTTACGTCAACAGCATTCATGACAAAGTTCCTTACATTTACATCGTTCAACACTACTTGTCGTAGTTCTGTTTAAAGAGAGTACTGATTAAATTATGAAAGAAAGATGTCCATACATTATTTACATGGTTGTTTACCTTCAAGCTCTTGTGCACCAGCAACTTGAGGTCCAAAGAAGAAATTACTACATCCCATTGTCATTAAGCAACCTTTTCAATATTATAGTGCATAGGATTAGTATGTCATAGCAATTTGTTGAGTATCAAGAATAAGTTTGAAATAGCTCTACACATACCATAATGACTATTCTTTTTTAGCATTGTCATGGCCAAAACATGGTGGTCTTCACCCGCAAGTCTCCACCGTGTTAGATACCGCACAATCAGCCCATCCCAAACACGCACGAATAGTAAGTTATGGCTAATTCACATAAAACATAGACTCATTAAAAGATATGCAATATAATATATTCTCTTTCAACAAAGTAGAAGCATCATTATGCTACTCGTACCTGTCATCCATGATGCATAATTCCCTCATCGGTATACGACGTGGGAAGCTGTTGATGTGCTGAATTGGGCCGACGTGTACAACCAAACCAACCACATCTTGCGAAAGTTGCATCAAGTATTATTGTGAGAAGTAACAATACAAAAAGTCTATTATACGAGAAGATACAATATATAAAAATAGATATCTTACCAACAATTGACTTGTTTGGTTTCTGATAAACCTCTTCAAAATGTGTGAAGTAGGTAGGAAGATCAGAAAATTGAATAAAACTACTCAACTGTTGAACAGTAGTTTGGTACGTAAACCTCAATTCAAGCTCCTTCCCAAGGAAGTGAAATTTATTGGGATTTGGATCAACGCTTACGACACGGGCCTCATAGGAATTTCCTTCCGCAAGTAATCTATCAAATCTGTCCACTTGTCTACCGAAGCAAAATGCTTCCATTTTCATGCCCTAATAGAAATGCGAAAAGCGTATGATCAATGTATGAAAAGACCTTGGTAGAAAAATCTTAATAACATGTGTGTGTAATAAATTTTAAAGTAAATATCGGTACATACATTCTCATCAGCAACAATAAACTGAAGCATAGGTCCGGTCATGACCTCTCGCACAGGGAATTTGTGCACTACGTACACACGGAAGAACCACGTAAAATGCACACTGTCTGCACCCAACTGATGAAAGTGGATGCATCTACAAAAAGAGAAATCATCAACCATATTATTTTGTATTCATGCTAAATGTACATTTATTACATGCAAACACAAAATATTAACTAAAACAAAAAAAAGAAATATGCATAAAGGTGCATTTAGAAAACTTACCTAGGCTGGGATGGAGTGGGGGCATCAAACGGAGCATAGACTCTACGAGTGGAAAGGTTCCTAACCGACATGATGCTAACATGGCACATCAAACAATTTTTGTCAGAAAAAATCTAATACGAGCAAATTTTGTTTTGTAACTTTTGTGCTAAAAACATTCCAACGAGACATACATCTTGAAAAGGATGCCAATAGCAAACAACAAAGAATCACATAGAAAATGTTTTTATACTTAGATGGTTGTAAGTAAAACAAATCGAATACAAAACTCCAAATTACAACAGTTTACATGGTTTCTCGTCCAACATGTACAAAAATCAAGGAGACAATGGGGAGCGGGGTTGACAAGGAATTATGTAATTAGCAACCGTAAAATTACAATCGAGTGATCAATACCTCGTCTATGCAGTTAGAACTTCTCTGTAGACGATGTTTTTTGTGAAGGTCCCACAGGGCTTCCTAGACTTGCGTCGCTTATCCTTGTCCTTATCCGCGACGGCGAGGATCTTGATGTTGCTTCTGGCGGTAGCTCTAGACAGCGCAACGTACAGTTGTCCGTGAGAGAACACCGGATCAGGGAGGTAGACACCGACGTTCGGGATGGTCTGCCCTTGTGCCTTGTTGATCATCATCGCGAAGCTGAGCCTGACCGGGAATTGCTTTCTCTTGAATCGAAATGGGAACATATCGTCGTCAGAGGGGCATAGAGGTATTCGAGGCAGGAACACCCTCTTCCCGGCGTGCTGGCCCAATACGATCTCAGCGTCTATTGCATTCTTCTGGAACCCCCGTACCACCAGCCTTGTCCCGTTGCATAGTCCATTAGTGGGGGTCAATGTTCCGCAGTAGTATCACGGGACAGTTAATCTTCAGTTTGAGTACATGCGGAGGTAGCCCGTTAGGGGTCAGGTTGTTTAGGAATTCGGGGGGGGGTAGTAGCTGTGGGGATCGTCCTCCGCTCGATCAAAGCTATGGTACACCATCTCCTCCCCGCGAAACAGGTTAATCATCTTCATATTGATCCTGTCGACGTACTCATTCCGAGTCGACAGGATGGCCCGAGATGTGATATAGTTTGGGTCTGAAAGGTTCTCATCCAGCATAGGGAACACACTCTGTATAAGTTTATCGAGGTCGATGTCCTTCCCGGTATGCGGCACGCAAATCTCGTCTGGAAGCCGTAAGCAGCCATCCTCATTGGTCTCCTCGGTGCCATTCCCAACCCGAAGTAGGAACTCTGCGAACTCAAGATCGCTCTGGGCCCTCATGTTACGGACGAGCCTAAGCTGACGCATGCATTCCCATAGGTACGAGTTACGCAACGTCGCGCCGGTTATCTGTGGCCTCGTCCCCTTGCGAACAACAGGAAGAACCTGCCGGAAGTCTCCACCGAACACGACTGTCTTCCCCCCGAACGGTACGTTGCGTCGGCCCATGATGTCACGAATGCTATTGTCTAGGGCCTCAACCGCTTGCCGCTTTGTCATTGAGGCTTCGTCCCATATGATTAGCGACGCCCGCTGAAGAAGTTTAGCGGTCCCGCTTTGCTTCGTGAAGCTGCAAACCGCCCCATCATCAATGTTGAGTGGGATCTTAAACCTCGAGTGCACTGTCCTGCCTCCAGGCATGATGGAGGCGGCGACGCCAGACGTCGCGGTTGCCACTGCTATCTTGCCCTCGACTCGGACCTTTGTGAGCAATGCTTTATACAGGAATGTCTTTCCAGTGCCACTCGGGCCATCTACGAAGAAGACGCCTCCGTCGCCGCTGTCAACTGCAGATAATATCTCGTCATACGCAACCCTCTGCTCGGGGTTGAGGGAGGATGATAGAGACGCATGCTCAGGGTCTAACTCGATCGTTGACTCCTCAAAGATCTCCCTAGCCTCTCCTCCAGCGCTGTTGTGCGACTCATCGATAGCGGGGAGAGGGAACGATGTTATGTCCTTCCCCATCGACTGGACCATATTTCGGATATCCAACAACACCATTTGCTCGACCGTGCGCGGGCATGCGTGGGATCGGCGGTAGTCGTCCGACATTCCCTCGAGGTGCCTGTCCCAGAGCCCACACACGTCGCTTGGCTCACAGAAGACCAATATAGTCGCGAACAGCCTTCGAAGCGAGGATGGCATCTGGAACAGCTCGGCCTCATTAAGGCACTCTTCGAGGTGTTGTCAGCCTCGATAAGTCCCCTTTTTTCAGCGGCTTCACGGAAGAACGGGTAGACTATGTCGTCCACCATTCTGAGGTCTTCAAAGGAAGTGGCTCCAGGCACGTGGTTTAGGAGCACCCTGAGATAGTACCTCTCCCCCTCGTTCGGATGGGCCGACACGATTTTGCCAACCTGTGTGCGTTCTGTCCTCGCTTTCCATTTCTTCTGACCTGGCTGCCACACAAATGCCGCCGGAAAATCCCTATACAGGATGCATCGAGCATTCTCGTTTGTCCGGTTCAGCTCGAAATACTCCGTAAGCATGGACCTTTCTACGCCGTGCCTAGTGACGATGTCTTGAAGATCCTGTCCCGCGCGGAACGAGACCATGTGCATGTTCTGGAGATGCAGTTGCATCTGCAACACAGGTGGGGAGACCTTGCTGAGGTCAAAGCTGTAGATCCTCCACAGAGCTTCTGGTGGCGTAACCCACCTCGCGTCCCTGAACTGCTTAATCTCGTCGATGTCGCCGTTGCTATCAGGCTCATCAAGAGAAACAGATGCACGGTCATGCCCCTTGTAAATGTACTTGAAAAGGTACTTCACGGCCTTTATGCTCGAGCAGGCCTCCACGTTGATGTGGCAATTGTATTTTCTCAGGAGGTAAGGATTGTACGGCACAACCCACCTATTGTCAAGCATCCGCCCTCGAACCTTGGCACGATGGCCGTCGTCCCGTCTCCTATACACGGGGTACGAGTCCTTGCCCTGTAGGGTAGCTGCATTGAAAGGGCGCGGGTAGTAGTTTTTGCAAGCACCATCCTGCATGCACACGTTCTTGGGATTTAAGACTCCGCATGGGCCATGCATCATATGCTTGATGACCATCTCGTATAGCTCTGGGTACTTGTTTTTGTCCGAGAGCTCGGCAGAGATGAGGTAGTCGTACTGCTCGGGACATGTGAGCTTGTACCCTCCCTTCATGATCAAAAGGAAGTGAACGTGCGGGAGACCCCTCTTCTGGAACTCGATGACATAGACATAGGCAGCTACCGTGCCAAGGATGTGCCTCTTGAGTACCTATTCCTTGAGGTCCTCCAGCTTGGATCTAAATACCCGAATGATGAGATCAGGGCGGTCCTGTGGAGTCTGTCCAGGCTCTAGCTCGCGCGTTATCTCTTCCCAGTTGGGATTGCAGGTCATTGTTAGGAAGATGTCCGGCTTCCCATACTTCTGCACCAAGGCCATAGCATCCATGAATCTTCGCTTCATATCTCTGCTACCCCTGATGAATGATGCCGGGAGCACAGTCCTTTTGCCCACAGCATGCGCACGACTCTCTCCATACTCTATGCTATCAACCACGCCTTGGTACAGGTCGGCACGTATCTCCGTCTGGTGACCCCTGATGTAGTCCAGCCTTGAACTCTCCACCTTGATGTACATGTCAACCGCGTACTGCTGGAACAGGCATTTGCCGTATAGTACGTCGTTGAATATCCCACGACACATCTGAAACTTGTAACAGTAGTAGTCTCTTACAGATACGCAGAGCCGGCTATTTGAATCTACGCACAAGAAGGGGCCAAAAAATGTTAGGCAACTGTTGATAGATAGGATAACAAGAACGACCAAATGCCATGTTACCGCAATACTAACCTGAACCCTCGTTATTGTTGTTTTCGTTGTTGTTGCCGCTTGCTCCGATTACAGCTTCCATGGGCACGCCATATTTCGGGATCTCTGGATGCCAGCCAAGCTCCCCTCCCGGGAAGAAGAGTGGATACGACAGGGGGTCGTAGCATCCGTAGTATGGCTTGATATTGTATTTCTCGTTATTGTTACCGTAAAGGATTACACTTGGATTGAATTCTCTGCGCAGCTCGTTCCCCTTGACCCACACGGCGACCACCTTCGACGTTATTGGCCTGTTGTAGACCCGTTGGTCCATCTTTAGGTCAGTGTTCAGCGAGACGCGGAATTCCTCGAGGTCTTCGGCCTGGCCCAGGCTCCGGAAAGTTTGAGAGTAAGGGTTGTCTCGAAGGATGTCGACCAGCCTCCTAACGACTTCCTGGTCTAGGCTAGGAGAGTGGCGGAACCGATGATTTAGACTTGGGTCGTCGTCGTAGAAATAGAGTTCCAAATGATTCGGGCCAGAGTCGCTTGGACCAAACGAATGTACGTTGTGGTAAATCTGGCCGTGAGCCCGGAACGTGTACACTCCTGACCTCATGTTAGTGTAGTTCTCGTCGAGGCTCACACCGAGGGTGGTGAAGGAGAAGTGACCGTTGAAGAATCTAATGTTGTCCTGAAAATGCCTAGCATCAGAATCTGCGCTCGGCCAAAGCCTTCGGAGTTCAGGGGGTGGCTCCGGGTCAGACAGCTTGATTTGACCGTTCCGACAACAGAACCCCTTCGTCTCGTACTGGAACCTCTTCGCGCCGCATTTGTCGCAGTCCGCCATATGCTTTAGCACATGCGTGCTATCTGGTATGTTGCTATACACACGATCGTAAGGATCTTGGACGTTAGAGCCTACGACAGAGGCATCTGCTGGCTCGTCAAAGTTTGCGTCCTCCATTGTGTCGTTACCTGGATGGGCTTAGAGTGAATGGGTTACGATAGGTGTTGTATGGTGTGGATAGAATAGACAAATGGTGTTGGAAATACCTCTACCGACAAACATGTAATACTCGTCATCTATGTCCTCTTCAAGGATGGTTTGCAAACCACCTAACATTTGCATGAGTACGAGTTAATCACGGTTCTTTTTCTTCTTCGGGAAAAAGTTAAATACAAGTTTAGACGTTACCATCATCCGTAATAAATGACTGTGTTGGGTGATACGTAGTAGCGAAGGCGAGCGAAGTCGGTGATGAATCTGTCGTCGATGAATGTGAGTTCGATGATGGATTGACCACCGTTGAAGCACCCGACTCTGGGCATTGCATTGCAATTGATTCGGCGCATGGGGTGTCTCTCCTAGCTGTGTACCTTGCATTACGTTCATTTAGCAACGCTTGCCTCTCTGCGGGTGTTATGCTTTGCCTGGCTGCTGTTTGGCGGGTATTTATCTCACCCCTCTCCTCGGCTGTTAAACTTTGGCGACGTGCTCTTCGGCGGGTATTTATCTCAACCCTCTCCTCGGCTGTTAAACTTTGGCTACGTGCTCTTCGGCGGGCATTAATCTCTTGCCTTTGTTCAGTTGTTAAACTTTGACGACGTGCTCTATCACGTTCTCGCCTTGCTAGCCTTTGTTCTGGTGTCAGAGCTGCATACCTAGCATTATGTCGATCACTTTGCTCTGATGTAATGCGAACCTCTGCTTGAGCACGACTTGGTTGTGTTTGCTCTGGTGTCATGGTAACAGAACTTGCCACCACGTCACAGTCATGCTTATTACCTAAAGGGTATAATGCATCTATAATAATTAACTAATACGAGGTGCAACAATGTGTGTAACATTAGAACATACGTGAAAAAAAATGCTTGTACCATTTGAGCAATTGCCTTGTAGCAATACGCCTGTCGTGAAGGTACTTTGAGATGGAAATTTATATGGCATAGACGTTTGATTAGGCTCATCTCCGTCATCTGACGAAGAACTTTGGTATACAACGTTGGATGCCTCACGTATGAACAACCCAGTAGGGGCTAGTGGCACATTACTGGTACGTGGTCTCTTTGGAGTATGATGTGCATCTACAACTGTTAAAATGATGTGCATATTTTCATGTATAGTATCACGCGAATGGAATAATATAAGCAATATTAAAAAGGTGGGCAACATAGCAACCTTCTTTTCCTTTATGTGATGATTGGTTTGGATGATTCGACATCTTTATAGCCCTAAAAAAAGAATAACGGTTTAGATCCGTATGCAATCTTCTTAAATTATGTTTTCTTCGTTTGTTACTACTGTGAATAATTCCCTATTGTATTTGTATTAGTTATTAGGAAGAATCTATATGCTAAACGTACTTGATTGACATAATACCAGAAATCATCACTATTCTCATATTAACTCCAGAATTCATCATTGTTAACATATTGTGGTATCTTTCAATTAGTACTGGTAAAAAACAGTAAGGATTGGCCAAACAAATTACAATTACAAATATAGTCAAGTAAATACACAAGAATAAAGTATATATTAATAAATTAGTAGGTTTGGTGTTGCTTTATCTTGCCTTGTATTTTATATTTATGCTGCTCTCAAATTAATACTAAGCCCTAACATCAGTCATTGATGAGTATCATTGTTCACTTGTTCTCGTTGTAACTCATAGATTGGCACATGCTTACTGCCAAAGTTGGATAATAATTAAATAAAAAAAGTTAAGTGAGTACTTGTCATGAAAAAGAAACAACCTAGAGTAAAATCATGTGTAGTGCCCTAGTGTTGATTGATCTGATTGAAAGATCCCAATAGGGCCCCATCAGGTGCAGCTATGTATGTATGTTGTACAGTTGTACTACAAGGACATGAAGATATTGATGAACTTTTATGGCAGGTCAAAGGAAGTTAGCCTTTTGTCAATGAGCAAGAACTAATTGGGCCTTGGGAAAAAAGAACAGAAGAGAAAAGAGATATGTTGATTGTGTGAGGCTGTAGCATGTCTAGGGGCTAGAGCAAGAGGGGAGAGCTTGGTCATGACAGGGATGAGAGATCTGTGATGTGGTTCTTTTTATAAAGCTTACTGGATTCTCTCTTGGGTGAATCAGGGATTCAGACTATATGATGTGCTATAGGAAATGAAAAACTAAATTCTTTAGAAGCAGAATTGTAGCAGAAGAACAGTAAGTGGTATGGCATAGGACAGAAGAAAGTTTCTACCTAGCAAGTGCAGAAAAGCATCAACAGCTAGCTACTACTGCAAATCCATGGACAAACAAACAAACAAATCCATTTAAATTGAAGGAGAAAGAAACAGACAAACAATAACCTTACAAATCACAATGTTTTAGCTGTCTAACAGAATATGCAATCTGACGGGATACTCGTCATCAATTTTTTGTAGTGAAGCAATAATCTGAAGAGTGATTCTTTAAATGAACAACTAATTGAGAATATGCAATCTGACAGAATACTCATTATCAAAATTTTGTAGTGAGGCGATAATCTGAAGAGTGATCCTTTAAATGAACAGCTAACTGAATCAATCAAGTCATATATTAATTGGGCATTAATCATGTTAACCTAGTGCAACATCTTAAACATCTCATGACCTATTGAGTACATCAAGAGTATCTACATCCAAACACAACATGGCATTAATCATTTCAACCTAGTGCAGTATCTTAAACCTAGTGCGGTATCTTAAATATCAAAAACATTAAAAAGAGACGGGATATGAACAGGAAGATACCCTCCTAAGCCTGAAGGCTGTTTCTGCAATTATAAGCTTGTGGCCTGGCAAGTGAAGCAACCAGCAGTGAGCACTACTCCTACAAAAAAAAACTTTTTCAGACAAAGCTAGAGACAAAACAAATTAGAGAACAAACTAAAGGGGGCACTGAAACACTCCAGGTACATTAACCACTAAGCACTTAAGAGTCACTGCATGTATCAATTTTTTGCGAATTACAAAAAGAAACCAAAGGATCTCTACATCAGCATTTTGGAGGAAAAACTCAAATGATGACAAATATTCGTGGCAATGAGGATCCCTACAATTTTAGAACAGCATGTGCAGAAACAATTGGTTGCATGTATGAATTTTTTGCGAAGTAGAAAAAGGAACCAAAGGATCTCTACACCCTACAATTTTAGAACTGCATGTGCAGAAACAATTGGTTGCATGTATGAATTTTTTGCGAAGTACAAAAAGGAACCAAAGGATCTCTACATCAGCATTGAGGGAAAAACTCAAATGATGACAAATAGTTCATGGCAGTGGAGATCTCTACAACAGCAAGTCATCAAGGACTGAATTTATAATCAAACCAGAATCAAACGGGTTATTCTCTCATTCAAGAAGTTGAAAATGTAATTTGTTTGTTCTCACCTAACAGAAAAGAGCAACTAACAATATGAGAATATGTAGTTATTTGCTTTATACTCTATAAATGGGGAAAAAATATCTACATTGAACATACTGTATTTCAGCTAGTCTATTAGTACACAGAGATCACACTCTGTGTACTAAGTGGTGTTTGAGCTCACATTAACTATTCAGAGATCAAAGCATGAACAGGAGGTGAAATGTGTTGACCTAACCATGATGCATACGAAGTTAAAAAATGCACACTCTACTTCTGAAATCATGATGAGCCTTATACATGATGAACCTTATGTGGTTGAATGAAATGATTCAGAGTGACATAGACATCATCAGTTCAATCAAATCATGATGAGAGTCAATTGGATTGTAATTTGTACTCAACATGTACATCAACATCAGCAAAATTTGAAGTGATAAATGAGACAATCACACAAACAAGAAATCCATATGTAAAATCACACAACATCAACAAGAAATCACACAACATCAATAAGAAATCACAACAAAATTTGAAGTGATAAATGAAACAATCAGCAAAATTCAGTGATGTCTCTTTCCATGGCTTAACTGCAGTTTCTGCTCTGAAGTGGAGTAGCTTGAGTTCATGCATACATATGTACCATTGTACTGCTAGCTTAAGTTTATGCATACATATGTACCATTGTACTGCTAGCAATCTTTTCCCCAAATTTGGATATTACTACCGAAATGGTTGTCTACAGCGAAATCAGATTCATAAAATAAACATGACGTGCGCAATCATAGTTTAATATGATGGTACTACGCTGCATTAAAAGATTGTAGCATGTGGAGTTCCCATCTGTTTTCAGTTCTGCTTAAGTTCCAAGTTCTTATGCATCTATGTATATTCATACATTGTCAAATTCAAACCCTCAGGTTGTTAGCAGTCTTATGCCTCTCCCACCATTGCTAATTCAATGAGTCATCAATTGGTGTATTTTTATCGTGCAAGCTAACGAGTTCTACCCCGCTTAATCGCAACTCTAACCAACCCCAACCTCAATTTGAAGCTCCGAGTCCAGACTACACCTAATTAGCTAAAGGCTAACTAAAATGTGGGTCCAGCTCAAGAAATTTCAAAGTGGTCACATGTTAAAAATAATATTATAGAAAGATCTACACCCACATGCTAAGTTGAACTTTGTCATCAAGGTACTTAAAAGTGAAATTTCAGATAATTACTACTTTCAAGCTTGATTAAACAGTAAATATTCTTACAAGATTGTAGAAATAATAAGACCTGAATCTTCAGTTAGTATTTATTGACATGCTTGCACATTGATGCTCCACTGTTGGATATAACATGTAAGCAGAAAGCAGAGAACAAAATTCCAGAGCAAATCAAACTCCTGTAACTCCTCTACAGGAATTACTTGTAACTATTCATCACCCATAAGCATTTGTACAGGCAGTTTACAAGTTTATCATTAGGCGGTTCGGACTCAGAGCAACAAAATGGACTTAGATGGCCAGAACATAACAATGTTGACTGCCCAACATCTCTTACAGTAAAAAGTATGTATGGGCTTGTTGTTCTGTTTTAATTTTTTTCAATACAGAAACTACCACCAAGCAGGTTAAGGTTAAATGTTGCTGAAATAACATACAGGTATTATGTATGCACTCAGTTAAAGGTTTCAAGCTACATAGTATGTCATCCACCACACTGAAACAATGTATCTCTCTACCACCAAATGGCACTGCGACGTGGTTGTCTAACAAAGGACTAATGGGACAGACTTCTTATTATCCTTCTGTTTTGGATAGGATGTACAAAATAAATCAGTGAGACAAACTAACAGAACAATTTATTCAATGAGTAAAGGCTGACAATTGCTAGTTCTATGCTAGTAGTATATCTCAGAGCAACAAAATGGACGAAGATGGCCAGAACATAACAATGTTGTCTGCCCAACATCTCTTACTGTACAAAGTATGAGAGGGCTTATTGTTCTGTTTTAAGCTTTTTCAATACAGAAACTACCAGCAAGCAGAGTCAGTAGCTTACAGATGATCACAGAGACTAAAAGACACCTCAACCTCGGTGGTTATTTGATTGGTAGGTTTGCAAAACTCCAGGTCCCAGTGACTGAAAGAAGATAAATGAAAGGTAGCGGTAGTTTATCAGCTTCAGAGATCACACAGATAGCTCAAGCATTTTTTTTGTTAAAAGTGCACTGATGCAAAATCATTCAATAGCAACTCTACTTTCTTGAGACGCATTTAACTACAATCCCTCATGATAGGATGCAATCCCTCATGGCTTCATTGAAGAAAAGTGATATGAAAGGGAGATAAGCATTCACCTAATTAGACAAATTGAGATAAGCATTCACCTGTGATTGTTCGTACAGCAGAGAGCAGCAGAGAAAGGGAGATAATAAGCAGGAGGTGGAGAACTGGAAGAAAAAGGAGGAGGAGAAGAGATGTGTACCTTTTGTAGTGCGGAAGTTGCAACTGCCGTTTGTGCACGATGCCTCGTAGCTTGCGACCGCCGTGCACTGGGCGTTTGGCAGAGCTCGGTAGTTGTCGACTGAGCTGACGGCGGTTGGCTAGCACGCAACATCGTGGGCTGGGTGGGCGTCGCCTGCCGCTCGGGTGCGCCGCCGCCGCCGCGGCGTCCTTGTCCCCTTCCATTCTTGTCTCCCCCCTCACGCGAACTGCTTCATCCTCCTCCTCGTGGGCGTCCCCATCACAGCCACAAGGCGCGAGCGCGCACCAGCGCAGCGGGTGCTTTCTTTCTTATCTTTGTTTTTCTTTCTCCTGTATCTCTATTCCTCTCACAGAGCTACTGAACCGAAGAAACACAAAGGAAAGATCTCAACTTGCTCAACCAGGGGCGGCGTTGACGGCGCCAACCGGGGCAGTGGCGGCTCGGCCTGGTGGCGGCGGCTGCGTGACCCAAGGTGGCGGCGCGTCCGGCGGCGCGGCGGCGGGCGGAGCTGCGGAGGTGGCGCAGGCCATTGGGTCCATGCGGGGCGAGGCCGGCGCGGCGTGTGGCGGTGTTTCGGGCGGGACGCGCGCCGAGGCGTGGATCGGCGGTGCTCCAACGGCGCGCGGCGGGCCGCTTCAAGGTGTCGGCGACGGTTTGTTGGTGGCGGCTCCGAGCGGCGGCGTGGAGGCGCCGCGAGCGCCGCGGAGACAGCGGAGCTGCTGCGGCGGCGCCCGGTTCAGCGTCGCGGCGCTGCGGCGCATAAGGCGGTGCAGTGGATCCGAGCGGCGGCGTGGAAGCGCCGCGAGCGCGCGCAGACCGGCGGAGCTGCTGCGCGCGGCGGCGGCGTGTTCAAGCGTCGGCGACGCGCTGCGCGCATACAAGGCGGTGGCGGCGGCTCCCGAGCGGCGGCGTGGAGGCGGGAGAGGCGGCGCGGGTGGGTAGGGCGGGCCGATGCAGGTGGGGGCGTGAGTGAGAGTGCGTGGCGATGCGCTAGGGTTACGGCTTCTTCGCCGTCGCGAGAAATCTGAGCCATTGATCAGATCAGACGGACGTGGTTGATAGTAGGACGGACGACCATCACCAACTCCAATTTTTAAGTAGTAGAGATTATTGCAGCAATTGGCTTTCCTTCACTAAAGCAAACATTTTCAGTAACACAGTTTATAAGTACATCAACACTCTTCTGCAAAAAAAATGTAAGGGTGAAGCCAATCATCATATGTTCCATGTTCCTAATACTTCACTAAATGATTTAAAACATTTAAATATAAAAAATATCATGTACATGCTGCCTCTCAAAAAAGGATGCCCTTGGCTGTGCTAAGTTCCCATATTCCTTGTGAGCTGGAGGTGTGCCATGAGGCGTCTGGAGAGAAATGACCGATTTAGATTCAAACAAAAATTTAAACACTAGATATTGATTTAATATATTGTATAAGATAATTGCTTCCGACCATCTGTTCCTCACTGCGTGGACTGCCATTAGTCAAATTCTGCAATGGTGGGAAGACTTAGAAGCATTTCAGTAATGAAAAGGTAGAAAACACACAAAAATTGATTAAAGCTGTTAAAGATATCGAATAAGAGATTGCGTTCAGTTCTGTCAGTTATCCAGTTCTGTTCTAGTTCTGTTCTGTATCTTTGATTTCACTTGTAACTGCAGCATATCTGATAACAGTTGTAATCCTCAGTTGTAACAACCAATCAACCATAGAAGCTAACCCGCACCAAATGATGCGGGGTATGGATGTTATTAGAAAATTAGAGAAAGCTTAGCATATTAGATTAAAGTATTGTTTACATAATTTGACTGGCATATTAGACGAAAACACTCTTGTACTGGTCTGTGTGACTTTGACCTTATCTTAAAAGAAGAAAAGTTACCCCTTTTCAAAAAAAAAAAAGCGTGAGTGTTCGAACTTTGAAAGGTTGGTCGATGGGAGATCAGAACACTAAAGTGTAAAACCAATCATGTACTGTTAGACGACACTATTTCCACTTCAGTGACAAAATCACAAAAAACAAAGTATGGAAGTATCATTCAGCTAGTCTTCATAAGAATGCATGTTAAATTTTCCATAGACTGA
Source organism: Ampelocalamus luodianensis (assembly GCA_036346255.1). Lineage (NCBI taxonomy): Eukaryota > Viridiplantae > Streptophyta > Magnoliopsida > Poales > Poaceae > Ampelocalamus > Ampelocalamus luodianensis. The sequence goes on along the minus strand of CM070622.1, from coordinate 93,740,550 downwards.
TAGCTAAACAACTAAGACCATTTCTTTCTTTTTATATGCTGCATACAGATGAACAATTAAGACTCCCCAACAGGAAGCAAACCCACATAACCCTTGTACATTTGGATGCAATTTTTTTTCCTGTAAGGTGAACAAATCTGACGAATTGGACATTAGAAGACCAAAAGACAGTACAAAGGTGTTATATGAAGAATAAAACTGGAATGTCGTAAAATACAATCACAAGCACTATTGATAGAGAAAGCGAGTAATGAGCAACACATCTCCTGCAAAGCCAAAAGATTCTGAAGGAACTTCTCTTGTTAATTGATTATAAGGAATTCACTACTTTGTATGTGCCATGCATCCTATTTCCATTTTTATCACATCTAGACTTCTAGATACTCGTAGGCATGAGGTGGAGGTGATTTAGCTGTGCTAGATTTACTCTTCTCAAATATACTAAAGACGGTACGAAGGTGTTATATGAAGGAAAAAAACTGGAATGTCATCAAATACAATCAAAAGCACTGCTGATAGAGAAAGCAAGTAATGAGCAACACATCTCCTGCAAAGGCAAAAGATTCTGAAGGCACTTTTCTGTAATTGTAATCTATAATAAAAAAGTCACATTTCTGAAGTAAACAAAGGTGCCTATAGTATTGGGACAGGTCAAATTAGGCTCTTCTAGTCTTGTGGTGTATACTTGTATTATTTGCAACAAAAAGCGGAGAGGGCTCAGCAAGCAATATATAGCATTACTTCTTTGCCAGTCTGACTTTGGATGAAAACCTTTATATAAAAAAAGGGCGGGCAACATTGTTTGGGACTTCTGGTAGTATATTTTTGTGGAGCAAGATTCCATTTCATATTATAGTCCCCATCTATTGGGTAAAGAAAATTGATGTATGTCCTACAGTAGCAGATGTATTTAAAATGGTAAAACTGAAAAGACGCAGGTATCTATTAAAAAGCTAGTGATATGTATTGATGAGATAGCAGGTTACTACTAACATATGGATCGGACAATAGTAAGGCCGAAACAAGGACAACAACCATATCATCTACATCAGAGGAAATATATAAGTGTTGACAGAATTTGCAAGGTAATACATAATGTCTGGAGGTTAAAGTTCTTAGTCTCTAATAGATGTAGCTTTGTGGAAACCAGTCCAAACATAGCAGGTTTTATGCATAATGGATGTAGTGTCTAAGGCTGTGCCATGGATGTCGAGGGTTTGCATTTAAAAAGGGGTACTATACTACATGCGCTAAAGGGTGTCATTCAGTAGCGGAGCCAGCGGTCCTCCAAAGCCCAGGCAAGCCACACCACTCGCTCGTCGGCACATACAGCAGTGCCTTCTGGCTCGACACCGTTTCGCGTGAAGCAAAGCCTGGGCAATTGCCCGGCTTGGAGGGCCGCTGGCTCCGCCCCTGGTGCCATTTTTGTTTCTGCATCATTGTATTGATCTGAAAGCGGCAGGGCTTCGAAATTTCCAATTCACTGGATACCTCCATTGTTTTATGGTGAATCCCTACAATATGTATATCAAACTTGGTTATTTTCTGTGGCGGGTAGTTTGGAAAGGGAAGATGTATATATATTTGGTGGTGTGTTTTCATTTCATAGCAAACAGATTGAGAGAATACCTTGCATCATTTTTTTCCAGCTGTCACATCCATTTTTAGCTTTTTCTTGGCTGATGGGCTGGTTTTCCATTGTGTATGAAGTGGGTAAACAAATATGTTAGCAAAAGTGCATACCGAGAGTAGCACTATGATGATACAATGATAATACAAGTGTCAAACCTTTTTGGTGAATCGGAATCAGATGGAATGACTATATATTCAGATGAGGCGCGTTTAGCAAGGACTAAGTCTGGTGTCTTTGTAACATCCCAAATCAGGATTTGTATTTCAAATGTATGAAAATGAGAAGAATTTAATACTTTTGAGCATGATTTGACTTTTTGGAGCATTTGCATGATTTGTTGTTTTTGAAATTTTTGAAATCAATCGGAACTTACAACTCAAATCATAACTCCAAAGGAATATAGAAACAAAAGCTTGTGATCATCTTCTCAAAACAATTTATTTAAATCCTATAATATTTATCTTGAATAAATATAATTTTTCTCAAATTTGTGGGACTGGTTTAAACTTTACGAAAATTCAAACACCCTTTAATGAACTAGACTACATTTGAATTTATATAATACAAATTATAATAGTAAAAGTGAGTTTAATAATTTTTATGAACACTAGAGTGTCCCAGGAACACCTCTGATTAATTTCAAATTTTTAGAAAATTTATTTCTAATTTTTAGGCCTTGGTCAAAGTAGAATCAATTTAAATGATCTCAGTCAACCCTAGCACTGTTCCGTGGGCTCGAACCAGACCCTGGCTCGAGTCCGACCGCCTCTTGACTCAGCCAAACCAACTAACTGCATCTTTGCCTGTGAGCCGTTGGATCCAAACTCGACGGTCCAAATCGACCCTCTTCACTCGGACTCGCACCCTTTCGCTTGTGCCACTGACCTCCTGGGCCCACCGGTCAGGGGCGTCTTCTTCCTTGGGTAGGCGCGAGCAGAGCTCGAGCACCACACGCCCGCAGCGCCCTGCCCCGCTCTATCCCCTCTGTGACCGCACTGCCCTCTGTGACCAACCCAGGAGCATCGCCCGCTAACACCGCCTATTCCTCCGTCCTCTTTCCCCGCTCAAAACCGACTCTACCCCCCTCTCTCAACCCACTTCTCCTCTCGGGGCTGAGGAGGAGGAAGCTCCCTCAAGCTCATCTCCTCGGTAAAGTCCTTGCCGAAAGATCCCTCGGCTCTCTATATCCATGCCTTTTCCATTTTCGCTTATTTGAGCTTCTGTCGTTGCTTGTAGGATCCGGGGCGGATTCGTGCTCTTGGCGGCCTCAGAGCGCGCCCAGAGCTTCACCGCCGGGTCTATCTTCGTCATCTTCGTCTCCGGTGAGTTTCTACTCATTTCTTGCGCGTCACTTTGCGCCTTGGGGTACAAGAAACTTTTCCCCTCAATCAATTTCGTTATTGCTTCACAGGATCATCGGAATTTGGTCTTTGCCCAATTGTCGGCCGAAAACTTTATTCATCGCTCCCCTTGTCAACCTGGGGAGCTATTTTTTCGATTCCTGGTGCTTTCACCATCTTCGAGCCACCCTCAAGCTCTCTTGACCACTTATTGTCTTCCTTGTTGCCCAGGAAGCTCTCCCCTCGTGAAGGCTTTCCGCCGCCGCCGCTGTTCTTCGTCGCCGGCTTGACTCCGGCAACCTCTCCACCTCCGGGTCATCGTGGTGAGTCTCTGGAGACCTCCTATTGCCCATGCACACGCTATTTTGCCGCGGGCATTTCTTCGCCGCATTGTGCCTTGTTAGCCGAAGTAGCCCCTCCGCCCCTCGCCATTAGTTTCATAAATTTTCTTTTGTCGTCATAATTTTCTTCACCTTCGGTGGGGGAAATGGGAGCTGGCACCCTTAAAGCATAATCGAGATCTAAAACCCCAAGAACAACATGGATCCTTTCCTTCCAAGTGGGAAAATTGCTCCCCGTAAGCTGCTCAATGTTGTCGATTGTGGCAGCGATATTTGATGCATTTATTGCTGAATACCAAAATACAGGGCATAAATTAGTAACAACATAAGAATATGTTGCATGCAATTAATACTACGTTGGTCTGATTAATAACATGCAAAAACTATAGTCCTAATTCACATCACCGTTGGGCAGAAAATGAAAAAAGGACTAAACAATTAATATGGCGACACACGACTACAATCAACTTTGGTCAGAATGTAATCGTATGCATACCTAATGCCAAAACATAAAATATAAAATCTCTAATTAAAATATCTCGTTGGTTCAATTTTAATCAGAGACTAAGCATAACATTGGGCAATAATACATTATTCATGATATATCATAATTGGGCAACAAAACAATAATCAAACAGTGCACAAAAGTAGACTTAATCATGAGAAACAATGCACTGAAAATAAAAGAAAAAATACACTGTTTCAGGCGCCCAAAAGGAATCAGCCCAGCTCCTCACACACGACCCAAATCCATACGTGCGGCCCATTACTGTCCGTCGGCCCGAAAATCATTATAGCCGTCGGATCTCGATCTGATGGCTGGAAAAACAGCCGGCCCAATGCCTTCCCCGGCCCACCAGAACGTGACCCTCGGATTCGATCGGACGGACGAGGCGAGTCGCGGGCAGGTTAAAACACCAGAAAAAACCCTAACCCTAACCATTTCGCCCTTTCTCCTCCCGGGAAAAACGGAGTGACACAGCGGTGCACGCGGGGAAGAGAGAAGATCTGAGGTGGCTCAGCATGAGGTGGCGCCCCGCAGCCCTACTCGTCGGTGTGCGCGGGGATGTGCGATGTGGCGCTGCTGCAGCTCCCCTCGCCGGCGCGTGTGTGCGACCGAGGTTGCGCACACCGCCATCGAGTGGAGCCACGGTGGCACTTGAGGCCGAAAAGACTCCGGTGACTCCAAAAAGGTAAGCTTCTGCCGCATCATTTCGGGTTCTTAGGGGTTTGAGGGCTCGGGGGGACTGATTTGGGGAAAATATCTTCGGGAGGTTCGGATTTGAGGTTTTGATTGGGATTTCATTAGGGTTTCATCCAAAAACGAAGTCCTCTCCTTCTAAAATGCTAAGCCGAGCCATAGAACAATAGATCCGAGCCTCTAAATCTTAGATCCGGTCATTAAACATTAGATCTGAGCATAAGAACATCAAACCGGGCAGGAACAAGTTCGGTTTGGGGCTAAAAATGGGTTCAAGATGAGCTACGGTGGCTATGATACCAAATGTAGGCGTAAAACTTAGGCTAAACATGATCTGGACATTAACCCTAGCTTATACATGAACACCTAGACAAAAATTAGAGCGGAAACATGATTGAGCATACCCGAACTCGAATATGCCATCGGATGGTTGATGAAGAACAGTGTGGGCGTGAGGAAGGTTGTCAGTGGTCGCAGACAGGGTCGAGGACGAGAGCGGCGAAGTCACGGTGACGGCGGGGCCTCCAGTCTTCGCTCACCTTAGCGCACGAGATGATCGGATCTATACGGGATGTATGCAGCCTAGACCACACACGTAGCTGGCCTGCCAAGTCCCCTAATTGATATAGCACTAGGCGAACGGGACCGAAACCAAAAACTGTTGGTTGCGCCCCCGATCAGGGCGTGAAGTGGAGACGTAGCTCCCCTGGAATCTCGGAATCCAGTTAGCCGAGATCAACCCAACATTCTCACATCCACAACCTAAGGCTTCACAACAAAGCACCACACCACCTCATTATTCCTAGCCGAAGGAAACCAAGCAAGTCAGAGCCCCATTCTTTCCTCCCCATCAGAAGACACACAAGAGCAAGAACAAGCCAAGGAAAGCTCACTACCAACCAAGCTCATGCAAGCCACTGCCTCCACAAAACACACAGCTCAAAAGTTCTAGCAAACACTCACAGCCAACCAAGCCTCAAGCACAAGAAAAGCCACCCAAACCTCCACTTCCCCACTGCCATGCCATTCATAGCAAGAGCAAGCCAAGCTTTAACACCCACTGCCCTCCAAGCTCAAGTATCATTGCCACAACCCTAATAAAATCCCACAATACATCTCTCCATAAACCTTACTCTCAGTCAGAGCATCATAGGGTCTCACAAGTGTCACCACAAAGCTCCAGTCACGAGCCCAGTGCAAGCATTTCAAGCTTATAGTTCACAATAAGGCAACAAGGAGATAGGATCATGGTAAAAAGGGTTAGGGAGCTGTCGTAGTGAGAAGACTAGACAGTAAGAAGTGGAGACCCCTCGTGCTGGGAAGACGAGGGGACTTAAAAGGGGCTCGATTGTGATAAAAAAATTGTCCCCACTTGGTTACATGGTGGAAGGGGCTATTTATAATCTCCCGATATGGCATCTAAAAGTACATGTATGCCCCTAGCAAAGTACACTAGCCCTAGGGGCTGTAGGGTCTTTTGTGCGCCCTAGGCGTAGCCTCCGGTGCATGGTGTGTCTTCGTGGACGCGGTCTATACCGATAGCTCTTGTGTGCGCCTCATGCTTTGGCTGTGTGAGAGGCTTTGTCAACGGATCAGCAACATTTAAATCTGTATGAATTTTGCATATCTTAACATCTCCTCTATCCACCAATTCGCGAATAAGGTGGTAACGCCTGAGTATATGCTTGGACTTCTGATGGGATCTAGGCTCCTTAGCCTGCGCAATGGCTCCATTATTGTCACAATAGAGATCCATTGGGCCCGAGGCACTCGGAACCATGCCCAATTCAGCAATGAAATTCCTTATCCAAACACCTTACTTCGCAGCTTCAGAAGCCGCAATGTACTTGGCCTCCGTCGTAGAATCAGCAACCGTCCCTTGCTTGGAACTTTTCCAGCTCACTGCTCCTCTATTCAGAATGAATACATAGCCAGATTGCGAACGATAATAATCTTTGTCGGTTTGGAAGCTTGCATCGGTGTAACCATTTACAACGAGCTCTTCATCACCGCCATCAACTAGGAACGCATCCTTAGTCCTTCTCAAGTACTTAAGAATGTTTTTCACAGCTGTCCAGTGACCTTCACCGGGATCAGCTTGGTATCTACTCGTAACACTTAGAGCATATGATACATCTGGTCGAGTACATATCATGGCATACATGATGGATCCAATAGCGAAGCATATGGAATACCATTCATACGGTCTCACTCATCAGTTGTCGAAGGACACTGACTCTTGCTAAGACTTATGCCATGTGACATAGGCAAGAACCCTTTCTTGGCATCCTGCATGCTGAACCGAATCAACATCTTGTCAATATAAGTACTTTGGCTTAATCCAATTAGCCTTCTCGATCTATCTCTATAGATTTTGATTCCTAATATATATCTGCCTCTCCTAGGTCCTTCATAGAAAAACTATTTTTCAATGATACCTTAACAGATTCCAGCATTGGAATGTCATTCCCAATCAATAATATGTCATCTACATATAAGATTAGGATAACAAGTGCGCTCCCACTAACCTTCATGTAAACACAAAGTTCTTCTTTGTTCTTGACATATGATTTATTAGATGATATGTCATATGTAGTTGCTAACCCTTGTATTGCATCTAAGGTTAGCATATCTACTTCTTATGATGACTTGCTAGATATGCCTTGTAACTCTAGTGAAAATGCTTCTAATTCCTCTTTGCCTGTTGAGACTAATCTCGCAGAGAAAAATGAAGAGTGTCGGTGTTTTAGAACCGATCTTACGTAAAGATTGTTTGATTCGGGGGTCTCCACAATTGATCACGCAGACAGAAAAAGACACATGGATTTTTATACAAGTTCGGGCCTTCTCCAGAGAGAATAAGAACCCTACTCCTATGTGTATTGTATTGTGTATGCTGGTTATAATCAGTGGAAAAGACTTGAGCCTCTATTACTACTGATTGTGTCTCAATCGCCTCCTTTCCATTTCTCTCTGACTGAAGTCCTTTTATAGTATGTGAAGAGGTTGTCGTTCCAAGTCAAGAGGCGTCTCATTATTTCGTATAATAGACGTAATAATGGTAGTAATCACCGGAGTAATAACCTCCCCACGTCGCCTGGTAGTTACTAATCAGAGATAATGGTGCGTTACATGCAGTTACTCGAGAGAATAACAACGTATATTGGCTGCTCAGATCTCGTAATCAATTGAGCCTATTGGCAAGTGGACCCAATTAACTACGAGATAGTTGTGACTAAGTTGGTCGTAGAAGGACTTACAACCAGGTGGTAGTTGTAGAAAAGCTTACGACTAGGTACTGGTCATAGAAGGATTTACGACCAGAGGTGATCGTAGAAGAACTTACGATCACGTGGTAGTCGTAGAAGGACTTACGACTATGGGGGTGGTCGTACAAGAACTTACGACCACCTGGTTGGCTTCCCTCTTAAGACTGTAAGGGGTATACTTAATAGCCGCATGACGTCATATTTACCCATAATATTAATTATAGATAAATAGTAAAATGAGGATTATTAGATCCTCGTCATCTAACCCCCCCAGCTTCAAGTGAAAATAACTTACTTGGGAAAGGAGTCGTAGATGTTCTTACGACCACGAGGTGGTTGTAGGGTGAAGGTCGAAGGAAAAACTCTTCAACATGTGTTTCATTTGACCAGAAATATACTTGGTCAAGAAGGTTGTTGAAAATCTTACGACTACGAGGTAGTCGTAGAAAATCTTACAACTACGAAGTGGTCGTAGTATGATGATCGAAAGTAAAACCTTTTCGACTGGTATGTCATTTGAATAGGAATATACTTGACCAAGAAGGCAATTTCGCTTAAGGTGTGAAGATAGCCTCGATTTTCTCGAACAGGCAAATTTAAGAAAATCTGTCCATTAGAGCAATTCCCGAAGCGGTGGGAACCGTTGAGTTCCCACGACATTTCATTTCAAGCGCGTGGTTATAAAAACTGACCGCAGGGGTGACTTTAGGGTTCTTACCTTTTTCCCAATTGCTCCAACTGTTCATCTAGCTCTCGCGTTTTCCGTCGCCGCCCAACTCGTGTTCTTCCTCAAAATCTTTTCGAGTCCAAATCCCCCCTTTTCTGAGAGAAATGGCCGGAAACATTTCTGAGTGGGCCAAGTCGGAGATGGACGTGGCGAAGATGGAAGCATTGGTCTCCACTAAGAGTATTCCAAAAAAGGTGCTCGTGAAGTGGATTGAGGCTGTTGGACAGCATTGGCCGTCAGGGGAGATAGGTCAAATTCCTGTTTTTCATGCGTACTGTGAGTACGGCCTGCGATTGCCTGCCCACCACTTCCTCACTCTGGTACTCAAACATTTTGTGGTGGAGTTGGTGAACCTTGTCCCTAACTCTGTCACAATGCTCGGCATGTTCGTGTACTTGTGTGAGGCGTACCTGGGAATTCCAGCAGACCTTGAGCTCTTCCAGTATTACTATGGGATGGTTCACCAAGCTAGAATCGCTGGGAGCTACAGTCTGAAGCTCCACGATGAGAATTTGAGGGAGTGCATTCAGATGTTCACCCGGTCATCGTGGCCAGGGTGGAAGAGAAGGTGGTTTTACTAGGAGACACCGACGAAGACAACCTTTCTTTTGTGGGGGAAGCTGCTGAGAGGATTTCTTCCTGGGATTCAACTCCAGATATCTCAACTGGATCGCCCCCTACATTCAAGCCATTAAGGACTTGAAGGCGGAGGGACTCATCAGATAGCACGTGGTGAAGGATTTCATCACACACTGTATTAGCCCTCTGAAAAAACGAGTTCCTCCTATGTGAAGGTACTCGGGGACAACAGACCCGACCAAAGATTATGAGAAGAGTAAGTAAAATCCTTACTTTTGGCTCTTATTTGGTTAATCCTGGATTGGTCTACTGAAAATTTTATCTGTTTGCATGGATCTTTCACAGGTAGAGATTGATGCCCATGTCAAGCTCATCTGTGAGAAGGGTCCATCAAATGTGGCGGCTCCTCAAATCCTAACAGGAATGAAGTGTGCCACTTTAGTCAAATGATCGATCACGACCTAGATAGAATCACATCCCGGTTGGGTCCTAGGTAAACCGGTAATAAAGTCCATGCCGACTTGTTCCTATTTCCACTTGGGAATTGGCAAAGGTTGTAACAGTCCAGTTGGTCTATGATGTTCCGCCTTAACTCTTTGGCATACATCACAGCATGCAACGAACTCAGCAATCTCTCGCTTCATACTGACCCACCAGTACTTTTCGTTCAAATCCTGGTACATCTTGGTGCTACCTGGATGAATGGAGTAAGGTGATTCATGAGCTTCCTTCAAAATCAGCTGCTTTGTTTCTTGGTGGTCAGGTACACAGATGCGGTTACTGAACCAAACTGTACCTTGCTCATCCTTAAAAAATCATGAGGCATTGCCTCTTCTCGTATTCTTTTTTATTTCTTTGATGTCTTCATCTTCTTTCTGATTTTCCTTGATCTGACTCTGAACGGTTGGTTCAACTTCCAGAGTGTTTACACAACCTTAGTTAACAATCTCTAAATTCAGATGACTCAATTCTTCATACAATCTTAGCTGACTTTCTTGAACCAATTAATATAGTGTTGCAATACCCTTTTTGACTTAGGGCATCTGCCACTACATTTGCTTTCCCAAGATGATAATGGATTCTAAGGACATAATCTTTTATCAGCTCTAACCATCTTCTTTGTTTGAGGTTGAGTTCTGACTAAGTGAAGATGTACTTCAAGCTTTTGTGATCCGTGAAAATCTCACAGCGATTACCGATGAGGTAATGCTGCCAAATTTTCAAGGCTTGCACAATTGAGGCTAATTCTAAATTATGCGTCAGCTAATTCCCTTCATGAGGCTTCAACTGGCGAGACGCATAAGCCACTACTTTATTTTCTGCATCAGCACACAATTGAGGCCCTAACGAGAGGCGTCACAGAAAACTTCGAAGTCCTTGTGGACGTCCAGTAAGACTAACACAAGTGCTGATACTAGTCTTTTCTTCAATTCTTGAAAACTTTCCTCACAGGCATCTGTCCATTCAAACTTTCTTTCTTTCTTCAAAAGCTAAGTCAAAGATCTGGCGGTCTTGGAGAAACCTTCAATGAATCTTCGGTAATACCCAGCTAAACCAAAAAAACTCCTTACTTCGGTCGGACTTAGGTTGCTTCCAATCCATTACGGCTTCAACTTTGGCGGGATCTACTGCAACTCCTCTTGCCGATAAGATGTGTCCGAGGAAAGCTACTTGGCTTAGTCAAAATTCACTCTTATTGAATTTGGCATAGAGTTGTTGCTCCCTGAGTCTTCCTAAAACTGCCCTTCTTCATCCTTTGAGTAGATGAAAATGTCATCAATGAATACGACCACAAACTTATCCAAGAATTCTATGAATACTTTATTTATCATATTCATGAAATAAGCTAGTGCATTCGTCAAACCGAATGACATTACTGTGAACTCGTACAGTCCGTATCTTGTGGTGAAAGCAGTCTTTGGTATGTCTTTCGGTATGATCTTCAATTGATGATAACCGGATATTAAGTCAATCTTTAAGAAAACACTTGCTCCTTTCAACTGGTCGAAGAGGTTGTCGATCCTGGGCAAATGATACTTGTTCTTGATTGTGACTTCATTGAGTGATCTGTAATCCACACATATCCTCATACTGTTATCTTTCTTTCTGACAAACAGTACTGGTGCTCCCCATGGTGATGAATTTGTCTAAATGTAACCCTTGTCCTGTAATTTTTTGATTTGTTTCTTCAATTCTGCTAGCTCATTGAAATTAGAGTCATCCCTAGGACTAGGTCAATTAGGAACATAATGTCCCTATATGGTGGCATACCGGGTAATTCTTTAGGAAATACATCCTGGTATTCTTTTACCACTAGGATGTTTTCTAGCTTTACTTCCTTCAAACTGCTCAGGATAGGACTTTCTCTAACAGAGGTCTCGGGTTTGAATTCCACATCAATTCCTTGTTCATTGGTGAGGGTGATAGACCTATTGGCACAGTCTATCTGGCCTTGATTCTTGGCTAGCCAATCCATTCCGATAATCACATCTAGCACTTGGGATTGTAAGACTATTAAGTCTGCCAGGAAAGATACTCCTAATATTTTCAAGGTAAGGTTTGGGCATAGGGAACTAGCATTTATTTCTGAGCCCAGAGAAAGAATTAACATAGGGTTAACTAAAAGAGAGATAGATAACCTATATTTTCCCACAAACTTATTTGAAACAAAAGAATGTGAAGCTCTTGAATCAAATAAAACTGATGCTAGTACTAAATTGACAAGGAACGTACCAAGGACCATGTCTGGTGCAGTCTGAGCTTCTTCAGCTGTGACATGATTCACACGTCCTTTTATGTACTGAACCAATGGCTCCACCACTAGAGTGCTGCCTGGTGCTGAAACTCCCTGATTGGGTCAGGTTGGGGTTGTTTGTTGCTGTTTCTTCGGGCACTTATTAGCATAGTGCCCTACTTCATTGCAATGAAAATAGGTAATTCCTGCAGTTGAGGTAGGTGCCTTCTTCTGAAATTGGCCTTGGGAGAAGTGTTGCGGAAACTGGAATTGACTAGGCGCTGAGCTGGCACAGGTGCTTTGGATGGAGAGGACTGGAATTTCCTGTGCTGATATGGCTGAGGCTGAGTGGTGCGGGGCGTGGGACCCCTAGAGTTGAACTTCTGGTTTGCCATCCTTCTTTTGCGGGTTTCCATCTTTAGGTGCTTGCCCTCCTGACAGATAGCCTTGCTCACCAACTGCTGAAAGTCGGTGTAGTCTTGGGCAATGAGGCGGACTGAGAGACCATCATTGAGCCCTTCCAAGAAACGTTCTTGCTTGACCTCATTAGTTGCCATATCTGCTGGTGCATAGCGGGCTAACTGGTTGAACTTGTGCAAATACTCGTTGACGGAGCGGTTGCCCTGGTGCAATGTGCAAAACTCTTTCCTCTTCAGGGTCATCATGCCTGATGAAATGTGTGCACGACAGAAAGCCTGCACAAACTCGTCCCGAGTGATGGTCTGAGCATCAGCGTGAGACTGGGTGAAATTGTCTCACCACTCTGACGCTGGTCCATTCAGCTGGTGAGAGGCGAACAGAACCCTCTCACGATTAGTGCACTTAACCATGTCCAATTTCTTGCCGACTACCCTGAGCCAATCATCAGCCTCCATTGGCTCGGTGCTGTCGGAGAAGGTGGAAGGACGCATCCTCATAAACTCTGATATGTTGGCCCTTGGAGGAGGTGGAGTGTGAGCTTGAGGTTGAGCTGCTACTGCTGCTTGCAAGTTTTGTGCATTGTTGAGTGATTGCGCGAGAAGGTTGATCAGTTGTGCTTGGTTGGTCATCATTTGGCGCCAATCGAGTCCTTCAGCTGGAGGGGGTGGTGGCGGTGGAATTGGGTTCTCTTGTTCACCCATATTTTCTCTGTCTTGACTGCTGGTGCTGCCACTGCTGTTGCAAGTAGTCACCATCTGCTAGATCTCCAAAGACTTAGGAAAGAGAAGAGAAACTAAGGGGGGATAGAGCAAAACAACTATCCAAACAAAACGACCAACTCAAGAGCTTTTTCAAATAACTTTAATAGCTTTAAACAACGTTCTACTCAATGCTCGCGGTCTTTGGTGCTTCTTGTAAGACGATGTTCTCCTGACAGCTTCAAGTCTTGCGGTCTCGCACACAAAGGTTAATAGCCGTGAGACCATCTATAGAAAATTTCCAAGGGAAAAAGGATCCATTTAGCATTGTAAAATGGTGAAGAGAGAATTGGGTAAGAAAGAATTGCTAAAAGAAGCTAAGGATAGATAGATGACCCAGATGAGAACAGAGCAAATTATTTTTCTTGTTATATAAAATAAGTTTTGAAGTTTTCGGCTAACGGCCATTCTAACTAGGTTACGACCTACAGTCGAGATGGCTCTGATACCACTTCTTGTCGAGCCCGAGAGGGAAGGATCCCGGGTCCTCCATGTATTCCACACTAGTCCCATGATCAGTAGCTGGTGCACACAGTCAACAAGAGTGGATAATATAACCATACCACGTATTCCTTGAAATAATTAGAGTTGTTACAAAAGGGGCGTACAGCCAAGAGCAAATTATAGTGGAAGCAAAAGCAGCTAGTGGACCACATGATTCGTCATAGGCAATCGTCTGGAGGCGCAGCCTAGTCGTCGTGGACCTCATTCTCCTCATAGCATTCCTCTCCTGCTCAATATTTGAATTAAGCAAGAGTGAGCACAAACAATCGTGCTCGCAAGTCACACCCGTAAGTAACAGATTATAATGCATGTAGGAAATTAACAAAGGGGATGCATATATGGCTCAATTTGCGTAAAGCAATATTTTCCATTTAAATATTTATACTAAGTTTCTACAGCAGTTTATTCTATAACTAAAATTCATTTTTTAAATCTCAAGTTTTATAGTCAGATAATATTCATCAAGTGGTGAAGGATACCCTCCTATCACAGGGCTACCCACCCAAACCCTATTTGGATAGAGATCCAAAACCATTTAATAAAGTCTTTTGAAAACAAAACCAAAGATCTAACTTGGAGTGGCTTTGCCAGCATGTCCATGACGAGTAGACACGACTATTCGAATAGTTTTACACTCTGCAGAGGTTGTACAGCTTTACCCACACGACACGACCTCTCTAGTTTGTTTGGTATCCGTCGATACCACCGCTCACTACTTAGGTGAGCAGTCTAGAGCTCGTGATAAGGCCTTTACAAAGCGTCATTCCACTGCAGTTCCCCCTCGCTAAGGTTTCACCCTCTTTGGATAGAAACCCACAGGGTTCAAGCCCCCTCTTGCGCCAGGTGGGAATACATAAAAGTAGGTCGTACAGACACCCACACAACCGGATGGAACGACCACAATGAAATATTGTAAATTAGTTAGCCAGGTCCTGCCCATTCAAGACATGTGGTAGTACGATAGGGCGTAGTAAAAGAACGCTCAAAGATCGGTCCTTAACTGACTTGGACTTCTACCAAAAGAACCCTGAGCTTTGACCATAGAAATGAATCGATCCCGTGCATGAATCTGCACCCATCCAAACATCCATTTTGCCTAAGTCCAAACCAGTTTTTATTTTATTTACCACATTAAAATATTTCACAAATCTCCATGGTATAGACCATACCATAGCAACGTTTTAAAGCATAGTTGAACTTTTCCACTTTCCCAAATTAAAGATTTTTGAGCTAAGCTTCGGCTAAGCATAGAGTTTTACAATATATTCTAGTTCATGCTAATGTACCAGCTAGCTTTTACTAGGATATCAAGGATGTTCTAAACAACGTTCAAGCTTGGGTGTACGAGTTAGAAATAACTATAAAGTTAAAACAGGGATTTAAATTACTTGAATTTAAATACGCATGTAGTACTAGTTTAAAATAGAATTTAGATAATTTAAAGTATTGGGATTCAACATGATCAAAGGTATAACATGCCTTACTCGAATGCTTGAGGATCTACTTCTTCGGAGTACTCGGGTTCCCCGGAGTCATCGAAATCTACACATGAGAACAAAGCAAGTTCAAATAAATCCCAAATAAGGTCCAAATGAAAACCAACTCAAACAACTTTGGAGCAGAAAGCTAGATCTTGAATTAAGATGGATTTAGGAATTTGAGTCTCTCTAATCGGAGCTCGAGCGAAGGAGAACGGGCTTTCAGAAGTTTGAGAATTAAAAGGTCGGAAGGAGGTCGAATGACCTGGTCGAAAGAGGTTCAACGGGGCGGAAGGAGGTCGAATGAAGGCTTCGACTACCAGGTCCAAAGAAGGATATGACTACTCAATGTGGGCATAGAAAGAATACAAGAAAGGTAACAGAGCACAGAGAAACTCACCAGGATGGAGAGAGGGGCTAGAGGAGGAGGCTGGGGAAGGACGGTGAGCGGCGAACGTCGGTGCCAGACACGAGGAAGAACCGAGCTTTGGGCGACGAGGTTCAATGGCAGAATGCTCTGGAGCGAAGGCGGGAGAGAAGGGAAAGTTGAGGAAAAATGAAAGGAGTGAAAAAGGGCAAAAGAGCTCCCTAGTACGCTATTTATAGTGGAAGGAAGGGGACGGGGCAACAAGATGGAGCGATGGGATTTACGACGACGCGGCAGGGGCGCATGAGCGGAGCTCTGGCAGGCGTAGAGCGGCGGGATGAGAGCATGTGGGGGAGGGGATTGGGGCAGGTAGGGGAGGAGACCAAAGAGGGAACAGTCACAGCGGAGGCGACAACATTTAATGCGGCACAACTACATTTAATGTGCGAAGACTTTCGCATCAACCGTGACGCGACGAGAGGAAGAAGAAGGTGAGCAAGGGGGCTGACAGGCAGGACCGGTCGAAACCAGAAGGGTGGTCGTGACTAAGAGGAAGGTCGTGACCAAGAGGGTGATCGTGACCACAGGGAGGTCGTGACTGAAGGTGGTCGTGACCGAGAGGTAGGTCCTGAGGAGGAGGGCTGGGCTGAGAGGAGGATGGAACAAACAAATAAAGGAGATTTTAAACACCAGAGAACTCCAACAAATTCCAAACCAATATTTTGAATTAGTTGAAGTTAGATTTAGTCATTTAAATTATTTTTAATTTGTAAAATCTCAAGTTAAGCTTTAAAACTTCAACAAAACTAAATGGTTATTTTTATTTTGAAATTTTTCAAAAACTCAGAAAAACGGAGTGTTACAAAAACATAGTAAAAACCTATTTTCTAGGTCATGTACGGTGAAAGGTATGTTATGCTGGCCCGTGCATCTCTTACAAAACATTCATCATAGCATTTTGATGGACCCTATCGATCTGCATGGTGTCGACGAGCTACATCAAGGAGGGATCAAAGTTCTTGTGTGACTACATGAACGCGACCAAGGATGGTTTCCTAGCGAGGGGATGGTTGTCCTCCAACACAACCCTCTCGATGCAGACGGAGTTATCTTTCAGGCTCTTCTTCAGCTTCGTGAATGCCCTACACCCAATCCTTTAAGAGGTCTTGCAACATTCAAGCTCCTTCTCTGGCATGTAGTAGTCATATTTCCCTTCCGGACTGCAACAAAACTCTTTGACCATCTTCCTGGTCCTGTTCTTTCTGACTCCAAAACCAGCATGTCACGCGTACCGATAGCAAAACTGGTAAGCCTCACCCAAATTCTCTAACAACAACAAATCTCAGTTAACACAGTAATATCTAATGGGAAAGTCAGTAAAATATAGTTATAAGGGACAATAAAATGGGTGTTACAAATACAGGGGGATTATGTTTTTTTTTTTTAGAGGTCCAGGATTTCCCCATCCGGACTGCATTAAAGAAGAATAAGCACCCTACTTATACGAACCGTGGCGGGCTCAAGGCCACTGTGTGCCCAAAGACAACTTTTCTCACTGCGCCAAGCCGCATGGGATCGAACCCCCGATCGGTCCTTCGCACCAACCGCGGGAGGACCAAGTGAGCAAAGCTCACTTCGCAATACAGGGGGATTATGACAGTAATAGAACTACATGTTGACAGTAAAAGAACACATAAAGAACCCTAAAGCACACATATGTGAGTGTACGACCGATCTGTGTCTAGTGTCCTCATCTCTCTCAAAGAAACTGCACCGCGCGGGGATCCCGGTTGTCGTTTGCTTCCATGCGCCAATCGGCACCAGACCTTTTCTCAGCCCTGGGCCGGAGAGTAGCACAGATAGTGCAAACCTTCAAGGAGCAAGAGCTCGCTCAGTTCTTGGGATGTGCTTCTCTGAATGAGTGTCCCTATCGTTTGCTTGATGCACTTGATGCTGCTTTTCAGGATGCTGCCAGGTTCCAATGTCCTGTATATGATCTAGTGCCAGGCATGCGGTAGACCTCAGCCAAAGAGGCTTCTAGCGGAGGAGATGGTAGCAATGCTCATGATCTCATCTTTAGCCGGGTTCAGCTTGGGAACATTGCTTGGTCCTATGCTGTTCTTGGGCAAATGGGCCGTCAGCTCTTCTCACATATCTGAAAAAGTCTGGGTCAATTCGAAGAGCAGCGAGTCTCGGATCAGTATAGATGAGACATGATGTTTGCTTCACAAGTTTATCTTGCAAATCAATCTTTGAAGCTTGAATTCCCACAATCTTGATATGTGCTTAAGAGGTGATCTTGGAGAGAAAATAACAAAAGCTGGAAAGAGCAAACGGTTCAATCAGAAAACAACCACCTCGTTCCAAAAGGAGGTTGGGCGTCTTCTATATAGTACGGGACATGAGTGGATTAGATAATATACAGTTGATGGTTACACTGTTGATGCGGTTTTAGTTGAGGAGAATGCATTTGAGATAGACGGGCCAACACACTTCTCAAGGAATTTAGGTATGCTTTACTGCTTTTTGTTGCCTTCAATCTTTATGTACCATTTCTGATAGAACTATAGGCTGTCCATTTTTTCTTGTTACCCTACTGGAGTCTGGGTCTCAAAGGAGAAACTAATGTTAGATGTATATTAATTTGCAGCTACACCATTTAAACGACGTTACATCAGGTCTAGACCGTTGTGGTGAGAAATAGTTATGTTTCTTTTCGGACAGTATGTGAAAATAGTTGTGACAAGAAAATGCTCTGTGAAAAAATATATCCTGGACCTGAACTATTTTTGTATCATGCTAATTTTGAAAGAGCTGTTTTGTACTGAAAGATAAGATGAAGCAGGTTGTAATATGTTGTACAATCCGGAACTCTTGAAAAATGATGGCATTGACATTTAACAGGTATATATCATACGATGGATTCAGTAGTGCATTGAGAAATGAAATGGACTACAAACTCGTCTTGAGGAATCAATTACCTAAACTGCACTCATAAGATGAACTTGGTAGATCACTGAAATGGACTCTTTCTAATTGGTACTTTACTTTGTGAGGCACTGATTGGGAAGGACATACTTGGCTTGTGTGCGCCATCGCCCAGGGTACATGTGCCAATACATCAGTGTCAGTCACTGCACTATACTAACGCAGCAATTGCAAGATACACATTGTGCATCTGCCAAGCTACACACTTTCACCATGCAATGCATGTATGGTGTTTTCAGACACCATATAAAGCAAATTCCTCAGAATGAGGATATATACTTATAACATTGCTTTCGCTCGTAAGACTCTAAAGGTTCAACAAAACAAAACGCACATCATCCCCATAAAGTATAAGTACAAACAAAATGCTTTCTTTCGAGCATTGCATAATGCATCAACTTTTCTGGACTATTCACCGCATTGCAAACAGATCATGCAGTGGTGCTAGTCTGCTGCTGCTAATCATCCGTCATAAGCCTCTGCATAATCAGCTCGACAACGGTGGGGGCATCAACGGTGACAGCAACCTTCACGGTAGGCTTACCACTCCACGCTGTTTTCTCCGCATACCTGCAGTGATTCATTCACAAGTGCACTCGATCAATATAGGGCTAGGAGTACATTACTACTGTCTTAATTATTATTCTTCTACCTTCTCCATGCATTTGTCTTTGGACCAGAGAAAAAGAGACCTAACCTTTTCTTGGTATTGTCGAAAACCGTAAGACCCCTTGTGATTCCAACCGTCTGCACCCTCACGACACCTTCTGTGTAAGTCATCAATGATGGATTTACTGCAGCAAGAAGTGCTGTTGGGTCATGAAGATACACGCCTGCAAGCATTTCATTGTACAAAACCAGTCACTATGCTGCTAGTACAACATTGTGCAGCTTTTGATCTGTCCCCTCTTCAAGTATACTGAACCATCGGACTTCCTTGCATGGTACTAATACTAACCTTTGGTGAAGTAAGCGTCCCTGTGATAATCAAAATAAAGCCCCAGTATCTTGCACAAGTAGCGAGCATATTTGCTATCGGACTGTTCAAGCTTCTTCCGGTCAGCATCTGCAACAAGGGATGCAAGTTGTCAAAATATGAGAGCATTTGTGCTCTAATACATGGCAACTGCCAACTAGCCTATAGATTTAACCAAATGTGATACATCAATGAAACCAACCGTCTGGAGTCATGATTAATTGAGCTAATATCAATGTAACCAAGCAACAATTACAATGCTGTCACTTCGAACTAAAAACACTCAATGTCAAAATGTGTGCCTGAAAAAGGGAATCTTCTAAACTGTTAGTTGGTAAAGCAGCGGGGACGGAATGGCCCTTATGCAATTAACCAAGCATTCGTATGGTTGCTGTTAACCACTGTATTCGAATGCAATTAACTCTTTAGTGAAAAGTAGGGTTAAAATCTGTAATCATGAGGAAAGAAGAATATAGCCCGCTATATATGGAAACTACAAAAGATATCTTGTTGTTTTAAGCTCTGACATATAGCAAGACACTAGAAGTAATAAAGTAAGAAGGTATACTGGCATATCTAAACGGCTCAATGCAGCAGACGTCTCAAATAGAAGTTAACCACAAAGCATATCAAGAATTACCAGAAAGAACTACTTGGTGTGTTATATTTATTCCCACAGCCAAAATATCAGCACCGCAGGTGAAAACTATATCAGCCGCGTCAGGATCACCAAATATCTGTTAATAAATATAACCCATTAGGGAAGGCAAGATGACGAATTCTTGAAATTGCACCATGGAATAATTAATCGCTGCTCTATAACAAGAAGTGAAATCATGCACTACTCGTGCACTACCCAATCACAACGAACCGAATTCATCCGGGAAGCATGACACTACAACTTCATTTAACAAAGTACTACATATTAGCTCACAGCCTCACACTGAGATAGTTGCCAGATCATAGTAAAATCAGAAAACAGAGTTGTAGACTTGTAATGCAACCAAGAGGTGAAACAAGCAGTAACATGTATGTATGCCTACCACAAGCACCAGCATCCACCTGTAGCAGTAATTCCTAGCACTTTGAGAGTACAAAATATTCGAATATGGCAAACAGACAGTATTAGCATAGCTTGTTTAGTGCCCTCTAGTAAGGGAATAAACACATCAAGATGTGCAACACAATATAATCACGTGGTAACAAAGGACTAAATAAATGTTTCAGAGAGAGAGAGCCCTCACATTTGCCTCAGCTGCAGGGTTGACATTTCCATTTACAGAATATGCGCCACCAAGAATAACAATCTGCCCTATCTTCTTGGGGAATGAACGGTCAAGCTCGACAGCCTGGGAAATGAGAGGTGGGTTTTTGTTATAATTTAGTTTGTAGAAGAAGACATACAAGTCAGATCACAAGAGTGATACTACATGCATCTAGTGTAGTGAGAGAGCAAAGCAGACCAAAGCAAGGTTGGTAAGCGGACCGAGGGCGACCACTGTAACTTGTCCAGGGTACAGATTTGCCTGCTCAACAAGAAAGGCAGCAGCGGATTGATCTACAGGCTTTCCGGTTGGTGGAGGAAAGTTCTGATTTCCCAGGCCATCTGGGCCATGAACAAAGCTAGCAATCCGTAGCTTGGTGGCTTTCTTTTTGTTATACATGCACAGGAAACAAACACCTTGTTAAGATGCAGCAGAAAAACCTACTACTAGTTTAGTAGGATATTGTAGTTAAAATTGTAATTGCATGACATTGCAAGTGCACAAATGAGATGGATATAGTCATATAGATATACTACGTACCTTGATTGTTACATGGGAACCCTCTGCCACGGGAATGCCAGTCCTCCCAACAGCCTCCAGCTGAAATGAAAGAATGAAGGATGGAGACGACGCGAGTGATTGCTAAAGACTCCCATGAATGAATACTAGTATAGATAGAAAGGAAGGAAGGAGCAACGAACGAACCAGGTGCAGTGCGTTGCGGGTGGCGAGGCTGGTGTAGACATTGCCGAAGATGGTGGTGAGGCCCAGCAGGTCCAGCTCCGGCGACCTCAGCGCCACGAAGATGGCCATCGCGTCATCTGCATGCACGCGTTGCGTTGCGTGTTCATTCGTTCATTCTTCGTTGTATTCGAGACCAACCAATCTCACGCAATCGATATAAAAATTGGAATTGACACTGTGTTTAACAACTCGATTGATTCATTGATTGATTGTAATGCAAGATTATTGATGATGTATATCCCCAAGAAGTAGAACAAATCATACTACTGATATGGATGGATGGATCGAGAAGATATATAAGAGAATAAAATTAAGGATGAGCGAGCGGAGCGGTGAAGAAGAGGAAAGAATACGAACCGATTCCCGGGTCGGTGTCGATGATGACCTTCTTCTTCTTCATCATCGTCTCCTCCTCCGCCATCGATGGATCGGATCCAATTCAACTGCCTCCCCGGGCACTAGTAGTCGATGGAGAACCCCGTAGACGAGACGAAACGAGACGCACTACTAGTATTTTTATACTTCCTAGACTAGATGACGATGAAGAATATTGAATAGACAGTAGTGGACAGGAGACGACTCGGACCGGAGGAGCAGAAGAGGTTGAGCCCATTCCCTTGTGAGCGATATTTTTGTGTGCGGGGGTGGGGGATTTGGGAATACGCCACCTTTCTCACTTTGTAATATGTTATTGATATTTTTACATTTTTTAATTATTACTTTGCCACTTTGGAGTTTTAATACTAATTTCTATTTTTTCAGACCATTTACACCCATCGGAAGTTTTCGAAATGCCCCTCGGTCCACTCCACTCCCCAAGCCCCATCCCCAACCCCTTCTCTTCTCCCGTTTCGCCATTACGCGATGGTGTTGGTGTGGGCGTCATGCTCCCTCCTCCTCTTGATGCTGCTAGTTCTTGCCGTCATGGTGGAGGTCTCCGGCGGCGGGGGTGGTTAATGAGGGGAGAGGACATACCTACTCCGTGGCCTTCCACGGGTTCTCAGTGCGGAAGTCGTCGACGGATGAATGAGATGGCCAAGGTCAGGTCACCGCTCGACACCGACGAGCACGGGACCCACACGTCCTCCATCGCCGTGGAGCGCTACGTGTTCCCGGCGTCCACCCACGGTTACGCGCGCGGCATGGCCGCCGGGATGGCGTCCAAGGCTCGACTCGCGGCATACAAGGTGTGCTGGGTGGGCGGCTGCTTCGACTCCGACATCCTCACGGCCTTCGACACCACCGTCATCGATGGTGTCCACGTCGTCTCGCTCAGCGTCGTGCCGTACTACCTCAACGCCATCGCCATTAGGGCGTTCGGCGCTACCGAGGCAAGGATCGTGGTGTCAGCTTCGGCCGACAATGGCGGTCCTGGTGGGCTCACGGTGACCATGTGGCGCCCTGGATGGCCACCGTAGGTGCTGGATGGTGCTCGCCTCCTCCACGACGACGACCGCGTCGCGTCCTCTCCCACGAGAGGACGTACCTACTCCGCGGCGATAAAACAGGGGGAAATCTTCGATAAATTCCACGACGACGATAGCGTCGCGTCCTCCTCTCGCTCTCCCCATTTGCAAAAGCAAGACACAATTTAACTCTGAGACCAATCGAGAGCGTAGGCAGGCCACCAGTGGTAGTGAGTCATGGCAAAGCCGTCGTGCATGTCGCTGCTCCAGCGGCTCCTCCTCCTGGGCGCGCTCACCGCCTCCTACTCCTACTACCTCCTTGCCCTCCAGGTGTAGGCCTCCGTGCCACCACGCTACGACGGCTTCGCCTACGGGGATGCAATTTTTCTACTCCTTTACGAATCGTGTCTCCTGGACCGAACCGAAGGAAGCTCTGGTGTATTTGAGCTGCGATTTGTCATGGCACAGGCTGGTGCGTGTTGCCTAACGCTATCATATCAACAAAGTCACCAAATGTAGTGCAGCGCAGGCCAGGGTCGCAAGATGATGAAGCCTCATAGCCGACAAAAAAGCTTAGGGGCAATTTGGTATTTTTCATGTGCCTAAAAAATGAAAATTAGCATTTGACGAGGATCTAATAATACTTATTTTACTATTTATTTGTAATTAGTATCATGGGTAAATATGACATCATACGGCTATTAAATATACCCCTTATAGTCTTATGGGGGAAGCCAATCAGGTGGTCGTAAGTTATTCTACAACCATCCCCTAGTCGTAGATCCTTCTACGACTACCATGTGATTGTAAGTTCTTCTACAATCACCTCTAGTTGTAAATCCTTATACGATCAGTACCCAGTCGTAAGTTTTTCTACGACTACCCTCTAGTCGTAAGTCCTTCTACGACCAGCTTTGTCACGACTTCTTTCTAGTTAATTGGGTTCACTTGCCTGTAGCCCCAATTAACTACGAGATCTGAGCAGTTAATATACGCAGTTATTCTCTGGAGTAACTGTATATAACACACCATTATCTTTGATTGATAACCGTCAGACAACGTGGGGAGATTACTACTCCGGTGATTACTACTATTATTACGTAATAATGGTGCACCTCTTGACCTGGAACGACTACCTCTGCACGTACTATAAAAAGACTTCAGTCAGAGAGAAATAGGAGAGGAAAAGGAGGAGAAGAGGAGGCAATCAGTATCGACACAAGCCTAAATCTTTTCCACTGATTGTAACTAGTATACACAATACAATACACATAGGAGTAGGGTTGTTATTATCTCTAGAGAAGGCTCGAACCTGTATAAAAATCCCCGTGTCTTTTTTGTCTGCGTGATCAATTGTGAGACCCCCAAATCAAATAATCTTTACGTAATATCGGTTCTACAACACCGACAATTGGCGCCATCCGTGGGTATCTTCTGGTAATTCTTTATCAATAGTTTTTCTTTTCTCTTTGATGCTTCCATGGCAGGAGCGTGGAACGAGGAGAACTGGTTCGACTTGGCCGATTACATAGACGTCAACATGGATGTTGGTTTCGATTACGAACCGAGTATCAAATCATCCTATGGTATTGCCGCCTCTGGAGATCTTCTATCAAATCTCAGAGACCACACCACCAGTGGAGTTGAGGAGGGATCCTCATCCCCCACAACAGTACGCCTAGCTGAGGGACCAACTTCCTCAGGGGGCAAGGGTCAACACGACCATAAACAAGGTTGCCCCAAGACAGACTCACAACACGATGAGAGTTTTTTCTCCGAGTGTTCGAATCCCCTTAAGGCAGTACGACCTGGCGAGACAAGTTCTGGAAGCCATCATTCCAGAGCTTCATCGGCACCTAATGGTCCTTTCTCTCCGACTAATCCCGCAGAGGAGGGGATCAAACATGCTTTTTCTGCAAGTTCGACCATCCCATCGCAGGGCACACCTGCGGACGGAGACGGTTATAAACCAGAGTTTCCCTTCCTAGAGGGGTTTACTTCAAGTCACCAGATGGTGTCACTCGACTACTCCTCAAGCGAAGAGGCCTCGAGCGCAAGTGGAGGTCATCAACGGGAGGTCTTCGTCATTCCTTCTAATAAGAATCATTCTCCCAAAAGTAGGATTGACGATACTCCCCAACGGGCACACACTACGTCTCCTCGTGGCAATGGCAAGAGCACCACCGTTGATGAACAGGGTGAACACCCTGATGAGCATGCGAGAAATCCTCGACATTCTCGCACTCCACTGAAACCAACTCAAGGGTCTAATATGGGTGATCCTGAGACAACTCGACAGAGAAAAATAGTGGCACAAAAAAATCTCCGTGGGCGCGCTTATTATCAGTCAGAGGAAGCTCAAGAGCTCAAGCATATCAACGACTTGCTTGAGAATCCAACTCAAGAGCTCGCTCGAGCACCAGGCTACGATCTCTTCACCGAAGAGATCGCACGGAGGCTTCAGAACACGATGGCAAAAATCGAGCGTCCTCGTCGACATCATTCCGGAAGTCATAGCAGTACAACTCCATCATCCGCCAGTAGTTCGAACTCGTTGCATGGAGATCGACATGATTATCGATCATGTCGCTCTCCTGACTTGAGGAAGGCTCCTCGAACATTTGGGGATCAACAAGCTCCTAAGAGAGGTGATCTTTCACCACTCCAGGGTCGAAATCTAAGGCAGCAGATGGAATATGAGGAGTATTTCTCTTGTAAAACTGAGGCCTACTATAGGTCAAGTCCACCCGTGACTGGGTATCGTCGAGTACGATCACCTGGTGATGTTAACCCTTCTTTCCTACAAAGAAGACGCCAAGAAGTTATCACTCGATGTCGGACATTTTTACCCGATCTCCGAGCAGTTCGCTGGCCACCTCGTTTCCGACCAGCGAACATGGAGAAATTCGATGGAACCCAAAATCCCATTGAATTCCTTCAGATCTACTCAACAGTTATCCGAGCAGCAGGAAGAGGAGAGCATGTAATGGTGAATTACCTTCCGACTGTGCTTGAAGGGTCTACTCGATCATGGCTACTAAACCAGCCACTCGAGTCGATCTACTAGTGGCAACACCTTTGCGACCTTCTGCTGGCGAACTTCAAGGGTACCTACAACCGCCCTGGAACGGAGGACGACCTACACTGGATGAGACAAAATGATCATTAAACTTTGCGTCAAGTCATCAGACACTTTAGTCAGGTTCATAATTCCATTCCGGAGGTTTCTGACTCATCTGTTATCAGAGCCTTTAAGCAGGGAGTCCGCAGCAAAAGGATAACGGAGGACATTGCTTCGAATCCTCCTGCCATTGTCGGTGAACTCTTCGAGATGGCCGATAGATATGCGACTGCCATTGAAGCAGTCGAGTGGAACAATACTATCGATCGAGAGCACAACGTTTCTCAAGATGTAGGCGAAGGTGGTAAGAAGAATGACAAAAAGGCTAAAAAATCCAAGAACAAGGCGAAGGGTCGTAAACCTCAAGCCACTGATTCTAAGGAGGTTTTAACCTTAAGCGACAAAGAGCCAAGTAACTTCAAACAAAATTCTGACCGAGGCAAAGGTAAGCACCCCGAACGGAAAAATGATAAACCGAGGTGGTGTCATTTTCATAAAAAGGAAGGACATGCCCTTCGCAACTGTGAGGTTTTTCTATGAAAACTCGAAGACTATTACTCTGGCAAAGGGCTGCTTCCTACTCTTGAACAGGTAAGTCAAACAAGTGGTCGAAAGGAGTCAGATGAAGATGAGGAGATGCTATTTCAGGATCCACAGCACACCATCGATCACATCTATGGGGGGTCATCGGCATATGAGTCAAGGTGACAGCTTAAGGCTGTCGAGCGCGAGGTAAACTCAATCGACTCTCCTCTTGTCAATAAGATGCCAAAGTGGTCGGAAGTCACCATCTCTTTCGAGAAGGGTGACTGTCCGATCCCTTCGACTAGACTAGGTCGATTTTCGATTGTGGTCAAACCCACCATCAACAATTGTCGAGTAAATCGAGTATTGGTTGATAGTGGTAGCTCATTAAACATACTGTTTACGAGTACCTTGGATGATATGCAGGTTCCTAGGACAAAGGTAAGGCCAATACGATACTCTTTTCATGAAATCGTACCGGGGTCTTCGGTCAAACCTATTGTAACATCCCAAAGTGCTATTACCAAAATAAAAATAAATAAAATTATTATTTTACTGGTTTTTCGGAGAATTTGCCAGAGCTTGATTGCTTTATTTGAATTCCTGAAGTTTTAAAAGTTAAAATTCAAAATTTATTTGAAGTACTTGAAGCCTTATTTGGTTTTATCTGAAAAATAAAATTTAATTAATTCCTTTGATTTCCTGAGTTTTTAAAAGTTTTTTCCTAAATATTTTAAAAGCCAAAATAATTTATTTGCAAAATTATTAGCCAACTTTAAGTTGGAACTATTTTATTTAAGTCCAAAATAACTCTAGGGATTTCTGTGAATTTTCCTAGAATTTTTGGATTTATTTTGCTATTTTCTAAAGCCATTTTTAATTAACTGGAATATTTAAAATTCTAAATCAAAAGAAAATCGCTCAAATAGTACTTGGGCCAAAACTTGGCTCGGCCCAAGACTTTTCCGCCCACGCCTCCGGCCCATTCGGCCTGCTCCACCCGGCCTCTCCCCGCACGCGCTCCACGCCGCCCGATCTACATCGCACGGCCCTCACCGCTCCACGTCACCCCCGCCCCTCCACGTCGTCAGATCGGCATCCGACGGCCACCACACCCTCTTCCTCCCCGCACCTTCTTCCTCCTCTAGCCAGCACGGCCGCCATTTCCGCACCGCGTAGAGCTCAATCACCGCCGTGTTTTCCTCCCCCTCTTCACGCGTGGACGTGCGCACCGAATCCCGCGCATCACGCCGCCCCTTCTTCCGTCCGTTGCCCCTCCAGCACGCGCGAAATCATCGGGATTTCGCCATAGCCGTCGTGATCCCCGCCGCCGATCTCCCGCCCCCGGCCTCCTCCGCCCCTATAAAAGGAGGCATGGTGTGCCCCTCTTCCCACCGGAGCCAACGCCACCACTCACTCCTCCCTTCTCCTCTTTGTTCGGCCGCAATTCAAGTTTCGCCGCCGGCCACCGCATTGAGGTCTTTCTCCGATTCCGGCGAGGTCAAGGACTCCCCGGCCTCCCCGACGACACCAACGACATCGCCTCCACCTCCCAATCCCGGTGCGCTCGTCGCCTTCGCTGGAGACCTGCCGCATCGCCATCGCCGTCGGAGCCCGAACCTCGCCGCCGCCAAAGTCCTCGCCGCCGGCTATCGCCGTGTCTTCAGGTGACCAAAACACGCGCCCTCAACTCCTTATCACTTTCTCTACATTTTGCGCGCACTCGCCGCCGACGAGCCGCCGTGGGTTGCCGTTGTCGGCCGCACCCGAAAACATCGCCGGCGTCAAGATGACGTGGCGGCCACCTCGCCCTCCACCTCAGCCCTGAGCCCGCGTGGCTGCCTACGTGGCTAAGCCACGTCACCCCACCGCGCCAACACCTCGCCCTGTGCACTGTTCACGTGCACCGAGTCCACCATGGACGTTGACCGCACCATCGACCCAGTCCATTGACTTGGGGGCCCACCTGTCAGTGAAATAAATTATTTTCCTTTAGGAAAATAATTCGGCCGGAAAAAGAAAATCCTCTGCTGACGTCAGCCTTGCGCAATAAACCGAATTTTCTTTAGAAAAATAATCCGGGAAAATCAATAAAATCTGATTTTAGGGTTTATTTAGATTTAGAACTTCCCGGGGTTCGTTCTCCCTCTTACGAACTCCGATTTCGTCGATTCAAATTCCTAAATTCATATAAAATCAAGATCTAGCCATCTAAACCAAAATTATTTAATTTTGAGTTCATTTGACCAATAATTCCTTTAAACCCTAATTCATTATTCCATGTAAATTCAAACTTCTAAAATTCTTATCTTTTGCATCCAAACTCCGATTTGGGTGGTTCAAGTTACAAAATTTGTGTAAAATTATAATCTAGCTAACTAAATCAAATTATTTTAATTTGGAGTTCTTTTGAATTGTTATTTGAATTTAGTTTGAATTTGGCTTATTTTCACGTTAGATTTCGACGACTTCGGAAAGTCAGATTTCGACGCAGTTTGAAGAGCAACCTAAGAGGATTGATTTTGACTGTATGATCATCGTGATTGTACACGTGGACTACCTGGAGAAAGTACTTGTGAGTACTAGGTGACCTGTTAAGGAAAACAACATCACCTCAATATCAGGTGATCTGCAACACCTGAAGCAAGGCAAGTTATACCATTGATCATATTGATCCCATTATTTTAACTATTTATATTTCATTTTAAATTATCACTGCATGCCTATGTTTATGCAATTATTTTAATTCCCTGTTTTAATTGCCTAGTTAATCCAATTCTCCTTGTATGGCCAATTTGAATATTGTACGTGAATACCTTATCACCAGTAGGTAAATTGACATTAAAATTAGCCTTATGCTTAGCCAATGCTTAGATCAAATCTTGTATTTGGGAAAGGTTAGCCAAATCTTTCAAATTTGATTTAAACTGGTTCTATGGTATTGTTTTACCATAGAAGGTTTATAAATGCTTTTACCTGGAAAATAAAATGAAAATGGGTTTGGACTTGGGCATAATGGATGTTTGGTGGGTGCATGTTCTGCCTTGGCTCAATCGGGTATGGTTGAGGCCCATGGGTTTTGTTGGAAAGTTGCCCAAGCCGATTAAGGACCGGTCTTCGAGCGCATGATGCTATGCCTTATCGTACCACCACATGTCTGTGTGGGCGGGACTCGCCAACTAATTTGTAATGTTTCACCGTGGTCGCTCCTCTGGATGCAATGGGTAGTCATGTTACGACTTATGTTAGACCCACCTAGCGCAAGAGGTGGCCCAACCCGAGGTCTTTATTCCAAAGGGGTGGCGAAACCTTAGCGAGGGTAATGCGGTGGAATGGCGCATTGTAAAGGCCTCGTGATAATCACTTAGTCGTACACCTTCGGAAGTGTGTCAGACGGACATTAAAAGTTGATTATCTCTTGTGGGTAAAGCTGTACAACCTCTACAGAGTGTAAAACTATTCGAATAGCCGTGTCCACGGTTACGGACATGCTAGCAGAACTACTCAAAGTTAGACTTTGGTTTTGTTTGAAAATAAACTTCTTCAAAACTGGTTTATCCAGATGGGAATTGGGCAGGAAGCCATGTGATAGGAGGGTATCATTCACCGTTCATGTGTGAATGTTATCTGACTATAAAATTAAGAATTTTATAAATTTTAGTTAAAATAACTGCTTTGGAACTTAGTACCAGTATTTAAAAGAAATGCTGCTTTGTGCAAATAAACCAATAAGCCTTTCTATTGTTACATCCATATATGCATGTCATTCTGTTACTTGACGGGTGTAACTTGCGAGCACGGAAGTTGTGCTCATACTTGCTTTATGCAAACAAAATTTCAGAGGAGAAGGACTTTGCTACCGATGTGGATCTCAACGACTAGGCCGCTTCCCCAGTCGATTGCATGTGGCAGATTAACTGGACCCTACTACTTCTTCATCTTCCGCTGTGTTTACTTTATTGTTGGCATGTAAGCCTCTTTTGTAATCAACTCTGTTGTTATTTATTAATAAAGTTGTGATATGAATTTGTTATCATTTTGTTTACTGTGTGGACTAGCTACTGATCATGGGGCTAGTCCAGAAATGCACAGAGGATCTGGGTGTATTAATACCCGGGTCTGACACCTATTGGCCAAGTTTCTCTTCCTTTAACATTTGGTTCACCAAGTAATTTCAGGACAGAGAAGATCTCCTTTGACGTGGTCAATTTCAATACGGTATATAACGCTATACTCGGACGACCAACTTTGGTAAAATTCTTAATAGCTACTCACTATGGGTATCAATGTCTTAAAATGCCAGGTCCCAAAGGAGTGATCATAATTTATTGCGACAAGAAGATGGCGCATTCCTGCGACCGTCGATCTCTCGAGATGGTCGGACAGATACCAGCTCGAGACGAAAGTCAGCCTTCGACTAGCAAGTCAAAGCCTAAAGCTGCACCTAAGCTAAACGACCAAGTCAAGGAGGTTCATTTGGACGCAGAGGAGCCCTCAAAGACTGTTCGCATCAGGGATTCTTCCGACCTCAAATAGGAAGACACCCTCATCACTTTTCTCTGAGCAAACGTGGATGTCTTCGTGTGGCAAGCATCCGATATGCCCGGAGTCCTTAGGGAAGTGATCGAGCACAGGCTAGCTTTACGGCCTGATAAAGTACCCGTAAAACAAAAGTTATAGAGATTTGCCCCTAATTGACAAGATGCTATTAGATCAGAATTGGACAAGCTATTTAAGGCAGGCTTTATAAGAGAAGTTAATCATCCAGAGTGGTTGGCCAACCCTGTAATAGTTAGGAAGTCAAACGGCAAATGGTGTATGTGCGTAGACTTCACTGATCTTAATAAAGCTTGTCCAAAAGATGATTTTCCTTTACCTCGTATTGATCAGTTGGTTGATTCTACTGCTGGTTGTGAAATGTTAAGTTTTCTAGATGCATACTCTAGTTACCACCAGATCAATGTGTGTCGAGAAGATGAAGAAAAGACCGCGTTTATTACACCATTTGGAATATTTTGCTATGTCAAAATGCCATTTGGTTTAAAGAATGCTGGAGCTACTTTTCAGCGTTTGATGCAAACGACTTTTTCACCTCAACTGGGCCAAAATTTGGAAGCCTATGTTGATGATTTAGTCGTAAAAAGCAGCAAACGACTTAATCATGTCACAGGCCTACAAGAAACATTCGACAACCTCAGAAAGCACCGGTTGAAACTCAATCCCGATAAGTGTGTGTTCGAAGTCTCTTCAGGAAAATTACTTGGAGTTTTAGTCTCTGCACGAGGAATCAAAACAAATCCTAAAAAGATAAAGGTCATCATGCAAATGCCCCCCATCATGAAAAATAGTTCAGAAACTCACAGGATGCTTGGCGGCTTTAAGTCATTTCATCGCACGCCTAGGAGAAAAAGGACAACCTTTCTTCAAACTTCTAAGGAAGCACGAGAGTTTTGAGTGGTCAGAAGAGGCTAACGCAGTCTTTGAGGATGTTAAGAGGTATCTTACGAGTGCTCCTGTCCTGGTTTCTCCGAAACAAGGAGAGACACTCTTAATTTATCTAGCTGCCACACCACAGGCAGTGAGCGTAGTACTAGTCGTAGAACGTGAAAACGTACAACGACCGGTTTACTACGTTAGTGAAGTTTTACACGGGCCTAAGGAGCATTACCCTCAGGTCCAAAAACTTCTATATGCCCTCCTCATGTCTTCGAGGAAACTGCGGCATTATTTTTAGGCGCATAAACTAGCTGTGTCGTCTGAGTTTCCCTTGGGAGCGATCCTCCAGAATAGGAAAACAGCGGGACGCATGACAAAATGGTCAGTCGAGCTTGGGGAGTTCGATATCCATTTCGTGTCTCGAACGACCATTAAATACCAGATCTTGGCAGACTTTGTTGCTGAATGGACAAATCCTAAACCTGTTCAGGATCCCCAGTACAATTCCCACAACCAGTTGACGATGTACTTTGACAGGTCACTTACTCTAAGTGGCTCGGGGGCTGGGGTGGTCCTAGAATCTCCTACCGGAGAGACCTTAAAGTATGTCATACAATTAAACTTTCAGGCCACAAACAACGTGACAGAGTACGAAGGTTTGCTAGCTGGCATACGAGCCGCGAAAGCGCTCTCGATTCGCCGACTACTCATGAGAGGCGACTCTCAACTAGTCGTGAATCAAGTCGGAAAAGAGTACCAATGCTCTAATCCAACAATTTCTCGGTACTTATCGAAAGTCCGAAAGCTTGAAAAGCATTTTCTTGGTTTTGAGGTACAATTTATCCCTCGAAAGGATAATTTCCTCGCTGAACAACTTACTTGTATAACTTCTTCCTAATCTATAGTACCAAAAGAAGTCTTCTTGGAGCAACTCCAGAAGCCGTCCCTGGTCGAAGAACCAGAGACACCTCCTATTGAGACAACCTCTCTAGAATACGAGGATACCTGGATGATTCCTATCTACGAGTATCTTTAGACGGGTTCCGTACCCGATGATGATCTCGAGGCGGATCGATTATCCCGAAAGGCCAAAATGTATACTTTGGTCAAAATAGTACTCTATAAACGAGGCACTCAAGGGGTGCTCATGTGATGCATTCTGCAGAGCGAAGAGTTAAAATTCCTTCACGACATACACGGAGGCATCTGTGGGACTCATGCTTACTACAGAATGTTGGTCGATAAGGTATCTATTGGTTAACAGCGCTCTACGATGCCAAGGAGCTGGTTAAAAAGTGTGTACAATGCCAGTTTCATAGCAGACAAATACACCAACCGGCTCAGGCATTACAAACAATTTCTCTATCTTGGCCTTTTACGACCTGGGGTCTCGATATCCTAGGATCGTTACCCAGAGCTCTAGGCGGATTCAAATTCCTTTTCGTGGCTATTGATACATTCACAAAATGGATAGAAGCCGAACCTGTGACTGGGATAACAACGGAAGCAGCAAAAAGGTTCATGATGAGATGCGTGATAACTTGATTTAGGGTACCTAGTCGGATAATCACAGATAATGGTAAGCAATTTTTTAGCGTAAAATTTCAAGAATTTTGTGACGAGTTGGGTACTAAGTTGTGTTACGCTTCCGTTGCCCACCCCCAAAGCAATGAGGCAGTTGAAAGAGCGAACGGCCAAATAATACAGGGAATTAAAACTCAAGTCTTCGACCATCTTGTCAAGCACTCGGGGGCTTGGGTACAAGAATTTCCCTTAGTATGATGGGCAATTCGTACGACTGCTAGTCGAGCTATAGGTGAAACACCTTTCTTTCTAGTTTTTGATGCCAAAGCCATGCTCCCACCAGAACTAAAAATCATGTCGGCACGAGTCAAAAATTTTAACAACTCCGCCCAAGAGCAACTTCGAGCGAACGACATCAACCTGCTCGAAGGGAAGATAAACCAGGTTTTAATCCATTCAGCAGTCTACCAACAAGCCCTGCGTAAATACTAGAATCGTAAGGTCCAACCTCGCAGCCTCGCTGTAGGTGACTTGGTATTGAGGCTTATCCAATCCCACTCTAATCAGAATAAACTTTTCCCTAAGTGGGAAGGTCCTTACACTGTGGTTGAAGTTACGCATCCAGGTTCGGTACGACTAGCAATGGAGGATGGGCTGAGTTCTCTCAAATTCTTGGAACATCGACTAGTTATGCAAATTTTACGTGTAACAAACCTCCACGGCAATAAAGTATCAGATTTTTTCTATCTTTATTGTCTTCTGTTGAGTAGTGCTTTTCTAATTTTTCTACCATATTTTATATGCACAATTTTTTTTCTTTACACTGATCGAAGGAAGAACACAACAACTAGTCGAAGTCTCTCCTCTCTACACGTGGTCCTGCCCACTAGAAGTAACTTCCTAGTATCGCCTTGTTCCTAACTTTTGCTGCCAATACAAAGGTTTTGGACTCAAAAAACATGGTCGAAGGATTTTAAGCCAACTCTTATCACCTTAGTTTATTTCTTCATTTTGAAAAATACTCTAAGAAGAGTGCACTTTTAAGATTTGTTTGACTGCTTTTGGTAAACTTGGTCGGTTTTAACTGGTCGGAGGAAGAAACACACCTAGTCGAAGCTTGTCCTCTCTGCACGTGGTCCTGCCCACTAGAAGGAACTTCCTAGCGTCGTCTCGTTTCCTACTTTTGCTATCAGGACAAACTTATCGAGTACACTGAGAAAGGTCGAACAAATTTTTAAAGGTCCTCTAGATGTTTGTTTCACTCAACTTGCCGTTCTTGATTTGATTAATCTGGTTAGAGATGGTAACATCACCTAGTCGAAGCTTTTCCTTTCTGCACGTGGTCCTGCCCACTTGAAGGAACTTCCTAGCGTCGATTTGTTTCTCCTCTTTCGACTAGTACAAGATAATCGAAATCGAAAACTATAAGTCAAACAAACTCTCTGCTTTAAGAAACCCTTTTTTCACTATTTACTTAATTTATTCAGATAAACTAAGCAAATAATCGGGGGCTAGGATAAAGTTATAAAAATAACTTCAATTCTCAGTCTTGGTTTCTTTTTCCATCCATTATCTTATGAGTTACTAACTACTCCACGAGATGATTTGCAGGAAAAAGGAAGAAGGAAGGAAGGATTACAGATATCTGGTCTAATTATCTTTTCTATTTATTATCTTATGAGTTACTAACTACTCTACGAGATGATATGCAGGAAAAAAGAAAGATCATATATTTACATCAACAAAAAACTTGTCTTTACAGGTTCATACTACATACAACTCTGACGAAGGAGATCCTATTTGCATCTCCTTCGCGACCTTCTCGCCAATCGATTGCATCTCTTCAATCAACCGCTCCACTTCTGCTTTAGTGCAGTCAAAGTTGGTTTCAACTGAATGAGGGTTAAGGTTGGGGTCACGGGCTTTAAGTTTTCCTAAGACATAGCTTACAACCCTTTGACCGCTTCCTTTATCGAGTCGGTCTAGTTGGTCTTCAGTGTGGTTACCAACTCTTGCAAAGTTCTGACTTGCTCCCCAATGGCACTCGTGTGAGCGGCTATCGTGTCTTCACGAAGGGTGACCTTTTCAGCACGTAGCCCACCGAGTACATTATTTAAGAGTGAGATGTCATCTTGAAGATTGACCTTCATCGACTTCATCTCCTCTTGGGTACAAGTCGAAGCCCCGTGGAGTCATTTTATTTCGACCAATCACCCTGAAAGGAGTGAAGTTGGTTAGAGAAAATGACTCTAGGAGATGAAAGAACCAATTTAGTAGTAGGTAAAGGATTACTTACCCGCTAATTGAGAGTTCAATTTCTCAATCTCTTGGTTTTTATCTTTGGCGATGCGGAAAATCTCATGAACAACCAAAGTTTTCTCTTTGACCTCGTCATGAAGAATTCCCACTTCGGTTTGAAGGGCCCTTGTCTCGACTTCTTTTTCTGAAAAAGAACGAGAAGTTAGGAAGGTAAAGATCAAAACTATAAGTAGTCATAACTTCGAGGATGTACTATTTATTTCTTCCTGCAATTGTTGGGTCACAGAGTTAGCCTCCTAAAGCTTCTTCAGAAGGATACATACTTCATCTCTTAACTTTTTCGTCTCGACTTTCTTGTAGTTGAGCCAATCAGCTAGGGTCTTTTCGTCACTCTTGAACCTACAAAGGTTAAGGGTAGATATGAACACAGAGGCACGTGGTCGTAAGTTATTCTACAACCATCCACTTAGTTGTAAGCTTTCCTACGATAATCGGGTGGTCGTAAGTTCTTCTATAATCATTTCTGGTCATAAGTTTTTTCTACGACCAGTACAAAAGTCGTAAGATTTCCTACAACAATTTCAACAAGTACTATACAAATGGTCGTAACATAAGACGACTACGAGTGTCAGTCACTAACCATCTCTCTGCCTGCTCGTAGAGTATCGCTTTCTCTTGTCATAGCATGACAAGCCGCTGGTTGTACTCACAAACTGTGGTAATTTGTTCCAAAGCCTTTTGAAAAAAAGAAAGACAATAAGAAGCGAGAAAAAACCCATACTTATAGGTATCGTCAGATATTTGCATTCATGCTTGTCCGAGAAAACATGGAGACTATCCTTGTCGGATCTTTCAGCCCATCCATCTCCTCGACACGATTTCACCAAACCTTTTCGAGACGTTCGTCATCGAAAACTTTCCCACAGTTGGGAATGTTACTGGGATGAGGGACTCAGTCGTGAGATCTGAAGGCGGAAGATCCTACGATGGAAGCAGGGCCAAAGAAATCAGAGCAGAAGTTAAAGTACTCCTCTTCCTCGGATTCAGTGATGGCAGCCCCACCTTGAGGACCGGGAGGAGCGTACTCGACAACCTCCTTACCGGCGTGGTGGTCGGAGCTCTCACCACCACCTTCTTCTAGCATCTTCGTCATGGCCTCCACTGTCTCCGCCTCAATCCCTACGACTGTATCAGTGGTCGTAGCAACTTCAGCAACGAAAGCTTCTTCCACCACGGGAATAGTGGCTGACACTTCAGCCACTACCATTGTTGTTCCTTCATTTGCTGAAGAAGTAGCAGCGGGCTTCTTAGTAGAAGCATCCTTGGGGGATGAAGGAGTTGGACTAAGATCACAAAACTGAGAGCAATTTAACTCATGAAAAACAAAAGGTAAATGTTTTTCTTACACTTTTGTCTTTTCACATACTTCTGCGTCCTAGACCTAACTAGGAACTTAGAAACAACCTTCCCGATGGAAGATTTCTTCGACTTCTTCTCGACCACTCCTGGTCGAAACTCAAGCAGGGGAGTAGGAGCCACTACTTCTTGAGCATCCTAACTCCCTGAGTGACCGAGACATGTCTCGACTACCTCAAGAGTGCTGCTCCCCTCGACCTCAGGTTCTACTAGAGCAGTAGTTTCCTTCACAAAAGATATGAAGCTTTTCCAGTTCTCCTTTTCTAGCCGCTTTATAAAGCCACGAGAGGCAGAAACTGCAAAAGTCTTGTTGTCGTAATAGAAGGGTACCTTGGCCTTGTGGGCTTTGCGCTTAAGGGCTATGGTGGCTTCATCCGCCCTTGCCTTCTCTGCAGCAGCTATGTCTGTAGCGAATTGTGCGAAGGGAACAACGGGACTTGAACTACCGCCACTCTTGTCGATGACCCTCACAAGTCAACGCCTTTTGGTAGGAGGAGCTTTTGCTTGCTCTGTTTGCGCCACTGCCCCAACGACCACCAATGCGACCTCCGCCTCGTCTTGACGGTCTTCCATGCCTACTTTCTGTTAAAATCAGAAAAATAGAACATTACTAAAGTGGTCGTAAGTCTTTCTACGATCACTCGCTGATCGTAAATTCCTCTACAACCAGCCCACATTCGTAAGTTTCTTGTACGATGAA
Organism: Ampelocalamus luodianensis; assembly: GCA_036346255.1. Taxonomy (NCBI): domain Eukaryota; kingdom Viridiplantae; phylum Streptophyta; class Magnoliopsida; order Poales; family Poaceae; genus Ampelocalamus; species Ampelocalamus luodianensis. The sequence goes on along the minus strand of CM070622.1, from coordinate 93,702,839 downwards.
TCATCTAGTCGTAAGTCCTTCTACGACTGTAAAAGCCTAAAGATGAAGTCAATTTCTGATTACCTTTAGGCATTCCACCTTTTCCTCTGTGGTCAAAACCGCTAGGATTTGAGGAGCCGCTACATTTGATGGACTTTTCTCACAAATGAGTTTGACACGAGCGTCAATCTCCACTTGTGAAAGATCTGTGTAAACAGATAGCATAGTCAACAGACCAAATCAGGATTAACCAAAATAAGGGTCAAAAGTAAGAATTTCACTTACCTTCTTTGTAATTCCTGGTCGGGTCTGTTGTCCCCGGGTACCTCCACATGGGAGAAACTCGTTTCTTTAGGGGACTAATGTAGCGCGTGATGAAGTCCTTCACCACGTGCCATCTGGTGAGTCCCCCCACCTTCAAGTCTTTGATAGCTTGAATATAGGGGGCGATCCGGTCAAGATCCCTGGGAGTTGAATCCTAGGAAGAAATCCTCTCATCAGCATTTCCAGCAAATGAAAGGTTGTATTCCTCGGTGACCTCCCAGTAGAACCACTTCTTCTTCCACCCCAGCCACGAAGACCAAGTGAACATCTGAATGTACTCCTTCGACTTCCTGACATGGAGCTTCAGACCACAACTCCTAGCAATTCCGACTTGTTGAGCCATTCCGTAGTAATATTGGAAAAGCTCGAGGTCCACCGAAATCCCCAGGTATGCCTCACACAGGTACACGAATACGCTTAACATTGTGATAGAATTAGGACCAAGGTTCACTAATTCCACCACAAAGTGCTCAAGTACAAGTGTGAGAAAAGGGTGAGCAGGCAATCGGAGGCCGCACTCACAGTACGCCTGGAAGACAGGGATTTGCCCAGTCTCCCCTGACGGCCAGTGTTGCCCAACCGCCAAAATCCACTTCACGAGTACCTTCTCGAGAATCTTCTCGGCAGCTACCAAAGCATTCATCTTCACCGTGTTCATCTCCGATTCGGCCCACTCAGAAACAGTCCTGGCCATTTTTTCTCACGAAAAGGAGGTTTGGATTTGGAAAGATTTCAAGAAAGTGTAAGGTTTTTGCTGGCGGTGGAGAAGGCGAGAACTTGATGAACAGTCAAGGTGAATTGGGAAAAAGGTAAGAACCCTAAGTTCACCCCTACGGTCAGTTTTTATAACCGCACGCTTGAAATGAAACACCGTGGAAACTAAACGGTTTCCACCACTTCGGGAATTGCTCTAACGGACAGATTATCCTAAATCTGCCTATTCGAGAAAACCGAGGCTATCTTCACACCTCAAGCGAAATTACCTTCTTGGCCAAGTATTTTTCTGATCAAACAGCTGGAAAGATTTTACTTCTGATAATCTTACCACGATCACTTCATAGTTGTAAGATTTTCTACGACTATCTCGTAGTCGTGAGATTTTAAAAAACTTTCTTGACCAAGTATATTTCTGATAAAATGAAACATGTGTTGAAGAGTTTTTCCTTCGACCTTTACCCTACAGCCACCTCGTGGTCGTAAGAACATCTATGACTCCTTTCCCAAGTAAGTTATTTTCACTTGAAGTTGGGGGGCTAGATGACGAGGATCTAATAATCCTCATTTTACTATTTATTCGTAATTAGTATCATGGATAAATATGACATCATACGGCTATTAAATATACTCCTTATAGTCTTAAGGGGAAAGCCAATCAGGTGGTTGTAAATTATTCTACGACCATCCCCTAGTCGTAGGTCCTTCTACGACTACCATGTGATTGTAAGTTCTTCTACGATCACCTCTGGTCGTAAGTTCTTATACGATCAGTACCCAATTGTAACCTTTTCTACGACTACCCTCTAGTCGTAAGTCCTTCTACGACCATCTTTGTCACGACTTCTTCCTAGTTAATTGGGTTCACTTGCCTGTAGGCCCAATTAACTACGAGATCTGAGCAGTCAATATACGCAGTTATTCTCTGGAGTAACTGCATGTAACACACCATTATCTTTGATTGATAACCGTCAGGCAACGTGGGGAGATTACTACTCCGGTGATTAATACCATTATTACGTAAGAATGGGGCGTCTCTTGACCTGGAATGACTACCTCTGCACGTACTATAAAAAGACTTCAGTCAGAGAGAAAAAAGGAGAGAGAGGGAGACAATCGGTAGCGGCACTTGCCTAAGTCTTTTCACTGATTGTAACCAGTATACACAATACAATACACACAGGAGTAGGGTTGTTATTCTCTCTAGAGAAGGCCCAACCTGTATAAAAATCCATGTGTCTTTTCTGTCTGCGTGATCAATTGTGGAGACCCCTAAATCAAATAATCTTTACGTAAGATCGGTTCTAAAACACTGACAGCATTAAAACTCCAAAGTGGCAAACTAATGATTGAAAATTGTAAGAAGTGGCAAATAACGGATTGTAATCTACATAATGACAAAGGTGAGAAAGATGTTCTATTAGGTGGCATATTCTCAATTGTCCCTTAATTGGGAGACAATACCGCTAGTATGTACTCTTTATATACTACTTAAAAATACTTAGGGCTTGTTTAGATGCTAAGGGCCAAAATCCGAGGGAAGAAAATCCCTAAGGGGGATTTTGAGGACACATAGAATTCCCCTCAACCCCAAGGGAAATCTTTTCGCCTGAGAACAAAATCATTGTTGCCGGTTGGGAATGACGGGGATAAAAATCCCAGCCATGAAAAAATTCAAAAAAATAAAAAAATCGTAAAATTCAGAAACAATAGCACAAATTCAGAACAAGTGGAAATTAATTTTTGAATCCAATTAAAGAGTTGTTACCCATAATGCGCATAAAAAGGGAAAACAAAGGAAAATTAATACTTCCTACAAAGCAACACTCAAAGATGAGAATAGTCATCACAGTATAAACATACAGGTGACATGCCCATTAGTTAAAGAAACAATCCTGATCCTAGGAACAATGCCAATGCTTCAATTATACCGATTCTAGCAGCTAAGATCAAGGTAGACGATATAGATGACAACTCCAATTTGCCTACAATGTTATCTGTAACAGCCTGTTTTTCAGTTTGTGTTCAGTAAACTGAAGAACTTTGCTTGAGTTCAAAAGCTCTATTTCAAACCTCAGTTTCAAACTTCAAATTTTGATTTAATTTCTGGTTTCGAATTTCCTCCTTGGGCTTGTTGCCTTCTCTCTCTCTCTCTCTCTCTCTCTCTCTCTCTCTCTCTCTCTCTCGGCTCAACCCCATTCCCTCCAGCTCTTTCCCTTAGCCAAGCCAGCCCCACACCCGAGCATGCTCTAGAGCACGCCCCCACACTACGCTCATGCACTGTTCCCATCGCAGCTCCCACCTGCTCGCCATGCCACTCACGTCACCTGCCTCTACATCCGTGTGCGCCGCGTCACCCTGGCGCCAGCCTGTGCCGTCGCACCTGTAGTGCCACGCCCTGCCTCACCTGCCCCGTCCTCCCGTCGACTCCCATCTCGTGCGCCCGTCGCTCCCGCTGGCGCTCTGTCCCTTCCAACAGCTCCCTTGCCCCTACGCACGCCTATAAGAAGCCCATGGCCACCCCCTGCCTCCCCTCCCCACCGGAGCCTTGCCCCTTTCTCCCTCCATGTGCATTAGCTGGAGCTGAAGCTCCCGCTTCCCGCCTTGGCCGCGCCGCCTCCCCGCTATTCGGCCACGCTAGTGAGCCGCCGGCCGACCCGTCATCGGCTGCCCCGCGACTCGAGGAAGCCATCCCCTACCTCCCCTTGTCTTCCCCACCGTCGAGGAGCACCGCCACCGCCACTCCTTTCTCCTCCGCCCCGGTCACCGCTGCCGGACCGCCTCGGCTGCTCCTGAGCCGCCCCGACCACCCATCCAACTTCCCTACCTCTGTACCACTCCACCGCCGTGCGCCTCCAGGCTGTGGCACCCGCCACCGCTTGGGCCTTATCTCCGCCGCGCCCGCCCCTCTTCGGCTCCACCGCCTCCACCCACGGGGTCCTTGACCTCAGGAGAACCCATTCCGCCCACTCACCCGCCACCCCGCGTCTCCACTCATCGGCGCCGCCACCGCTCCCATGCCGCCGCACCTCCCCCTACTTCCCTTTCTCTGTGGCCGATGGAAATGGAATGGGGAATGGCTCAGGGCCCACCTGTCTTTGGCTTTAATCCCCTCCCTCTCTCTTCCAAGTGGGCCCAGCGACAGTAAAACCCCCCAGACCAGTACACTTGGACTTGGTCCATGTACTGTAGGGTGCACCAATTCTCTCCCCTCTCTTAATTCTTTTGAATTAATTCCAATCCAAGCTTCAAAAATCTCATTCTCCTTCATCGTAACTCCAAAAATTATGAAATTTATTTCTAAAAATCTGTAATTTCAAGATCTTGCTAATGGCATAGGTCTTATTTAATTTGAAGTTCATTTGTTATTACTTAAGTATTTCTTGTGTATTTATTGGTTCTTTTTGCCTGTTTATTCTTTTTCGATACTTTCGTCCGCCTAGAGTTCGAAGAAGCCAGAGATCTCCACTTCGATCAAGCGCAAGATTATCAAGAACCTCTTACCTTTAACCAAGGTGAGTCAATACTTTGATCATATTGAACCTATATTTTATGCAAATTATATTCTTTTAAAATAGCAAATTGCATGCTTTAATTCTTTATGCAAATGTATGTCAAATAGTCTCAAGATAGTTAAAAAATACCAACTTGTTAATTAAATAATTATTATACCATTCTTTAAAAATTGAATCCATGAACCCTTGTCACCCTAGTAATTATATGGTAAATACTAGCTATAGGTTATACTTAAGCGACATGGTAGTCTTGCTTAAGTATTGGGATATTAAAATATCCTATTCAACATCTCTTTTAAACATAAATGTGGTTTTGGGCAGTCATTGGGGCAAATGATTGAAATGGTTGTGATCATTTGGTTTATACTTCTCAAAAACCCAAAATTGCTATTACCCTATCTGGGTGGATGGTGAGGTGGATGGTACGACAGTGGGTGCTAATGTAGCTCATGGACTGTTGTTTTGTGGTTGGTATGTGGAATGAACCGCCCAGATAACCCTAAGGACTTAATCTTCTCGTGACCCCCGTGTAAAACAAGTACAACCACAAGTTTGTAAAGTACAACCTGGCTAAATAATTTGTATCCACCAGTACAAGTTGCACCAAGTAGATGATCCACGACACCGTAAGCCTTTGTGGCGAAGGGTGTTGGGGTACGCGACGTAAGTCGTTAGATGGTGCAAGAGGGGGTCTGAGTAAGGGTTAACAGATCTAAAAGTGTGTAACCCTTCATGGACGAAACCTTAGCGAGGTGTAACTAATACTGAGGGATGCATTGTAAAGGCCTTGTGGTGATCTCCCCTTGATTCACATACCTACGGAAGCGTGTGTACATATTAAGACGATTATCTCTTATGGGTAAAGTGTACAGTCTCTGCAAAGTAATAAATTGTTTAAACAGTCGTGCCTACAGTCAAAGGTGGACATAGGAACTTAACTAGAGTTAGTTCTATTTCAAAAAAAAAACCTTGTGGGCGGGATTAAAAATGTGGCAGGCTCACCTAGCCCTGAGATTGGATTTTCCCTGGGTTCTCGGACTCAGCATGGTTACTAAATGGAGGTAGCTCCAAATCAAAATAAGCATAAAGGTGGAGGTAACCTCTGCTGATATAAATATTGCACAATTACTCTCTTTAATAAAATGCAATTTGTTAAAATGCTAAGTGTTAGGGATTTCTATTAATGGTAATTGAAAATGTTGCTTTAGCAAATAAAAGAATCCGAGCTATCCTTATTAAACCTTGCATATATATTATTACATTGTGTGTTGGCTCGCGAGCACGGAAGTTATGCTCATTCTCGCTCTTTCCTCAAACCCTCAAAAACCGTAGATCATGGAGACTACACGTACTATGAGGACCCAGAAGTCGATGGTCAAGGTGTTGATGAAGAGTAGTCTAGATTCTAGTAGTTTAAGTCTCGCCCCAGTCTAGCTGGCTCTTTTGGTATTTTGCGTACAACCTATATTGCACAAGACCTTGGTCAATATCGGTCGTACACAAACTACCACAGTCGCTTGCATGTGGAGAGATGTGCCCTACCCCCTTTTGCTTCCACTGTAGCTACCGCTGTCTTTTGTAATGCAATCGATTTGGCCTTTTCGACCCCTTTTGTAAAACTCGACCAGACGCGGTCTATATCACTCTGTTGTCTGTAATATATTTGAATATTCTAGTTCACGCCATGTATGATATGATTAAGCAATGTGCATGTGAGTGCTATCTACTGATCCAGGGAATAGCACATCATTTTCACAGAGGATTTGGATTTGCGAAATCTGGGTCCGACTGAGCTAGCCAAAAATAAATAATAATAATTAGGTTTAAAAAACTATCACAAACGGTTTGATCGATAAACTGTCTGTGATATGTATAATATCACAGACGGTCCTGTTTACCAACCGTCTGTGATATCCCACATATCACAGACGGTTGATAACTAGAAATAGAACAGTCTGTGATATCCCACCTATCACAGACGGTGGGTAAATAGAACCGTCTGTGATATCCCAACTATCACAAACGGTTGGTAAATAGAATCGTCTGTGTTGTGACTTATCACGGATGGTTCAAAAATATCTGTGATAACCGTCTGTTATCATAGACGTAAAAACACAGACGGTTGAAAAACCGTTTGTGATGAAGCCTCCGAACCGTCTGTGATAAGGTTTTCTGTGGTAGTGATGGTCTATGCACTTAAACATCAAGACAATGCTACAATGTTGAACTAAGATATTAGAATTTTGAAGGGCAGATCCTAGAAACATTATTGTGCTAAAGTAGGCCTACCAGATCAAAACAAGAACTAAATGACAAGATGTAGACAACTGTAGAATCAGACAGAACAAGATACGTTTTATCAATCAAATGATACCAGATGGCATTAGAAGCTACATAAAGTTTCTACATGGATTAAAAGAATCATCGATAACATCTAAGCATACAAACCAAATAGGTCCTAAGTATTAACCATCCACAGATCTAGGTAACCACTAAATCACATCAACACAAACTCAAAACACTGTACTACTGAAGCAATAATCACAAGTAGCAGAGCTGTACGTCGAAGGGAAGCATACAGATCTAAGTTCGTAAATAGAGATCGAAGCAGCAAGTAAACTAAGAAGTCGTACCAAACCCAGCAGATCTAAGAAGCTAGACTAAGCTACATCACACCACCATACATGATAGAGCCTCAGATCCACAGATCTAACGCACATAAAAACAACAAGGATAAAGCAGGATGGAGAAGAGATCTAGGGTATGGAGGGTAGGAGAGGTTGCTCACCGAAGACAGTGTTGATGGGGTTCATGGCGACCTGGTTCTTGGTAGCGCCGCCGATGAGCCTCTCAGAGTCAGTGAAGGAAGCATAGGAGGGCGTGGTGCGGTTGCCCTAGTCGTTGGCAATGATCTCTACGCGGTCATGCTACCACACGCTGACACACGAGTAGGTGGTGCCCAGGTCATGAGGGAGGCGAAAGAACATGGTGGAGGCGATAGTCCAGACTCGGGAGCGAGACGAGGAGAAAATCCTGACCTAGGGCGAGGTTGATTTTCTCCCCCGTGGATTAGGCCGGGTTGGGCCAAAGTTTCCCCGTCCCTGGCATCCCCAAATAGAGCTACAACACCGACGGGGAAAATCACCCACAGGAGGAATTTTCCCTGGGATTTGGCTAGGATCCCAGCCGGGATTGGCACTCCCAAACAAGCCCTTAGTGGTTCTTCTTCCTCCTCTCCCTCTAAAAAAGTGCCGACTGATGGGTCCATGACTCATTCCCTTCTTCAGCACCCTCCTCTCCATCCTCCCATCCTCCCCGCCCGATCTTCTCCCGTCGCTCCCCCCGGGTTCTCTCCTCCACCCCCACTCCTACCATGACTGCCCCCGTCTTCCTCGGCTCCGGCTAGCGGGAACAGCCAGATCCGGTGTGGTTATGGCCGGGGACGATTGGATTCGTTGGGGCCATGGACGGGGATGACGGGTTGCAACAACAGGTATGCACAAAGATAGGGGGATCCAATGGCATATAAGGCAGGGTGGCTCGGTGGCCATGTCCATGGCAGCCTTGGTCTCATCTAGTGCATGCACGATGTGGAGCACACCTGGGTGATGCAAGCGCACATGGCGTTAGGGTGGGCGAGGTCGAGGAAGGCATCCTTCGTGGCATCAAGCGCTAGCTTTCCACCCTAGCAGCGTGGCGCTTCCCTTGGTGCTCTACGCCAGCACCAAGAAGGGGCAGCCCGAGGAGGACTGCCTCATCTTCCTCGAGGCCTTTGGTGACAACGACGGGGTCAAGGTTGTCCCAGCGTGGGGCCGTCGTTGCGTAGGATCCGAGCGAAAAAATCTTCTTTCACTCGAAGCCTCATCAAGATCAAGCCCTCAAAGCACCCACCTTCTTGGCTCGGTGTGGCCAGTTCCACCATTAAAAGCGTCGCATGCCTCACTCCCTCGCTGGTGATCTCGTTGACCCAAAGATGGTGCAGATCTACATGAAGAAGGACAACGATGACTCCTATAGTGAGTTTCCTCTTTCCTCCCCTTAAACCCTACCCCCTCCTCACGTTCCCCTACCATTGCTCACTGCTTTGGCTCGACTGTGCAGTGTGCTACGATATAGGTGAGCCATTTTGACAATAATGCCGGATCTGGCGCGATCTTGCCGTAGATCTCTCGTCATGTGTCCCGCGTGTTGTTGTTAGTTGCATTGTTAGCGGCGGTGACACTCCGCTGGTGGGAGCGGCGGGCTCCATCTGGTCGTTTGTGGGATTTGAATCGGAATTGGGGAGGGAGAGATCCGATTTACCTGGATCTGGAGTTCACTTCTCTGAAGCATCACGCCACCAACTATACCTCGTTGGGTGGACGGTTCCCGTGCCCCTTATTTATTGATACATCCTCCCATTAGCGAGCGGTGAGGCCCTCGAGTGATTGATCGATAGTGAAATTTAGGTGTACCCGGTGGCTGGAATCAATTCGTTCTATGTGCCATCGAAGCTGCGAGGGTGGAGTTTCTATCTAGATTCGTTCCTTAGCCTATTTTGGGTCCTTGGCCAATTGGAAGGATAAGATTTGTACGCTTTTGCTAATCGGATCACGCTGGCCGGTTAGATTTGGTTTTTCCCTAAACTTCAGAGCATATCATTCTCTACACAATTGGTTTTTATCTTTCCTGCATGAATCAGAGGATTAATGTTGCAATTAGAGCTTATATATGATTATTGGTTGGTCCGACCGTCCGAGGACACTGGGGATCTATGGTGCATACAATTTTCATAGTTGATAGGATGTGAAAACATTGAATTGTTTGTGCTTTTGTTCATATATTAGATGCACAGCCTGCGTTAAGTGGAGTTTAGTGCTATCGTTGTGGGGTGTATGATTAGTCCTTTTTGTGTGACACAAATGTGATAGACTGATTGGATTTCCTACATGAATAAGAGGAATAATGTTGCAATAAGAGCTTATATTTGATTACTATATACTAGTTGGTTCGAGGACACTGGGGATCTATGGTACGGACAATTTTCATAATTGACAGGATGTGAAAACATTGAATTGTTTGTGTTTTTTGTTCATATATCAGATGTGCAGCCTCGTTAAGTGGAATTTAGTGATATCGCTATAGGGTGTACATTTAGTCTTTTTTTTTGCGTGACACGAACGTGATAGACTGATTGCAAATTGGCCTCCATGACCGCATGTTGCTTCTCCTTATTTTCACAAGGGTGGTGTGGCTGCACCCTGTAGCATGGTGTGTGCATCACAAAAGCGCGTACTAGTAAATATATGCAATAATTAAATTTTGCAGTTGGATTTCTTGCATGTATCTTTGGAAAACAATATGGTGTGATTTATTCAAGAAATTCATGTGCATGAAATTTTCCATATGATGTTTATGATTCAATCAAATTGTGGTGGCGCATCTTGCAATATGGTGTGTTTCAGTTTTCAGATTCAATTAAGTGTAAGCAAATGCTTCGGAGTTATTATCTGTTCATTAACATGATCCTCAGCTTGATTCCAGATGGTGCTTGCAAGTAGGTGTTGCACACAATTGCTTTCATTGTTGCATACTTTCTAATAGTACATTGAGCTTTATATTTTCGCCCACTTTTTCTTATTGAATTGCTCTTTGCTTGACACATGTCTTGGAATTTTGCAGGTCATCTCCAAACTATTGTATTTACTTAATCAAGGAGAGACATTCACAGAGGCACGGTAGGAAACATTTGTCGAGTTTTTTTTATGTTATCTTTTACACCTTTGTGTCTTCTACAACCAAATTATGTTGCATTGCAGTAAATTTGGATTTAACAATGTAATATGCATAAGTGCAAACTATGTTGTTGATCTAAGGAACAGAAGAGGGGATTCAACTGTGCTATTGATACGGCCCAACTAGTAATCACAAGTTGGAAGTCGTTGTCCCAATCTTTCACGATACAAGTCCCGAACAGCAGCTACGCTCTTGATCTTTTCCTTGAACCCCTTCCCTCGTTTTTTTTGGCCGAAATAGCACTATTTCGGGCATTATTTGCAAAAACAGTGCCATCGCCGCCATTTTTGCAAAATTGACGCTCGACGCTGTTCCTCGGTGGCACGAACAGCTCCCGTGCTGTCACCTGCCTCATCCGCACCACCCTAGGACGGAACCGTCTTGTCATCTCTCCTTAAGATGGATCCACTACCTCGTCGCCTCTTTCGTCCCCTGAGACGGAGCCGCCACGTCGCCGTCCTTCCCTAGAGGGACGGCGCTGCCTTGTGACGGACGCGCCGCACGCTACCGGAAGGGGGTTCTACTTTGCGTCGAAAGCACAGTCAACTTTTTAGCATGGATCAGCATGTGGGGCCCGGTGACAAAGGAACACGAGGACCGACGTAGGAGAGGCTACACCAACACCAATACTAAAAAGGGAGAATTGGCTACAGGGCACTGCAAATTCGCCTCATTTGCCAACGGACATCCAAAAAACGTGGTGCAGTCAAAAGACACTGTAAAAACGTGTAATTTTGCTGTTAGACACTAAGACTATTATTTTATCATTTTCGGTTAGGGGGAGAGAGAAAATTTCAGAAATGTCTATTTTGCCCTTTCTCCTTCTGCCCTCCTCTTCTTTCTGCTCCGATGGTCATGCTTACGATACCAGCTGGATCAGAGGGACTGGCATGAGCTGTTGGATTGAAACGTACTTGATCCAATTTGCGGTTGATTCTTCCAGCTGATTGTTCTGAAATTCATTTTGAAGATATTAATTGTTCTCATCATCATAACAAAATCATGATTCCAGATTCATTAACACAATCTGACGTATCTTATTGTGCTTTGCATTAACACAAGTCCCATTCATTAACACAATCTGCCGTATCAAGTCCCTCTGATTAACACAAGATCATAGCCGGCTCCTCTCATTAACACAAGATCAGCACAATTACATATTCATTAACACACCATGAACCAAAAAACTCTGAAACTAACTGGGCACACTCCGGGTAGATGGTGAGGTCCCAGATGCTGATGCCGCCGCCGACTTCGTCCAACACCTCGAGGGGCACCTCTTGGAAGCCCTCCAGCCCAAAGTCCTCCGCGGTGGCGCGGAGAGGAAGGTGAGGTAGGTGCGGTTGCGCCAGTACTTGGGTGGGCTGAGTGAACCAGCGGCCGAGCCCGGAGGCGTGCGGGCGCGAGCATGGCCGGGCCAGAGGAGGCATGGGCCGGCAGGAGGCGCCACGCGAGGGGGAGGCACGGTGGGGGAGGTGAGCCAGGAGCGCGGGCCGCGTCGTGGAGTTTGGCACGCACGACGAGCTCGTCGGCATGGACGACGCACCTCCGGCCAGCTCTCCACCTTTTCCTCTCCATCCTCCGTACCGCTGGAGCTGCAGGGCACGCCGGCACCCGCAGCCTAATCTCTTTCAAGAGGTGCCCCTCGTGGCAGGAGGCGCCACGCGAGGGCGCAGGGAGCCGGCGGTGCCAGAGGCAGCCAAGAGAGGAAGCCGGGCCAAGGCCGGGGTCGGTGGAACCGGAGAGAGGAGCCGGAGGCGGCGCAACCGACGGCGGAGCCAGGCGAGCGGCAGTGGCGGCATTAGGGGAGCCGAAGCGGCCGGGTGGAGGGGAGAGCCCAGGGAGCAAGTCCATGGGGGAGCATTGGGGAGGGAGGAGGAGAAAGATGATTGGGGGCAGCCGGGCAGCGTATGAAGAAGATGGAGAGAACACAAAGGGGAATATGAACGCATGGAGGGTAAAACGGACTTTTCACTAACTTTCTCTCTCCTCTCCAGTCCGGAAATGATAAAATAATGGTCTTAGTGTCTAACAGCAAAATTACACGTTTTTACAGTATCTTTTGGTTGCACCATGTTTTTTGGATGTCCGTTGGCAAATGAGGCGAATTTGCAGTGCCCTGTAGCCAATTCTCCCTACTAAAAACGGTTTTGCTAGTTTTAAGTTGCCTGAAATTTTCTTAAGTTTAAGTCACTTGTTATGACCATTGGATTTGTGTAGAGATTGAATTGTCATATGATTGAATATGGATTCAATGGATGTCATATGATTGGATATTGATCTAATTGGAGCACGCGAACCACTCTCTCCATCAAAGCAACCAACCCGGAGTACCCGAAACTTGTATAAAATTGGAGCACGCGAACCACACTCTCCATCAAACCAACAAACCCGGAGTACCCGAAACTTGTATAAAATTGGAGCACGCGAACCACTCTCTCCATCAAAGCAACCAACAAAATTGGAGCACGCGAACCACTCTCTCCATCAAACCAACCAACCAACCAGCCCCAATTTCCTACAAGTACAAGTGGTAGTGGTTGGGTGTCTGCGATCGGTGCCGGCTCGATTGGCTGAAGAAACCTGCATGCGCTGGATGATCCTACGATGGAGCAGAAATTACGCTGGTGAACAAGTATGCATGTGCAGTCGTATCAGTTTCTGAACAAGCCTAGCAAGAATTTCTTGCACAGACATGTAAGTGCTTGAGCTGAAATCTTCTACGTACTCCACAACCTGGTTTAATATATGCATGTGGTGACCATTTTATTTTGGCAGCACTGCACATTCTGAGCTAAGCAGCAAAGAGTAAGCTTAAGTGGCCGAGATGCCATGACATAGAAGAAATAATTTACCAGCAGAGACCTGAAGGACGAGCTTATATAACCATCGCACATGGATGTCGTGTGTTACAAATAAAACCCAACTGGTTTTCTAGAGAAGCCTCACATGACTCGATTTCCAAAATAAAAAAATGAACTGACTCTAACTCGGACTGGTAGAAAGGAAAAGACATCCCTTGTGTGCACACTCATCGCTTGACTACACACGCGCGCAACCTCCTTGTGCACGGCGGCCAGCTGCCCAGCTAGATTATTTCTATGGTGCCTTGCCTGCCTTCCTTTTATTGCTTCACATGCCAGTTCTTTCCTTTCCTCTCTCTTAGTACTAATAAGTACCCCTCCAACTAAAAGAATTAACATCCGTTGGAGCGTTTATGATTTTTTTAGGCCCGTATCAGCTATGCTTGTTATTTTTAAGACTACTTGTGTTATGCTTGTTTTATTCACTAATGGAGATGTTTCTGTTGCAGGTTGATGCCACATAAGTTTTCTTTGCGATAACTAAGTTATTCTAGTCCAGTGATGCTGATCTTAGGAGGCTGGTGTATATAATGATCAAAGAGCTTGCTCCATCATCAGACGAGGTCAAAGGAATGTCGTTTTATGATGTATAAATTTGGATATTTGATTCCTGCCTTGTAGTTCTAAGTTGTTTGTATTTTTGTGCCTTCAACAGATTATCATAGGCACGATATATATTAGACATCGCCCAAGTCCCTAGCTCCGACTCTAATGTATTTGTTGTTCCAATGTACATTATACCTAAAAAACATTATTGGTTCTGAGTTCTTACTCCAAATGTGTGCATGACTTAAGCTATTAGAACTGTTGGGCCTAACTTCAAATATGTGCCTAAATTTTTCAATTTAAATATGTATTTTCTTCTTACTTTGAACAACAGTTTGAGATTTTGTTTAATTTTTTTTGAGCCATGGAATGCAATGCACAACTATTTTGCATTCTTGACTACTGAAAATTTCAGTGGGAGACGATTCAAAAAGCTTCTGCTTTGTACGTACGCTTCACACAATAGGGAAATTGTTTCATTCAAAATGTGTTTCTGTTGCAATACACGGGCACCCTACTAGTACTACACACACACACACACACACACACACACACACACACACACACATATATATATATATATATATATATATATATATTCAGAGGAGGCGGAGAAGTTGTATTCTTCATTTCATGTTCTTCTCCCAACTTTGGGTTATCCTTATGCAGGCACGCACCTTACCACCTATTTTTGTTCGTCGTATCATGGATACTGTCGTAGCAAGAATGACTAGACAATAGAAGAAAGGGACCCCGGTGTCTACATGAGAGACCAGGGGATCCTCGAAGAGGGGTCGGTTGCCAGGAGTAAATGCGTAGTAAAAGTGTCAAATTGTCCCAACCATCAGTCTTCTTTATTACATGGGGGAGATGGCTATTTATAGCCTTCCGACGGGGCACTTGAGATTACGAATCTACCTCTAGAAATGTGTTGCACCCGTAGGGGTTGCAAGGACTTTTTCTACCCCTACGCGTAGCCTTTGGCTCACGGTGGCTCTCCTTAGTCTTAGTTTATCCAGCCGATACACCTGGTCCACCTACCTTCTCCTCCCTTCACACCTCACGGGGTGGCTTCGGGATGAGGGGGCCCGGGTACCTTTGGTTGTTCCTTGGGGAACCTCTTGTGGCTTTCGAGCCCCCTTCAGAGGGGGTCCTTGTGGTGTTTACAGGTCGTGGGGGCCAGTGGGCCGCCCCTACAACAAACCCCTCACGGTCGAGGTCCTTCTTTGTCATGGCTAAAATCGCACCCTTCTCCCAGAGGGTCCAGGCACACCATCCCCTTTGGCCTGGTGAAGCTTAAGTTCAATAGGCTCCTCCTTCGATGTGCGGGCCGACCTCACAGGTACGATTGTGTCCCTTGGAATCTCCCGTGTCGTGGTTGTGTGTTGTGCGCCATGATTACGCCAGTTTGTGTTGATGGTGTCTCTTCAAATAGCGCGCGGTGGTTGGATGCTGTATGCCATGATTACGTTGGTTTGCATTGTTGGTGTCTCTTCGAATAGTGCACGCGGTGGTTGGATGCTATGCGCCATGATTGCGCCATTTTGTGGTGACGACATCTCTTCGAATCACGCACGCGGTGGTTGGGTACTGTGTACCATAATGGTTTTGCGTCGGGTGAGATGTTTTGGGTGCCATGTGTCACGTGATGAGTGGTACATGGCTCTTCGGCTCCCCCTGCTTTGTCTGTTGCACTCCTACTGAGTATAAAAGGGGGTCACCCCCCTGTCCTCCCTTATCTTATGACTGCAAACCCTAACTCTTACCCTCCTTCGCTCGTTTTTGCTGCGCTTGTTGCATTAGTCTGGGAAGCTTTGTAGCAAGCCTTGGTTATGACAAAGCGGAGTAAGGAGGTCAGGGGGGAAGTTTCGTACGCAAGTGAGCTTGGGAGGTCCACTGTAATGGATCTGGTTATCTAGACCCTCATGGACGAGGGCAAGCTGGAGAGCCTTGCGAAGGTCTGAGCTCCCAGGGTAGAGACTATGCTGGTGCCACAACCAGGTGAGGCGGTGGTATTCGTCACCTTTTTCAATGCTAGCCTCCAGATCCCCTGCATCGAATTGGTTTCTCTGGTGCTCCAGCTTTATGGGGTGGAGTTGGACCCGAACTCCCTCGTGAAGTTGGGGGTCTTTGAATGGATCCTACGATCTACTAGGACCAGTGGCGAGGGATACCTGTTCGCGTACCTTCATGACGGGTGCAACCAGCCAAAGAAAAAGAAGAGCACAGACGAGACACTGAACTTTGACAGTGTCAACTTTCAGCCGAAGGCACGGTGTCAGATGTACGTGCCCGCCCCAGCCACGCCCAACTATTGGGGAGACGGACTGGACGCGGTGGTGGTTCTTCCCTTCTTCTCTGATTGACGAGGGTCTTTAGTCCCAGGGTGGGATGATACAGCTTACCGCTGCTCTAGACATCGTCCAGACCTCGAGAGAGGAGGCCCTCCTTCAACTTTTGCTGAACGCGATGAAGCAGCTCTCTACGCGTGACCTTGTGGAGGAATTTTGTGCCTTCAGGGTCTGGCCTCTAGCAGAGGGGTGGCATGTGGAACTTGGGGCTCCAAAATTCGGGCTCCTAACCATCACTGTGAAGGGCTGCGAAGGTATGATTCTTGGTCCTTTGCTTTTTTTTTTTACTATTGATCAAGGCTGCTTATTCCTTGGTAGTCGCGCCTATCGCCAAAGTGGCCTGAGCTGCGGAGCAGCTCTTGGGCCCCTACACGGGTGAAGAGCATGTCAAGTGCCCGGTGGTCATGAGGGAGGCCCGCTTGAAGCAGGTGTATGCACGCATCGGTCTATCTGGCAGAGCACCTAGATCCTGACGAGGGGAAGAAGAAGCGCGCTCGCACGCCCGATGTCGATGGAGTAGGGCCAATCGTGGTGGTGCCCCTGTGCACTATTGGTCCCTCCCTTACTAGGGAGGATGTGGCAGGGTAGCCAACCAAGAGGGTGGCGCAGGGGACCCCGAAGCTGGTGGAGTACGCTAGGTCTAGTAGCCCTTCCTCGGGTGGACGCGGGGCCTCCCCTGCGGAGGGTATGGTGACAGAGACAGGCAAGCATGCCATGGTGGAAGCGGACAAGGTGGTAGGCTCGTTTGGCATAGCGAGGCTACCCCTCCTTGGAAGTACCCCATCCCTGATGGACAAGGTACCCCATCCCATGTTTATGTTCTTCTTTGTGTTGAGTGTGGATCTGTTGTTCGTGAGAGATGAGAAGGGTAGGCCTAGCGATGGTGGCTCTGCCTTGGCGAGCTCCAAGGCAACACCCTCATCGGCCGCTGCTCCGGCTACCACGGCTATACAGATTTGGGCCCGCTTTGCCCTACAGACTTTAATGTCAACGAAGGCACCACGGGGGGCTGCGAGGAGGTCGCTCGCTTCGCTGCCCCGCCCCTCGTGAGGGAGCTCTTCCGGAAGACATCCCTCAATTCCAGAGTGTCGAGGCAAATGCTGTGAAGCTTGGCCTGCCTCCTGCTTTATGAATATATTATTAGTCTTCTTCTTCTTCTTTTTTTGATGTCTTGTTACTCAGGTTGACCCTGCTGCTTTTGCAGGCATTGGACGACCACATTTCACGAGGCTTTACTAAGATCCAAAAGAAGGTTAACGCGGAGCATGCCCGAAGCGAGGCCCTGGGTACTGAGCATGATGCCCTCGCTGAGAGGGTAAAGACCCTAGAGGCCCAGGTGGTGGGGCTCGAGGAAGAGCGTACCATCCTTCAGGGCAACGTGCAGGCTCTGTGAGGAGTCCGGGTAGTGCTCGAGGAGGAGGACCAGGCCAGCAGGAGCTGTCAAACTCCATTGCGCTTCCGACCTGGGAGGCGATGGAAGCCCTCGAGGGTGCCATGGTGTACCTCGGCGCCCTGCCTCCCCCGAGGCATCACAGCCCAGCGGAGATAGACATCACCCTAGGGCACCTTCGACGCGCCGAGGAGGTGTGTCTTTCAGTGGCCCGCCAGTATGGGAACCATTGCATGAAGGTGGCCTGGGCGATGACCCTTGCCTCCCTTGACAAGGCGGGCTATGCTCACATGGATGACATTGCTACTCGCTCCATTGTGGTGGCAACTGCTGTGGAAATTGCGACCGCACAATGTCGGTCATGGAAGGTTAGCAATGTCCTCCTTTAGGACTTTTGGGGCCAGCGTGGTCATAAGTCTGCGATGGAGTCCCTTCGGGCGGTCCAGGCCTAGAAGGCGAAGGGAAGGTTTCGGTGCAAGCTCCGGTGGAAGGTCTAGAGATCGATGAGCGGGGGGGCCACCAACAGAGATAAGGTGTGACCCTCCGCTCGCTTGAAGCAACCCCAACTTTTATATTCTTGTAACTAGATGCTTAGCCTTTGTAGCTTCCTCCCCCTATTTTTCTCCTTCGGGGTTGATGTACCGAAGAGGTTAGGGTGAGAGGTTCGGCTCATTTTTGTAAGGACCTCTGCTTTTGAATGAAAAAGTTTCATAAACAACGTTGTCCCTTAATGCTTGTTTATTGATGCTATTTTTATTTTCTAGCTTTGTGGTGTGCGCAGGACGAGCTATTCTTGTTTCGATGCACCGCTCAATGAGGGCCTTGCCCCCGGAAGTGCAAATGACTAAAGTCACTGTCCCTCCACAAGGGTCGAAGGACGAGCGCAGCGTTTTGTCTATGTGGCCCCTGCAGCTGTGCTATCAAGGCGTTGTATGCCATGGTACAAAGTGGCAGCAATGGAAACTGGCGAACTTGGACAGCTCCATGGAAGAGTTTTGGCTCTTCCGTGAGCACAAGGTAGCATCGGTGCGTGAGGAGATACGGGCTTTTTGGGAGCGCTGAGGCCCTACGACCACGTTTTAGGACCCTTTGCCCTCGTTTGCCAAAACTGCAGCTTTGTCGGTAGACTTCCGCAAAGGGTCATACAAATCATGCGACTGGAGCATAGATAGGGAGTACCTAAAATTCATGGCTACCGACCCGTCCAACAAGGAGCTGCTTGACTGGGTGCTTCGCACGGAGGTGTGGGATTTTGTACCGTAGTCATTTGCCACGGCCGTGTTGTACATGGTATGTTGTGGTTGAGATTGTGTAATTTTTTTGGCCAGGCTCCCCGGTTTGTGTATCTTATGTACGTTGTATATTGTATCTCATGTATCTTGGAGTGATGAATAAAGTAGTTTCTCTTAGAACTTGTTTCGGCCAGGCTCCCCGGTCTGTGCACCAGGACTGAAGGCCATGCGCAGTGTCTGTTTATATACTCATGCCTACGGGGGACATCGGTGTGCACCGGGGCCGAAGGCCATACGCAATGTGTTTATACACTCGTGCCTGCTGGGGGCATCGGTGTGCACCGGGGCCGAAAAGCCATGCGCAGTGTGTTTATACACTTGTGCTTACGAGGGGCATCGGTGTACACCAGAGCTGAAGGCGATGCGCGGTGTCTTTTTATACACTCATGCTTGCGAGCCAACCTCTCCGATAGGGGGGCCCTCTGTAGTACGCATGTTGTTGCATTTATGATGGCGGTCTCATTGACCCCCCTTACTTATGTCAGACACCGGAGTAATACCCCAAATCCTCTGTGTATTTTTGAGCTAGTCCCATGATCAGTAGCTAGTTTATACAGTAAACAAATATGGTAATATCCATAATCGCATAACTTTATTAATAAATATCAGAGTTGATTACAAGAAAGACTTACAAGCCAACAATAAACAAACACAGTGGAAGACAAAGAAGTAGTAGAGTCCAGCTGATCTGCCACAGGCAATCGACTAGGGTAACGGCCTAGTCGTCAAGATCCACACCGGTAGCAAGTCTTTCTCTTCTGAAATTTATTTGCATTAAGCAAGGGTGAGTACAAACAACCATGCTCCGCAAGTTACACCTATACCGGAGTTAATGTATGCATGGATATTATCAAA
Organism: Ampelocalamus luodianensis; assembly: GCA_036346255.1. Taxonomy (NCBI): domain Eukaryota; kingdom Viridiplantae; phylum Streptophyta; class Magnoliopsida; order Poales; family Poaceae; genus Ampelocalamus; species Ampelocalamus luodianensis. The sequence goes on along the minus strand of CM070622.1, from coordinate 93,683,234 downwards.
GGAAGGCCTATAGGGTTATTTGTGCAAAAGCAATATTTGATATTTTAAATACAATAGCTAAGTTCAAAAGCTCAATTTTTACAATATTTAAAAATTGAGTTTTAACTGAATTACTAAAGCTAGTGTAGGCACCAACCTAATACTAACTTAAACACGGGCACCAACCCGGGGCTTCAACTCAAAATTTTTCTCATGAACACCCATCCATGACATAAACTGTTTAATAAAATATTTTAAAAACAAAAATCAAAGTATAACTTTGAGTGGCTTTGCTCAGTATGTCCATAACCATGGACACAACTATTCGAATAGTTTATACTCTGCAGAGGTTATACAACTTTACCCATAAGAGATAATCAACTTATACTGTCCGTTCACACACTTATGTAAGTGTACGACTAAGTGATTATCACAAGGCTTTTACACTGCACCATTCCAAAGTAATTATGGCTTGCTATGGTTTCGCTTCCTTTGGATTGAACCATCCGCCGGACTTAAGCCCCTCTTGCGCCATGTGGAAATACATAAAAGTATGTCATTGTGGCACCCACACAACCAGGCACAACCACGGTGAAATGTTGCAAATTTTTTAGCCTAGTCCTCCCCACTCTGGACTTGTGCTAGTACGATGGGGCTTAGCAAGATGCGGCTCGAAGACTGGTCCTTATCTGACTTGGGCAATTCCAAAATAACCACTGGGCCTCAACCATTCCCGAATTGAGCCCGTGCATAAACCTGCACCAACCAACTATCCATTTCACCCAAGTCTAAATCAATTTTTATTTTGCTTTTCAAACCATTTATAAATTTCTATAACACACCAATGCCATAAACACATTTTAAACCATATTTGATTTTTTGGCTAAAAACTCCCTAAATCAAATACTTTTGGATCTAAGCATGACTAAGCATAATTTTTTCAAATGATTCTAGTTCATACTATCGTATCGACTAGGTTTTTTCAAGGGTGACAAGGAAATGATTTATTCAAACATCAATATTGGTCATACAAAGGAAATAAAGTAACTAGGAATTTAAAACAGAAATTTAAATAACTGAATAGAAATAAGCATGTAATAATAATTTAAAACAAAATTAAATAATTTGAAATACTGGGATTTAAATATGATCAAAAATGTAACTTGCCTTGCTTGATTAATTGTTGTTCTTAAACAACGTTGAAATCTAGCTCTCCAAAGTCGTCGAAATCTATATGGGAACATAAGCTAAATTCAAATAAAATCCAAAAATTATGAAATAAACACTAGAAGGAAGATAATGAATTTAGCAATTTGAATCGATGGAATCGGAGTTCGTATGAGGGAGAACGAACATCCGAAAGTTTTGATATCACATGAAATGATGAAATTCCGAATTTCAGAATTTAAGGAATTATTTTTCTGAAGGAAATCCCTTTATGTGTTAGCATGATGTTTGCATGTGGGAAAATAAATTTTCGCTCAAATTTATTTTGTAAAGGAAAAGGGGTTAGAGTCAATGACATGTGGGCCCAGGTCTTGTGGATCGGGTCCATGAGAATATGTTTGGTCCACGGTGGACCGGCCCGTGAAATAATGCCAGCCACGCAAGCGCACACGTGAGCTGCCACGTGGGCTTGGGCGGTGAGGTGACCATGACATGGCAGTGACGAATTATTACGAAATTCAAAATTTTGTTTAAATAAAATGTTAGATAATATTGAAAGAAACATGTAGGTAAAATGGCTCACGCAATTACCCAATGGATGAAAAGATCAGACTCGACAGAGTTCTCACTGGACTTGGAGAAGAAGATGTGGTTGGTGGTGAAAAATCAGGTAAATCAAAATTCTGCTTGAATAGGAATATGGAGAATCTCAATAGGAAATCACTGGTCAAATTTGGTGCACAACAGAGCAATGGATGAGGAGATTGAGCTCGCCGGAGTTGGAAAAGAAGATCGTCGGTGTTTTTGTGGCCGAGGTGAAGCAATAAGGAAATCAAGACAATACCAAGAGAAACTCACTGGTAAAATTTGATATACAACAAAGCTATGGATGAGGAAATTGGGCTCACCGGAGTTCTCACCGAAGTTGGAGAAAAAGATCGTCGGTGCTTTTGTGGCCTAGATAAATCAATAGGAAAATTAAAATTCGGCTTGAATAGAAATATAGAGAATATCAAGAGGAACTCATAGGAAAATTTTGATGCACAATAGAGCTACGAATGAGGAGATCGGGCTCACTGGAGTTCTCGCCAGAGTTGGAGAAGAAGGGCTAGCAGAGCGAGCTCCGAGAGGCTTTTGGCAAATCTGAGCGAGAGGGTGTGGGGAATTAGGTGTAGAGGCTATGTGGAGACCCCTGGGTTACTTCCGCAAGACCAAGGCATTCTCAGTCTTATGGAGATAACTCTGGGTCTCCCGTGAATAGATTCCAACTTAACTCCATCTAAGCGAGAGGCTTGATCGACAACTAGAGCCCCGGTGATCATGCGTATCGCTCCTCTACAAGTGTCACATGATTATCGGTTCTCCAATGGTCCAAGCACTACACTTAGTGAGTTAAATGGGAAGCCACGAACAGCGAGCATGAGATCATGTTGGTTCCCAAGATCAGCGACCAACATGCCCCCAAACTCATATTTAGCATTGATCACATCCACACAACACTCATACATAAATAGTTCAAAAGACATACATCAGAATAATCCAAGTTTACAACTATTACAAGTGGCCGACCGGCCAAATTCAAATAAGATCATAAAGTAGTAGCAGAAGCAAGTAAATAAACCAAAAGACTAGTATGGTATGCCCCATAACCCATCGGCAACTGACTGGAAGTTAAATGATAGCACTACTCATCAATTTCGCCAAAATCGACACTGACAAGCTCATCGAGCTCGATATCTTCCTCACCTGTAAGCCAGTAGACAAACCGGCTGAGTACAAAGGTACTCGCAAGTCTTACACAAATAAAAATTAGTTATGCATAAGGTCATTCAAAGGATGGCTCATATTGTCTTAGTTTTGCAAAAGAGACGCAACAATTTACAACCTACACATACTAGTTTTTCATTTGCCATTTTAAAATCAGATTTGAAGTAGAAGTAAAGCATGTGATCCAATAATAATTTCAATGAAAAATGAATCAAACAAACAACAAAGTGGCAACCCACTTTGGCAACACAAAAATGCATGAACATCCTAATCATGCCGAGTACTAAGTTTACCCACAATTTAAATTCAAGTCTAACAATAGTAACTCCCGAACTCAAGCGTTTGTCCATAACCGTGGACATGGCTATTCGAATAGATTTATCTCTGTAGAGGTGTACTACTTTACTCACACGACTCGACTAGCCCGTAAGCCACCGGAATTAACACACTTCCTATGGTGTATCGGCCGGGGACATCGTGATTCAATATTTTTCGGCAAGAAAATCCTATTGAGATAGACCACCCATGCAAGATGAAACCCCAACTTAGTACAAATGCATATAGCAAATGCTAAGTGGGCAAGCATGTTACGTCGGAGGGGTCAATGTAAGGTAGTTAGTATGTTGGGCGAAACCAATATAGGTAATCATGCTCACCTGCATAGTATATATTACACTGGGTTCCTAAGGAATATAGGATTTCACGGTCTCTATGTCCTCGCACCACCTGCGGTCTAAACCAATAAAACCTTCCCCCTACTTGACCAAGCGGTACCTATATTCCGCGTGTGGTAGCACGAGTTTTACTTGAATCAACAATGTTACCAAAGTTCGGTCCTTGTTGGTCCAGACAAGTCTACCACATACCCAATCTCGTGCACGAAGGCACCATCACTAGCAACCTCTTGTCCAGACCCCAAAACTCATTTTTAAATGACAAAATTTAACGCATAAAGCAGATACGAAGATCTGGAATAAAAGGAATAAGAAAGGTGTATGTTTCCCATAATTGTCGGGTTATTCCCGACAATCAAACTACCGTTTCTAGAATTGTGTGAGACCCCGGGGTATTTAGCTTGTAATACTTAGTCTTCCATTGACTCTAGCATCACAAACAAAATATCACGTGCCTCGAGAAAATGTATACTTCCCAGAATTACAGTATACACACCCTTTTACGAAACAATGCATCAATTCCATACAAGTGCATACAACCGAACCAAAGCTTTAGAAGCAAAAGACATATAGTAAAGTTATTACAAAAAGACCAACCGGTCACAAAACAAGCTAACGAACTAGAATAAATAGCGAAAGCAAAATGCCATAAGATGGCTATGAATAAGAGCCAACCGGTTTGCCATGCACCCACAAGGCAATCCGACCGGGCCGCCAAGCTAGTCGCACGCACCACAACAAAACTCACAAAAGTCGACCCCTTGGGGATCAACTTCCTCTGCAACAATTAAGCAAATCAAATGAGTACAAAAATGTACTCACAAGACTTACGACTAACAAACCTAGTTATTACTACATGCAGGCTTTAATCAAAGGAGAAGGTTAAAGGTTTATTTTCAGCATAAAGCAGATTTTATTTGCAATAAGTAATAGATTGAAGGCAGTTTTAACAATCTGATTTTATTTGTTCAAATAACGCTGAGACAATAAGTAATAATCATGAAGACATCCCGGAGATGACTAACCCAATAGCCATCACAACAATAGCACGAATTACTCATTCGTACCACTCACATCAAGTTTTAATTAAAAGGTTGTAGTCTAGTTCTTGCACGACCTTACCAAGCATGTCCATAACCTAGGACGAGGCTATTCGAATAGATCAAAACCCTGCAGGGGTGTACCAATGTACCCATACTTTAGACCACCTTTTTGTCGAGCTATTAAGCACACTTCCTTTGGTATGTCGGTATGGCTAAGTCCTACGAGACATTTCCAATGGATTGTATTGATTAAGAGTCGCATGTATGGGGGTTAACCCTTAGTGATCCGCCAGCGACGAAGATCACAAGAACCCATACATTGAGTCAGAAACACCGACCCTGCCGAAGCAACTGCGGGTATTCCTGGTGTCGACGATCGAGACGTCGATCTTACGAAAAGAAAAGGAGAAAGTGACGTGGGAAATCTAGGGAAATAATGGGACTGCTCTTTTATTAATATGAACTGGGTTTTACAGGGTATGCTCTGAGAACACTGCTTGTTCCTTTACAAGGTCAGACCTACAACACGAATCTAAGGCTTGTGCTTTAGTCTGATGGCTCTATCTTCTTCCTCTGTGTCCCCCTTGATTCGTCCAGGCTCCATCTTTAAATAGCCCTCGAAGAGGTGGCAGTTACTTCCGGAGAAGACGTCTGTTGCGAAACGTTGCATCTGGTCGGAGTCAAGTGACGGTTGAAAAAGAATCAACCGTTTGGTGGTTATATGTCTGTGAGACATATAACCGCATGGAGGTTGTTCATCAGTGCTTCTGGATAAGAAACATCGTATGGTATGGAATATGCATATGCTCCATTCGTCATACGGTAAAGAATATACTTGGAATCAGTTCCAAGTATCAGTTCATACCTTTTACGAGCAGTTCTCCTAGTCGGGAGCTTGGCTTAGGCCTTTGTCCGACCAGGGCACCCATTATGTAACCTCTGGAATCTCTACGACCAGTGAGGTCGTGTATCTCAGGGGTTACGACCATGAAGACGTATGGTCTATTATGTATTAAAAATAATACATAGAGGTTTTAATCCTCGTCACCTGGGTATGGAGAACCTAACCAGAACCCATCCCTCTCATCCCAAAACAAATAATTTTCTCTATCACTACCACCAGCGATTCATTAATTAACACCTCCCAAAGTACTAAGTCAAGAGAGGTCCTATATCCCTCAAGCGTGGTTAGCATGCAAATATCGCTTGGCTTAGTGACACGAGTAACTCGGTCCTTGATGACCCGGGCACCATTCCATTCACACAACAAGATCACACCATCATACCAATGTGCCCAAGTCTAAAACATTTTATTTTTAGTTTTGGATTTCACAAATAAACAAGGCACAAGGTGCTGAATCATAATATAATTGTAAGATTTGTGTGATTAAGATCATCGACTAAGTCGATAACCACCCAATTCTACCGGTAACTAAGCATTGCTAAACAACATATCGTAAAGACAATAAAAGAGCATAAATCATTCACCGAGCTCTAATTCACCAGTGAGAATAATAACTCAGGGTAGTGGCAGGGGTGAATAATTTCAGGAAAACAATGCAATAGGATTAGCTACCCCTAATCAACAAAATTAACTTTGACACAAGAAGCATGCATACTTATTTTTTTGCAAACAAGATATTAAACTTTAAAAGTAATGGGATCAATATGATCAAATGATGCTGCATCTGCTTGCCTTACTGGGATCACTTGCTTGCTACAGGGGATCACTCTCGTACTCAACAATTTCTTCGAAACCTATCGCAAGAATGAGAAAACCTAATAAAAACACGAACACAAAAAAAGACTCAAAATTCAAAGTCATCCAAAATCCATGAAATTTGCATAGCAGGTAAAGCATGATTTCAAATGAATTTAGTAATAAGAATCAACTGATTTGGACTACACATGCAAAAGTTATAACCTAAACAATTTTAGTCAGCTGGAAAAATCAAAATAAATTACTTTTTGTTACTGTTCATCGTACAATTTTCCAGAAAGTTTTTGAATATGAAATTTTTATGGTAGGCAGATAATGACATCCTAAGGTCAACAAAATTGGGTTTACTTCATTTGGAGTTTAAATGAATTTACTATGATTTTTCTAAGTTATGATAATAGTGCATGATTAATTTCAGAGGCAGAGACAGTATTAAAACATATTCTACACTAAAGCATATTAACTGAGGAACTTAACAAGTTTTAGTTTGCTCAATTTGAAGTTACAGAGAAAAACTTATGTATTTTACAAGTTTGAACAATTTTTAGTACAAGAAAAAACTAAACCCCTAAGGTGAAGAGGTCCTGAGGGAGGTCCTAAGGATCCAGATCTAACTGAGGGAGGTCCTAACAGCTAAGATCACACAGCGGAGGTCCTGGACGACCAAGACTTAAACTAAGGGAGTTCCTGACGGCTAAGATCTCACAGAGGAGGTCCTAACGGTCAAGATCTAAACTGAGGGGAGGTCCTGAGGTTTTCTTTACAAAGACTAAGGGGTGGTCTTTTGCAAAGAGGACCCCGAGGGTGGTCCTGAGGGTGGTTTTTGCAAAGATAACCACGGAAGGTCTTTTGTGGGAACACAAAGGGTGATCCTAACAGTCAAGATTAAATCTAAATAGGTCTTTAACGGCTAAGATCTAACCTAAGATGTCCTGAAGTTGTCTAAGGGGTGGTCTTGCGACAACAGGACTTAACTACCTCACAGCTTTGCTCGCCGGCTTGTCGCCGGCGACTCTGGTCACGGCAGCGCCGACCAAGGGCAACAAAAGATTCACAATATAATTGCGCGCATTTTGAGGGTACTCTTGACAGCAGAGCTGGCCTAAAACGCCGGCGAGCTGGAGAGAGGCAGAGGTACAAGTACGGCCAAATACGAAAATAGTGAAAAGCTCCGCAGCGGTCCAAAATAGCGAGTGCCCAAGTAACTAGGGGCTAACCAGGAGCTACCTGAGCACAGAGGAGGTCCAGAGGTGGTTAGGGAAGCTCTGGCGACGACAACCACCGTCAGCGCCAAGGAAGACACGCAGAGAAGAGGTCCTGAGCAAACGGAAAAGCACGGGATGGTGAGGACAGCTTCACAAAGGCCCAGAGGTGGTCCACGAATAGCCGATTGAAAGGGAGAGGTTCTTACCGGAGTTGAGGATGAAAACAACCTCCTTCGGCTGCACGAGGGCAAATCCAAAATTAGTTGCTTCATGTTAAAGCAAACTAAAATTGGATTAGGGGATTTGCTCAAGGTGATGAGGGGGACCGGGCGACGCAAAAAGATCTAGAATAGAACCACTGGAGCACTGTTGATGACGAGGAACTCGAGCGACCGACAATGGCGGAAAGGGGGCTCTGGTGTTTTGGGCACAAAAACACAGAGAGGGTGCTTGGGTTTGCGAGGTGATGTGGAAAAGGAGCTAAGGAAGAGCTTGAGAGCCTTTTATAGTCGAAGGGCGAAGGAGTGGAGCAAGGCCGAGCTCCACGGTGAACTGGGTTTAGGGCACTGCCCTGGACAAGCTTGAGTGACAGGAGTAGGTAGAAGGGGGACTTTGGGGGCAAAGTCACTGGCACGCATTTAATGTTGACAGCAAGGAGCCGTTGACGAGGACGAAGAAGAAAAAACAAGGCTCTGCTCCTCTGCCATGGCGCTCGTGCGCGAGGAAGATGATGACCAGGTTCAGGGGGCCCACAGTCAGTGAGAGAAGGCCAAAGTGGTTCGGTCAAAAGACACAAAGGGTTAGGTTAGACCACAATTCGAACCAGGAGGTCTTGGCGGTTGGATTAGAAACGGAAGGCCACGATTTAAAGTAACGTTCAGAGGTCCCAAACGTTCAAGGAGATCTGAGACACAGATCTGACATAGACGGTCCATGATCACCTAGGAGCTACACACGCACGCCCAAGGGTGGTCTGGAGGGTTGTCTTTGCAAAAGACCATCGAGGTGGTCTTTGCAAAAACGCAAAAGGTGGCCTGAGGGTGATCTCAGGGGAGGTCTTTTGAGGAGGTCTTTGCAACCGACCCAAGGTGGTCTTTGCAAAGGCATAGGGGGAGGTCCAAGAGGGTGGTCTTTGCATAAAGACTCAAGGTGGTCGTGACCAAGGGTGGTCTGAACGAGGGGAGGTCCGATCAAAAGTGGATGGCCAGATGGAGATCCAATGGCTAGCATAGCTCGCGCGCTTGAAAGGGCTCGGGGCTGAGCTGAGAAGGTTGAGTTCAACCGTGAGACCCGAGTCTGACTTGAGCCCAACAGTAGAGTTGACTTAGGGTTTTAGATTGAGCTGAAACTTTGAGAGATTTTTAGAGGTAGCAAACTAGCTCCAAAATTTCTAAAATTTTTACAGGAGCTTGCTAACTCTAGGATTGACCTTGGGTAAAATTTCCAGAGATTTTTATGCTAAGAATTTTTCTCCAAAAATTTCTTAAGGCACTGATCTAGGGTTTGACCTACAGTCAAACTAGTTTGATTGACCTCTTAAAATATTCAAACAATTTCTAAAAATTGTGAAATTTTTTAGAGGAGTTACACAACATCCCTAGAACCAAGAAAAATTATTTCCAGAGAATGATCACAAGATTATCTAGGAAAGTTTTCAAGGGTCAAGACTTGGTTAAAAGAGGCCTGTGATTTTGGAATCTCCATAACTCCTTCATAAGAATCACAGAAAAGTTTAAAAACTTCAAGATGCAAGAAAAAGTTTTAATTTCTTCTCATTTTCTTACATTTGAAACACAAGCTAAGAATTGGGATGTTACAACTTGCATGGCTAAGCAAACCCGAACAATATAAATTCACACATCCTATCTTAAACATGTGGTGCTGAAATAATTCAAGGATAACCTAAATGAATAGGATATAACTAATCTACACATCACAAAAATAGCGACAATATCAAAATAACATGCAAGCAATTATCATTGCACTATCTTAACAAAACTGGGATCAAATATGATGCAAAAGAAAGTTCAAATGATGCTTGTCTTGCTGGTAGACTAGTTATTCACTCTCAGTAGCGTACGAGTCAATATCAATCGCTTCAGAATCTATAGAATAAAGATATCAATAAACACTGAGAAATACCTCAAAAATCAAATGCTAAAAAATGCATGATTTTTCTACAGTAGTTAAATCATGATTTTAGATGAATTTAGGTGAAAGAATTATTCTATTTGGATTTAGTGTGTGAGAGTTATGGCAGTTTGAATTTCAGTTTTCAAGAAAATCCAATGTAATTAGAATCTGTTACTATTCACTGATTTTAATTATTTGATGAGAATTTGCATAGTAGTGGAGGATAAAGGAATTACATAGGTAAATAGAGAATGGTAATATAAGCTCAAAATAATTTGGTTCATCTTATTTGGAGTTTTTATGAATTAGTTATGCATTTCAAAGTTATTAGCCTTTATCTATTATAAAAATAATGAAGTTAATGGATTATTTTTCAAAACTACCTTCTCTGCTACAGAGACACGTTTGAAACCTATTTTAAAATAAAGTTCATTAAAAATGAAAATTATCAAAATCAGTTTCAATGTTTTTGGAGTTAAAATGAATGAGTTATGCATTTATCAAGTTAATACAATTTCCAGTGTGCAAATAATTCATTTTTGGATTTTTGGTCTGTGCAAAAAGACCAGAGGGAGGTCGTTAGGGTTGTCTTTGCAAAAATGGCTAGAGGGTGGTCTTTGCAAAATGGCCACGGGGTGGTCCTTAGGGTGGTCTTTGCAAAATGGTTACGGGTTGGTCATGAGGTGGGCTTTACAAAATGACCAGAGGGTGGTCTTTAGGGTGGTCTCTGCAAAACAGTCACGGGGTGATCTTTAAGGTGGTCTTTGCAAAATGGTCACGGGGAGGTCCTAAGGTGGTCTTTGCAAAACGACCCGAGGGTGGTCCTTAGGGTTGTCCTTGCAAAATGACCACGGGAGGTCGTGGCTTACGACAACAGGAATATACAGCCCGCGCTCTTGCTCGGCGGCTCGCTGGCGCTACGCGCCACAGCGGAGCCGACCAAGGGCACGAAAAGGTCCGCAATAGTATTGCGCACAAGTGGGTGGTGGTGACGGAAGTTAATATAGCCCGTACCGACGGCTAGCCGGAGAGGGGTGGTGTTACAATTACGGCAAACACACATGCAGCAAAAGAGCTCCGCAGCGTCCAGTTAAGCGAGTGCCTGAGCATCTAGGGTCTATGCGTGAGCTACCTGAGCAGTTGAGAGAATAGGAGATGACTGGGGTTGACTTGGTGACGGTGTGGTCCACGGCGGCGGAGAGCTTCAACGTGGAGAGGTCGCTCTGGTGAAGGAGACAAAGAGTGAGTGATCAAAATAGCTCCAGTGAGGACCCAAGTTGGTGCACAAGCAAGGAATCGGGTAAGAACTTACCACACCGGAGTTGGAGGAGAAACTAGGGTTCTTCGACCGACAACAAGAGGAAACTTCAATTTCAGGAGCTCCTGTGAAAGAATGGCCAAATTGACTGAGGGAAAAACTTAGCAAGCTAAAGCATGCATGGTGACGCACTTAAGTGAGGATAACACTCACTGGGCGCACAGCTTGCATAGGGGCGACCTTCGAGGCGCGCTCTGGAGCTTCAGAGAGCACAAATGTGGTTCAGGAGCTACAAGCAGAACCAAAGTCCATGATTAGCAAAAAAGGGTTTGGCAATGAAGGTAAAGTCGGAAAGATGGATTCGGTTGAAGCTTACCTGAGGAACGAGCTCAAGAGAGCTTCTTCTTCCTCAGCCACCAAGAGGAAGAATGAGGTGAAATGAGGTGAAGGAGGGGGTATTATCCTCAGGAGATAACTGAGATGGGAGCGGCGTTACGTAGTGAAGCTCCAGGAGTGGTTCGAAGCTGCGGTGGATTCACGAGGTTGACTGGAGCCGTTCTGAATGTGTCGTAGCATCGCGGCCGCGTGGAGCTCGCCATCTGCGCAAGGTCAGGGATGATGCTGACAGGTGGGCCAGCTTTGGTAGTCGCACAACATGGCGTGGACATGAGTGTGGCTCAGTGCGATCAGTTGGGTTAGTCTGGGCCGTTCGATCACAAATGGAGGGCTCAGATCTAATGAAAAGTTCGGACAGGTCGAAAAGGTTGTAAGATCTGGGTCGTTGTATTTTAATCGGACGGCCCACGTGTGGTGCAAATAGGTGGTTGGGTTCAGCCGAGTGGTGCGACCGGACATGAGCTCGAGGAACAGTATCAGCTGGTTAGGGCTAGGGTTTGACTGTGAATTAATTTAACTTGTCTACTTTGACTGAGGCTTTAAAAATAGGAATAAAATTCCTAAAATCATGAAATAAATCATGGTGGTTCCTGGGAAGGTCTAGTGTCCATTAAAATTCTTAAATCCTACTATTCAAGATATAATTTACATAATATAAATTCAAACTCGGTGTAGGTCATTAAATTATGTTTGAATTTTCTGAGGGTTGAAACCAATCCCAAAAATTTGGAAAAAATTATATTAATTCATTATAATTCATATAGTATTTGAATAAATTATTTCCAGAGGATGTTTACAAATTCTTGTTGCTGTTTTTAGTTGAAGTTCAAATTTGAAGTGTATGTTTAATCTTTGTTTGAGATTTTCCAAGTGCAATATATAAAGTAAATGCTTGAAAATAATGATGTATGCGCATGAGATGCATAGTAATACTCTTTATTAAATTGGGGATGTGACAGGCTACGGTTCAATTTATAGGAGCAAAAGAGCAACAGATTGACAGGAATTGCTCGTCGAAGTTACAGCCGAAAATTATGCCTGCGGTTACTGTTGATGCCAGAATTACTATAGTGTCCTGAATATTCCAAGGAATATTTCTTTTGAAAATTCAGAAAGACTCTAATTAATTCTAGAAAATAGCAAATAAATTCTGAAAAATCCAAAAAAACTCAGATACTAAACACAACATTTTGAGTTCAAATAAAATTTTAAAATAATAATAATTTTATTATTACATGGTAATCACTTTTATATTGCTAAAAACTCTTTTTAAGCTTGAAAAATAGTAATATAGGTATAAAAATCCTATGAATCTTCAGAGTAGTTAAATAGGTTATTTTTAGAATAAATAAAATATTTTTAACACAAATTTGGTTTTTATTTGCGAACATAAATTCATTTTTTATTGCTAGAAATTACAAGAAATTAAAAAGGGACTTTTAGAAAATAGAAAATAGAGTTCTAAAATTCTTGAAAAATTCCTAGAAATGACCTTAATTATTTGGAACTTTATAAAAATATTTCCAACTTAAAGTTTGTATTTATTTTTGGACATAAATTATTTTTTAAATTTCTAAAAATAGAAAAAACCTTTTAAAATCCAAAAAATTAAGAATTTAATTACAATTTTTTCACTTTAAATCCAAGAAAATCCTAGAAAAATTAATAATTTTTTTAATTTAAAAACTAAGAAATTAAATAATTTATTTTACTTTATTTTTATTATTATTTTTAACCAAGAAAACTCTTTTAACTTATAGAAAATCGAGAAAATTCTTTGACCGCTCGAAAATAAAATAAAATAATAACTTTATTAATTTTACTTTTAGTAACAAAACTTTGGGATGTTACAACTTGGTACTTTACCTCCGCGATTTTTTTGAAGAATCTTCGGAAGGACTCACTCAGGGCTTGCTTTATTGCAAATAGGTGCCCCGTGTCCTTGGACTCGGTGTAGTTTCCCAAGAAGTTGTTGTTCACGAGGTCTCGCAGCTGTTCCCACGCATATATGGATCGAGGTGGGATGGTGAAGAACCATGTTAGGGCCACGCCCTTGAGGGCGAGTGTGATGCTTTTCGTTTTGGTGGTGTCGTCTCCCCTGGCTGCCTCGAAGGCAGTTTTGTACACGTGGAGGAACTCCGAGGGGTCCGTGCATCCTTTGAAGGGTGTGACGTTTGGCATTTTGAAGCCGAAGGACCACCGGGCCGTGTCCAGCCCCATGCTCAAAGGGGAGTTGGGGTCCCCCGAAGTAGTGGAGCTGGAGGTATGGCTGTAGGTGCCAACGGGGCGACCTCTGCTTCAGTGGTTTGCCCCTGCGGAAGTTTAAGTTCAAGTTTAAGTTTACAATATTCCCAAAACAACATTCTTATGTGACCAGTAGGAGTAATAGTTTGTTGCGAATGCGAGGGGATGGAATGTATCTGTCGTAGGGGCGGCCCACCAACCCCCACGACCCAGCAAACACCACAAGGACCCCCTTCAAAGGGGACCTGGAGACCGTAGGAGGGACCCCGAAGAGTTAAAGAGCTTCACCAATAAGCCAGATACTTGTTGATCTATATAATTGATGATTCATTCAAAGAATAAAATAACATTTATTCAATAACTCATAAACATAGATGTGATACAATTATCTTTATAATTGCCTCTAAGGCTTATCACCAACACCCCGACCGCCTCGATGGTGGTTTCGTACACCCAGAGGAATTACGAGGGATCTGTGCTCCCTTGTATGGCCTAACAACTGGCATTTTGAGGCCTGGAGGCCAGCGAGTCGTCTCCAGTACTGTGCTCAACGAGGAGTTCAGGTCCCCTCAGAGCAGTGGTCCTGGTGGTGCTATAGGGGGTGTCGAAGGGGCGGCCTCCCCTCCTCCAGTAGCCCATTCTTGCGCAGTGATCTTGAGCCAAGGCGGGGCCATGGGGCCGTAACTACCATTTGCCAAAGGCTCAGCATCTCCCGACAGAGGTCAGCCAGCTCCTTTCGGAGGGACTTGTACACTTCCCGGGTCACGCCCGTGGCTGCAAGCAAAGGCAGGCTCGCCTGATGGTCCTCGGGGGTAGATGCTTCGGTGGCCCGGGTGTCATTCCCAACGATGTCTCCGTGTGTGGAGTTGTTGGCTTCCTCCTCTGTGGCCTTAGTGGTGGCCACCACCGTCGTGGAGGTCCTGCTTCATTTGGCCCTTAGGGTACTCGGAGCCGCGACCACTTCGGTCGCTGAGACTTTGGGCGTGTTCTTCCAAGGGGTCATGTCGGTGCCTTAGAACTATGCTTCATGGCTCTCTTGTTGATCCCCACGGACGGCGCCAATTGTTGTAGCAAAAAACCAAACAGTGTAAAAAAAAGGACCCCGATTACTATGAGGGGAACCAGGGGATCCTCGGAGAAGGGGACCGATGCCAAGAGAAGTAAATGTGTATTAATTGTCTTGAAAAAAGTCCTCCTTGTTACATGGGGGAGGCAGCTATTTATAGCCTTCTGACCAGGGCATCCGACCAGGGCATCCGATCGGGCATCCGAGATTACAGTTCTACCCCTAAAAAGACCCTACACTGTAGGGGCTTTTTCTTCTTCCTCACATAGCCTTCAGTTCATAGTGGACCCTCCTGGTCTCGGTTCATCTGGTTGGTATGTGCAGACCATCGACACCTCTTCCCCTTCAAACCATGCAGGGTACCCCCAGGCCGCAGGGCTCTAGCCACCCTTCGGTGCCCAGCAGGTGGCCCCTGGCTGGGGTCTCAGGGGCTTCCTGCACCCTTCGGTGCTACCCCCCAAGGCACCCTTGGTACCCTTCGAGGGGAGGGGACGTGTCTTCTACCTGTGGTCCTTGGGAGCCTCTTGGTAGCCTTCGAGCACCCCTCAGAGCTCCTTAGAAGGTACGTATGGTGTTCTCTGGGCCCCTAGACACGCCTTCGGCCTTGGTCCCCATAGGCCTTCGGGTGGCCTTCGCGCCCTTCGTGGCCTTCCCAAAGGCATAGTTGGTGCCCTTCGGGAAGGCACCCAGCCCCGCCTTTGATCTTGTCCCTCGGGGGAATCCCTGTGGCCTTCGCCTAGTCGTTGGGGTCGGTGGGGCCACCCCTATGACATATATGTTTTTAAATATTTAGATTGGATACTTGAAAATCATATATATAGATTTGTCTCCAAAAGTACTTTCATAATATTATAATTTTATTGGGTTTTAAAAATATATTACAATATAAACTAGTGGTCAAATTTCTGTTTTTGAGATTGTTTCGATGTCCAAAACAGCATATATTTGTGACAGAGGGAGTATGAATCTAGAGGAGAGAATATATATTTTTGAGGGGTGAAGTGAAGAGATTAATAAAGACACAAAAGGGGGGAATAGTAGGGGTGGATAACGAGTTGGTTCAGCTCAACTTGGTTAAACTCGTTAAGAAGTGTTGCTCAGCTCGGCTCAGCTCGTTAAGCTAACGAGCAAAAAACCCTGCTCGACTCGGCTCAAGTTGGCTCATGAGCCTGTAGTAGCACATGGTCCACCTGCCCTAAATCGTAGTAGATGCCCTAACGGCATTTGTTGACACGACAATGGTAGAGACGCCACCCACGACCGAGACCGTCGCTGATGCCGCCGGCTCCGTAATGCCGAGGCGGACGACAGCGAAGCCCATGAGGCTCTTGGTGACCTCGAGTGCGGCCATGCATAGTGAGCACATGGGCACCGTGCCCGCAAGGGACCTACTGAAGTTGCGGTAGAACCCCCGTGGCCCGTCACGTAGGAGGGTTGCCACAATGGCCGCTAACGCCGCAACCAGTGGTGGCAGCACAACCTGCAGGTGCGTCTTGAGAACAACGGTCAGGTAGAGCACGTCGGAGATGCTGGAGAAGAGCGTGGTGTCGAGGAGGAAAAATCATGACTTGTTGAGCATCTACTAGCTCACCTCCATCGACATCCTCCCCACCGCCAACGCGTCGCCGCCGTCCTCCACATCTAAGGTGCTAAAGCTCATCCCTTCACGCCCCCACCACCAACCCAGATCCAATCAAATCTTGTAGTAGCAATGAGTCAGGGGAGGAAGGGGCCGGGAGGAGAATGCTAGGGAGGAGATGACTGTGTGGGCGGAGGGGCTGGGAGGAGGCGGCCGGGGCACCGAGCAGCCAGATGCTGGAGATGGAGGGGCGGCTGGATGGGCGATGGGGTTGGAAGGAGGCAGAGGGGGCATCTGCGTCTGCGTGTACATGTGTGTTAGTGTTAGGGTTGCGTTGTAGATGGGTTATGGCCCATGGGCTTTTTCTATTGCTGGGCCACTGTCATCTGGGCTTTAATTTCATCGAGCTTAACGAGCCTAGCGAGTAACTCGCGACTCGGCTTGACTCGGCTTGTTAAGCTAACGAGCAAAACATAGTGCTCGACTCGGCTCGCTTATGGCATGAATTTGAGCCAAGTTCTTAACGAACCAAGCCAAGTCACTCGCGAGTTTCGAGCTTTTTTTCCACCCCTGGAGATTAGGATTAGATTTTGGTTGGGCCCTCAGGCCAAACTAAAAGCAAAAGCACTTCTTCAAATAAAAAACAGCAAAAACATCGCTGCTCTCTTCAACCATCCATCCTTCCCCTCAGACGCAAGTAGAGATCTAGATGGGGTAGGGCAAGGTGGGATGGGTTTTGGCTTGCTCCACAATTATTCTACTCTAGTCGGGGCAGGGCTGGGCAGGGTTGACTAGTCCACAGTGGTCCATCGGGTCGGGGCGGTTTTTGTTTCATGTGTTTTAAAAGTAAGAAACATGTTATTTACTAAACTTAATTGGCGTATTATCACAAAACCATTGATATATAAAGATCAACTTATAACAATGGTAACAAATATCTTTGAAATAGCAAATACTAGTTAATATTGCATTATAGTTTAATGTATTTCAAAAAGAAAGAATCATATTATTTACTAAATTTGATTGACATATTATCATAAACCATTGATATTTAAAGGCCAACTTGCACAATAACAATTCTTTAAAATAACATATACTAGTTAATATTGTATTATCATAACTTGTAGAATAGTATTAATCCATATGAAAATAAATAACATTTATGTGATTAGGGCGGGGCGGCCTCTAACCTGCATCCACCTACCCTAGTGTGGGCCGTCACTGAGCTCCTCGGCTCGATGCGGGGTAGGGTGGGGATCTAGAACTCTACTCGCGACTTGTTTAGTTGGAGGGAATTGGTGAGAGGGAACAAGAATTTAGGGGCAGAGTTTATATAATCTCTTCGTTTGGTTAGTAGGCATAGAAATCTAGGTGGGATGAGGATTGAGAGATTGATGATCTAACTTGCACACTTTTAAACACAGGAAAGGGGATGAAAATTAAAAGAACAATGCTATTGTGCATACGTCCCTCCGGCCATGCGTTTCCCTATGCGCTTGCACTTGACTCATGACTCATTTTCTCCTTTGACTATCCCAGCAACGCACCAGCACAGCACAGTGCCGCATTATTACCCCACCACCCATTCATTTCCGGATTCGGATTCAGTGACTTTGCAGAGTAAAGTCACGGTATGACTTTGCAGATCTGGACCCTCCAGATGACATCTGACGGCTGGATCTAGATTGAGTGATTAGAGGGAGAAAAAAAACAAGATGGACAGATTGATCCAGCCGTCAGATGTCATCTAGAGAGTCCAGATCTGCAAAGTCACACCGTGACTTTGCTCTGCAGAGCCACTGAATCCGGATCTCCTTTCCACCCCACGCAGCAGCACAACACGGAGCTGAGTAGAGCGCCACACCACTAGCGTCCGCGTCGTGGCGAAGCTTCTCCCCAGTCTCTCTCTCCCACTCGTGGCACAGGAGCCGATCAACAAGGGGAGGACGGCGGGGAGATGGGGGGTGACCGGCTACGAGCGAAGGACCAGTGACACATCCCATTCCCATTTGATGAGGTGACGCTGGGGGTTGGTGATAAATTAGGTAGAGACGGGGAGATGCGACGCCGCTACCGGGGGCCGTGTCGGTCGTGTTCACGGTGGCTCTGGGCTCAACCTTTGGGTAAGATTTTTGTTGCAAATGTCTGCTAAATTTATTGCAACAGTTGACTCTAAATGTTTCATAGAGTGTTTTTTATTGTTGCGTTTTGATTTGTTGCGGCCAGTGTTGCATGCGTGATTTTTGTTGCAACCATTATCGCCGAGTGTTGCACACATAAAATCAAAATATTACATAAGTTAGTTTCAAATGTTGTAAATTTCTTGATGTTGCAACAATTATTTTCGGATGTTGCACTATTATTTTCAAATGTTGTGCATGTGGGGAATTGTTGCATCAATGTTCCCATGTATTAGTTGCACCTAGTTGGAGCTGCAGCCCCCACCATTTGATTGTTACTTCTTTGAAATGTTGCGATCATTGAAAAAATATTACGATCGTTGGAAAAAATATTGCACATGTTCTTCATTTTTGTTGCGCCTAGCGTATGGCCATGTTGTGCTTGTGAAATCAAAATGTTTCATAAGTAAATTTTAAATGTTGCAAATTTTTTGATGTTGATCATGTTATGTTGCATCTTATTTGGTCAAATCCTGATTTTGTTTTGCTTCTCCCGGTCGATCGACTCGACTATTTTCCTTGCCCCCCCTCGCCCCGGCTTTCGTTCCTTGCTCTGCACCCTTGCTTGCGACCGGTTTGTGTATTTGTTGTACATATGAAAAAAAATTTGTTGTAAATATTTTGCTCATATGTTACGTTGTAACGTACGATGAGAATCATTTTTTAAAAGTGAATCATTTTTTTATAGAAGGCGAATGCACCTCATCAGTCCTCCGTCGTGACTTATTCTAAGCTAATTATCCACTACTAGGACGCGTGGGCCGTTTTGTCGCACTGGGCGCGGGCGGGAAGGCGCGCAGAAGATCCGTCGAGGCAGGCGCAGCGTTGATCCGGGCCGCACGATCGAGTCCGAGCACGGCAACGAAATCGCGATACGGCGTGGAGGCGCGCGGTTGACCGGAGGCGCCCGGGAAACGATTCCCCCGCATACTCTCCCAGGCCAAATCTCTGCAAACTACGGAGTCGCAGTCAGGGGAGAGGACAAGCAAGGAAGGAAAAGAATGGCGTCGTGGTCGCCGCCCTCCGCCGCCTCCCAGACCCAACTCGGGCCGTCCTGCTTCTTCCCCACCCGGTCGCAGGCGCAGCCACAGCAAGCCCTCCTCCTACCACCACTCGCCCGCAAAATCCCCAACTCCCTGCTCGCCCTCGGGCCCCAGCCCCAGCCCCACCACCATGCCCATGGCCTCCTCAGGAACAGTAACTCCTCCTGGAGGTGCCACGCCGTCGCCGCCGAGGTCGAGGGCCTCAACATCGCCGGCGATGTCACCCAGGTAACTCCACCGGCTCCAGTTAATCGTTTCATCTCCACTCCGGTTACTTTGGATTACTACCGCTACAAATAAACAAAGAACCGACCCTGCTGCTGCTGATGCCACACGCCCAAACCTACAAGTCTCTACTTCTAAGTGACGATGCGATTTTTCCCTGCAAATTCATTACCTTATGTCATCATAGTCTCTCACTCTCACACAGACAAAATTGATAACAAAACGAAGCAAGAAAAACAGTCAAAGAAATCGCACCAATAATAAAATCGACACAACAACGTTTGAACAATACGTCAGCTCTCAAGAGCTGAGCAACGGATGCACTCTACTGTACTCACCACCTGTTTGAGGATTTATTATCTAATCGCAGCTCATCGGGAAGACACCAATGGTGTATCTCAACAACATCGTCAAGGGCTGTGTAGCCAATGTCGCTGCTAAGCTCGAGATTATGGAGCCCTGTTGCAGTGTCAAGGACAGGTACATACTTTTTCTTCCATTCCTTTACTTTCCTTCCCTTGATGGATCGACCCAACCTTATCGTACTGAGATTAACAGTTCCCAACCAATTTCGTTGCAGGATAGGATACAGTATGATATCCGATGCTGAACACAAGGGTTTGATAACTCCCGGAAAGGTGAATCTCAAAATCTTTTATTTGTATGCATAAGCACTTGCTGGCTTCTTTCGCATTTTAGTCTCCTTCCTAATTATTACTAACAGGGGAAGGGAGAGACGGCCTATACTTATATGATAACAATGTTCTTTATTACTTTCCCACGCACTTGTTCATTCACCTAAAGTCGTGATGCCTAGTTTTGGTTACTGATACTACCTAGAAACAAACATTTTACATATCCAACGATCCCAAATGCCACACCATCCCCAAAAACAAGGAATGGCATAGGTGCACACGTGTTGTTTATGAACATTGATAAAATAGGGGCTGCAAATATTATGTGAAAACTCTTGATCATCCTATGGGTGGATCCATTTTTCTACTTTAAAAATTAAATTTTGCTCAGGAGTGCAATCGTAGTATTAATTTGTACATTTTTCACCTCATCACCGAAACAAGAGTCCTAACCAAATGTGAGGACATGTTTCCAACATGGCAGTAGCACGTTCAGGTGAGCACAAGTGCCCAAGTAACGCTGCTGGTCACTGTTTGAAATAAAATTATGACAACACTATCTCATTTCTTCTTTGCTCTCATTATATTGCGTTAGTTTGATGCCCATACCTTGCATGACATATTATTTTCTGTTGTCTGCTCAGAGTGTTTTGGTGGAACCAACAAGTGGAAATACAGGCATTGGTCTTGCCTTCATTGCTGCTTCCAGAGGATATAAGTTGATATTGACAATGCCTGCATCGATGAGCATGGAGAGAAGAGTTCTACTCAAAGCTTTTGGTGCTGAACTCGTCCTTACAGATGCCGCAAAAGGGATGAAAGGGGCCGTAGATAAGGCTACAGAGATTTTAAATAAGACACCCAATGCATACATGCTTCAACAGTTTGACAACCCTGCCAACCCAAAAGTAACAGAGAGAGCTAGCTGCATGGCTCTATCTATATGTGCACACTGTTTCTACTTTCTAAACTACTTGCCCAATGTTTGTCTTTATTCGTTTTCTATCAGGTACATTATGAGACTACTGGGCCAGAAATCTGGGAGGATTCAAAAGGGAAGGTGGATATATTCATTGGTGGAATAGGAACAGGCGGAACAATATCTGGTGCTGGCCGTTTCCTGAAGGAGAAAAATCCTGAAATTAAGGTTTCTTTAAATTCCGCCCAAAACAATCTGCTCTGTTATATGCACCATATATTCCTTATAAAGCTGTCTTTTATAGGTTATTGGTATTGAGCCTTCTGAAAGTAATATACTCTCTGGTGGAAAACCTGGTATGTTTGCGATCGGACTTCCTTACAGGTATGTCAAACTTTTGTTCTTTCGCTTACAACTGTTACCCCACTCGTGTAGGCCCACATAAGATTCAAGGCATTGGGGCAGGATTTGTTCCAAGGAACTTGGATAGTGAGGTTCTCGATGAAGTAATTGAGGTCTGAGCTTATTCCAGCCTTATCTATTCTTCAGTATAATATGAACCTTCAGAACAAAAGCAAGAAAGGAAGACTGTAGTTTTTATTTAAATCAGCTGTACTGTATCAGTAATTTGACAATATTCGCGTATGTTACATCATAGAATGGCACCAAATCAGCATGAAAAATTCCGAAAAAAATGATGTTGTAGTCTATGGAGTGTTGTAGCACCGTATAAAACCCCTATAAAATTTCAACTTCAAACTCAAAATGTGTTAGAAGAAACAAAAAAAAGAAGACAAGTTTGCTCTGATGCGTGCTATTTATGTTGTAGATATCAAGTGATGAGGCTGTTGAGACAGCAAAGCAGTTGGCTCTTCAGGAAGGATTGCTGGTATTCTAATGTCACGTCTTGATTCATTTTTGTGTCTTGTGCATTATTTTGATGTGCCATTATTTTTGGGATATTGTCCTTGAGTTGCAAGCGTTCATATGCTAATGAAAGCAGGCAAATCATGACTCACAACATCCCAGCTAATGTCTTTTTTTCTTGCCCTTGCTATTTAAGTGCAAGCACAAGGCTTCTTCATAGATCTTGATAGAACCAGTTTATATCCACCATCTTTGAGCCAGTTTACTTCTTTTTTTTATCCAGTAAGAGTGGATTAGTGGTTCAGTAGTAGAAACTGGACTTTTGTGCATCAGACCATGGGTTTTTCCTCTTAGTCTATCAACTTCATATAAAAAAGTTGACAAGTGTAGCAGTTGGAAATGCCTAACAAAGTAGCAACATGTGTGATGGAATGTATAGGAAGTTATGAACTGATAAAAGCTATATTCCATGAATGTCACACTTGGAAATTTCGTTAGATCTTCAAGCAAGCTCGTCGTCGTTGTTGAAATGAAACTGAGAATCTTGTGTAATTTGAAGTTGTGTGGACATTGTGCAGGTTGGTATCTCATCTGGAGCAGCAGCAGCTGCTGCCACAAAGGTTGCCAAGAGACCAGAAAATGCTGGAAAGCTAGTAGTGGTAAGTACAACATTGCCATCTCTGCTGGAACTCTTTCCAAACATCTTTTCTCACAAATCACAATAGCAGCTTCGCATATTATTACATGAAGTATGGATGCTGAGTACACCTAGATAATTAGTGTACATACATATGGTTGCATTCTTATGGCTCATTTCTCCAGGTTGTGTTTCCGAGCTTTGGCGAGAGGTACCTTTCGTCTGTCCTCTTCCAGTCGATAAGAGAAGAATGTGAGAAGATGCAGCCTGAACCATGAGCCAACATTCAGTGTTCATTCTCAGCGTCAGAATTGTTTGAGATACATGGTCAACATTATTGTTCGTGAGAAGTGTCATACAACTCCCACTTGATAGCTGTTTGTTCAGTAAATAAGGCAGTTGGCCCGTCACGTTTTTAGGCTACGAACGAAACTAATGAGGGGTGTGGAGAAATTTCTCAAAATATTCCACTATTTTTCCTCAATCAACATAGAAACGCTTCGCTTCTTAAACGTACATACATTCGAGCTCAGATATACCAGTAATAATTGTAAACAATTGTGTTTTAGGAGCAATCTTTGAGGTTAAACTAGTGTCAATGAGTAGAAATCAGGTTAAGGTATGTTTATCTTTTGAACCCTCTAATGCAACGAACACTAATGAAGCACGCATTAGAAACGATCTAGTTTTATAAGAGTAGGATGAAACTGCGGGTATTCAGCAATTCGTACATTCTAATATTCCATCCATTGGCATTGGCTGTATTCGGAAGGCATGATTCTGGTAAGAACTTTGTGGGTAGGAAACCTCGAATCCAGTAAGGGCTTGTTTGGAAGCAAATGGTAGGAAAACCATAGGGATTTTGAGGGTTTGTTTGGGAGCTCGATTCCTGGTCGGGATCCCCGCCCGATCCCGTGGGCCAAAAGACCCATGGGAAGATTCCTCGGGGCCACCGAACTGCGAATTCCCGGCTCAATCCCCCTCGTTTCCACGGGGGAAAATTTGTCGCGTCGAGACACGGTAATTATTCTCTTCTAAGTCCTCTCGCATCGCGAACGCTTCCCTCCCTCCGCATCGGCGCCGTCGCGCACCTCCCTCCCTCTGCTGCCAAGCACTTCCTCCTTCCTCTCCGGCAAAGGTGTCTCACCGGTAAAGACCCCTCTTCCTTTCGCTAGCGTTCGCATCTAACCCCTTTTTCTCGTCGAAGGGTGTTTGGGTGCTCGATCGAGATGATTTCTATGGGATTTTTGGATTTGGGGTTCTTGACTTTGAATAAGGTCGCTTAAATTGAGAGCTCTATTGAGAATGATATTCTAGACAGTTCACATGAGAACTGATTTACAATTTCATATTTATGCATTTGAGTTTCATAATCTTTATTTGTTAGTTGCGGTGCCATTTCTGTTTGATATATAGGATTAAGACTTATGGAGTTCATTGTTTTTGGCATGTGAACACATTAGATTACTTCTATGTGTTGAATATCTTAAGATATTCCATATTTCCATGAATGTTGGCTGGGTTTGATGACTTATGTCCTAGCGTGGGGTGCACAACGTTTTGTTGACCCGGTGTCGAGAGAGTACTTGAGTGCTCTGGGGTGTGAGGTTCGTTAGGGTCATTGACCAACGAGTAAGATTGTGCTTTCGATTCCTGTCCGTTGAGTGCCTCTAGAAAGGTCGAGTCGAGTGATGAAGCGTGATAGATCAGTTACGCCAAGGTGCTTTGGTCACAACAGTTTGAGAGAGAAGCGACTAGGAAGTCCGAGTCACGCATGGCAAGCAATACCTAGAGTAGTTCACATTGTGGTGTTCTTGTGAATAGAACGATAAGAAGAATTTAGAATCGAATTCTGTTTAATGGGGCTAGAATGTAATACACCAAAATTATTTAGAGAGAAGAAAGACTTTAGGGAGGAGAACCAATTAGAGAGAATGGATTTAACAGAGGTTTTAAAGGGAGTTTTTGCTTATTTATGAGAACCTAGGCCATGGGCCGAAAGCCCACAACATTTTTTTGGCCCAAGGAGGGGAAGCCGGCCTATGAGGGGAGAGGGGCAACTAAACCCTAGCACCACCCAGGTACTATAGCGCGCATCGCAATGTAGCGCGTCGTACTGTAGCATCCCTTTCTTGCTGCCCCTTTGCTGCTGCCCAAGAAGAAGTATGGGGAAAATCTCCTTTGGATGTTGCTGGCCAAGGAAGAAAGGGAGAAGAAGTGGGAGAAGGAAGGGAGGGAGATCTCGTGGTTGTTCCTACAACCATCAATGTGTTCTTCAAGGGTAACTCTCAGATTCTGTTCGTTTAGTCTTTTAGTTTTGTGATTTGGCGATATTAGGTATTAGATCGATTTCTGGTAGTCTGTAATGCTCGGCAGTTTTAGGGCTTTTAACTGTGAAATTCGACCTGGTCATCTCCTAGAGATTTGTGGGTAACGTCTTTAGTTTTCAGTAGAGTCTTGGATCAGGTCATTTGGATGAACGTATTGATAGTTATGGATTTTACAACGCTGCTATCCCGGGGCTCTGTCAGGATTCGGGTAGGTTGTATTAACTGGATAATAGAAATTAGTTAAAAAATTATTTGGAGGATACCACCAACATGAATGTCGTAGGTATTTTTGTAAGGTTTTCAGAGAGCTAAAGAACATAATTTTTAGATAATTGTAATGAAAGTTATGTATGTTTTAGTTCTGCAGTCCAGAACATCTGCCAGGTTCTGGCAGTTTTAATAATCTGTTTAGCAGAGTTAGTGAATGACCGAATCTGAGAATCTCACCAACTAGTTTAATATGGGTAATTTAGTAAGCTTTTAAGAGAATCAAAGAACACCATTTTTGGGTAAACCGATGAAAAGTTATGATTTTTAGAAGAGAACTGTCCTATTTGGGACAGATCAATGTTCTTGGGAAGTTATATTTGGGTTGCATTAAGGAGCGTAGATAATTATATAATTTATTTTAAACAATGTTGTATGCTCAGAAATATCCTCTTAGTGTGGTTATTAAAATATTTAGGTAGTGGTTTGAATCCAGGGGCAGCGCACTCTTCGCATCGTCAAGCTTCACATGATTGAGGCAAGTGCAATTAATGGGTAGAAAAATTAAAGTGGAAGTTCATGTATGCTTGTATTATGATTTTGTTCTTGATTCATGACTGTCGCTGCTGGTTGTTACATTCACATGTTGAATAAATGAATAGACTCATATGCATACATGTTATTATCCTTGAGGCTTGGCCACATGGTGGCCAAGTATTGATTATTGAGGTCTCCGTCATGTATTAGATGGACATAAGGTCCCCACACTCATGGAGTGTGGGCTTATGGTCCCTGTGCTAGAAGCCACAGGTATAGGTATGCATCGACGGATGCATACTCCGCATTACCAGTAAATGTAAAGAGAAAAGAAAATGTGCATTTGTGGCATATGCATTGCAAAAGCATATGAGTTGTTTTGATATGAAGTATTGTGATTGAGTGTGTTAAAGAGGAATGTTGGTTTATTGTCTTATTTGTACTTTGCTGAGTCGTGGAGTCACGCTTGTTGTTTTGTTTATCTTTTAGGTACCTATTACACGAACGTCATGCATGGAAAGGGCTAATAATAAAGATTGTTGCACTCTACACGAACAACTCCATGAATGCTGGATTTTGAAATATGATTTATTAATTGTGCGAACTGCTAAGAAGATATTACAAATATGGAGTTATGCATTGGTTCATTTGTAATAGAGTCGACTAGTGTTTCATGGAAGTATTTATGGTTCTGTTTTAAGTTGGATACTTGATACTTATTTATGCTTGTGATATTTGTTAAAAAAATCCGTGTTTAGTTAAGTTTACAAGGAGATTATGCCAAAATTTAGTGTAATGTCTTAGATTTTATATTATCACCTTGTTGTTTTAGTAACATTCCAGGCTCATGTTAGGGTGGGGTGTTACACCCCTCGCGGTTGAGGTCCTGTTTCGCTATGGCTGAAACCGCGCCGTTCTCCTGGAGGATCTAGGCACATCGTCCACCGTCTCCTCTGTCGTGGCGAAGCGTGTGTTTTGAAAGATCTCCTACCGAGTGGGCCGATTTGGCCGACATGATGATGCTTCTTGGGGTACCGTGCGCCATGATGGCACTGACATGGCCTGACCGCGTCGCCTTGTGTTGTGCGCTGTGTTGTTGGGTGTTGCGCGTTGTAATGGTGTATAGGGTGTGTTGCCCGTTGGTGCCATGTGGCGTGAGCTGAGTGTGCCGTGGCTCTTCGTCTTCGACCTGTTGGACCTACTGGGTATAAATAAGCGGTCACCCCCTTTTTCATGTGATCCTTTGGTTGCCGAATCCAATCCCTGTTGTGCATGTTCTCGCGGCGCTTGCTTGGCTTGTGAGGGTTTTGACTTAGTGCTTCGGCTATGACGAAGCGGAGTAAGGAGGGTGTCGGGGAAATGTCGTATACGAGTGACCTCGGGAGGTCCACTGTAACGGAATTAGTTCTCCGGACCCTCGTCGACGAAGGTAAGGTGGAGAGCCTTGCAAAGGCTTGTGCTCCTGGGACGGAGACGGTGCCCTTCCTGCGTCGAGCTGGCTTCGGCGGTGCTCTAGCTTTACGGAGTAGAGCTAGCACAGCTGACGCCGAACTCCATTGTGAAGCTGGGGGTGTTCGAGTGGACGCTGCGAGCGGCGAGGGGCGCATGTTCGCTTACCTTCATGTCGGGCGCTGCCAACCAAAGAAGAAGAAAAGCACAGGCGAGACACTGAACTTCAGCAGTGTAAACTTTCAACCGAAGGCGCGGTGTCAGATGTACGTGCTCGCCGTGCTCGCCCCGGCGGCACAGAATCGCTCGGAGACGGACTGGACGTGGAGGTGATTTTACCGTACCTCCCCGACGAAGGATGGTTTGCAATCTTGAGACGGGCTGATCCGGCTTATCGCCAATCCTGAGTTTGTCCTTACTGGGAGGGAGTAGGCCCTTCTCCTCCTTCTGCTGGACACAACGAAGCAACTCTCCACCTAGGATTTGGTGGAGCTCGGGGCTTCCAAGTCTGGGCGTCCAACTCTCACCGTGAAAGAGCGTGAAGGTATGGTTCGTAGCTCTTTCTTTTATTTTTATATTGCGCTTTGCCAGGTGGTGGAACAAAATCTTGAATTATCTAGCCCACCGACGAATCACATGTCTCCATGGCTAATTCTCCGGTTCCAACTCCTCCCCCACCGGCCACCGCCAAGGCGCAGACGGAGAAGAGGAGGAAGAAGGCTTGTGCTCCTAAATACCCACCAGCCTCCTCCCTCCCTTCCTTGTTAGACCAGCAAAAGACCCCAATCAAACAAAGTAAAGCGGCTCGCAATCGGAACGAAACAAGGAAGAATCTTGCTTTGCATCCATGACCATATGCCGATGACCGCCAGCCCTCCAGGTACGCAACCTCCCGCGACGACTAGCAACAAGCAATGGGGTGGATGGGATGGGATGGGATGGGATCTCAATCCCTCCGTCCCGATTCGCATCGCCCCGCTTCCCTTCTCCCCCGATTCCCTCACTGCTTGCTTGGTTCTCTGCAGGTCGCCATGCCCCCAACTACATTTACTAGTGCTAGCCTACTTACTTGCCCACGGCGCGGCTACACTGGGTCGCTTCTCGTGGGGCTGGCCAGCTTGCTTCCCGACGAGGATGTCGGCCGCGGACCAAGATAACCGTAGCCACACGGATAACGGCAGCGCGGGTGGGGATTACATCAAATGGATCATGTGCGGCGCCGGTGGCCAACCTCCAACGCGGCGTCGACGGTGACATTCAACCCCTCCCCCGTTAAGGTTACTTTTGTGTCCTGCACTAGCACTTGACTTCACATGGAACAGATGCCTATGATACATACATGATTTGATGCCAATGCCATCAAAATTCAAATGGAAACAAAACTCCACATTATCAACGCACCACTTTTCTACCATACACATCTTCACTGCTCTAAATCATATGCATACCTCATTCTTGCTTGTTATTTGGTATATGCGTTCTAGATAACACTTTTTGTAGCTTAGAGCCTTCCTTCTGTTGCTTTTATGTATGTATGTATGTATGTATGTATGTATGTATATATCCTGTACCGCTGACTGCATACACATGCCTTTTTTTCTCTTCTATATATAACTTGCATTGCATATAAGGTCGTATCTAAGCAACCATTTCCTTACTGCTACTTAGGCCGTTGTAAATGTTCTCTTGTTCATCTCTAGCCCCAAATAGAGGCTGTTAGGGAAACATTGCCTGCCAAATAAGCTATCTTGTCAATTCCAAAATGGACGGAACAGATGGTTCATTTGCGAGCTGTTCTAAATCGAGCGAGGTGTCTCCATAGTTGTCAATTCTATTTCCATTCCGATTTTAATATAATAATATATATATATTTATAAATATATGTAATTATATGCACAAATAGTTTCACTTGGATCACACTTCAAATACATAACAAAATAACACATAGTTCAATGACTTCATAAATACAAAGATCGTACGTAGTTAAATAATACAACACGAGTTCATAACTTCATACATTTATCATAGTCTAACATAATTTCACTTATCGAAGAAGTAGTATTGGACGGTCACTTCCGAGCTGATTCAAATGAGTGGTCTCTTCAATTACACCTAGTACCGGAATGACTGAATAGGCCAGAATGACCGGTATTGAGACTGGTACGGGATTGAGGCTACTGTGTGCCGCTTTGGGTGCCGGTATGGCATGTTCCGACCATTCCGGCCGGTAGCAGAATGGAATTGATAAGTATAGGTGTCTCTCTTGTTCCCCATCCCCAACCAAGAGGGAGAGGCGGGCAAGTTTTCCCCAAATCCTCTAATTCCCTCTCTCGTCCATCAGTTGAAAACTTCAAACCAAAGCTAGGGTTTGCAAATCCAGTGATTTGGTCCTCAAGGTGTACTGAGGAGGTGCCCTCTCCTCCAGTGTCGAAGTCCCTGCTGGCGGCGGTGGAATCGTCCTTGTTGCTGCGTCGAGGTACTGCAAGAGCTGTTCTGCATTGTTGACATGTCACAGAAATTCGTTACTGAAATTCTTTCTGTAGTGCGCAGGAAGAATCATGGAAGTCACCACCCTCTCTTTTGCCTACACTTTCTCATTGGATTTTAACTTGTTCTGCTCACATGCCATAGAAATTCACTGCTGGAGTTCATTCCGTGACGCACAGAAGAAAAATCAAGCAAGTCAGCACAATCACCTTTGCTTACATTGTGCGGATCTATCAGGCTATTCAATCAAGAATTTACTCTCCGAACTAGCTGACAATTTCACACTTCTAACATGACATGCCACCGAGATTCGTCGCTGGAATTCAGTATGTGCAGTACAGGAAAGATTATGGAAGTCATCCCAAGTTCTTTTGCCTACGTCGTTCGTCTCTACCAGGCTTTTCAAATTCAAGTGAGCATTTGTTCTCCAGAAGCTGAAAATTTCTCATAGAACTTCCACTTGCACCGCTAACATGCCACAGAAATTCACGATTGGAATTCATTATATGCCACACTGGAAAAACCATGGAAGTCGACTCACCCTCTTTTGCCTACGCCATCTCCGACTTATCGGTCTATTCAAGCGAGCATTTGTTCTTCGAATGAGGTGAAATTTCACATAGGACTCCCGCTTGTACCGCTAGCTATTATACCACATAAATTCGTCGTTGGAGTTCATTCTGTACTGCGCAGAAAAAAAAAATCATGGAAGTCATCCCAAGTTCTTTTGCCTATGACGCTTGCCTCTATCGTGGAAGTCGACTCACTTTTGTTGCACATCCAGATGTAAAAGGTCTAGTACAAAATCTGATGGCTAGAAATCATTCCACAACTTGCCGTCAACATTGTTCTTTACAATCCAATGGTCTACATATGATAGGAGATGTATTGGGGAAATGTGCACTGTCGCACGTACACGCTTAGTGTGTGTGTGTGCATATATATATATAATACAAAGGAATTTAATTAGGGTTTATTATCACAAAGGTACAAGTACACAAATATACACTGCATCTGCATGTAATTAATAGAGCCAATGGACCGCGCTGCGTTATATAATATAATTTGCAGCACAAATTTCACCACCATCGAGTACTAGCTAGTATAAAGAGATGGCAGCACAAGTTTAAGTCATTTGTTGTGATCATTGGATTTGCGTAGAGATTGGTGTGTTATATGATTGAATATTGATCCAATGGATGTCATATGATTGGATATTTGATCTAATGATCACAACAAGTGACTTAAACTTAAGAAAATTTCAGATAATTTACAAATAGACAGTCACAGTATAGTACTAGCAGTTATAGCGGAACGTAGAGTACCTCCTTGCCGAGTATGAGGAACACCACAACCGGAGTGCTGGCGCCGATCGCGATGACGACGTAGGCGGGCCACCGCGCGTTGGGCGCCACGGTGATGTAGACAGCGGTCATGAGCGAGACGAGCATGGCGAGGCAGGCGACGACGGTGAGCCTGTGGCCCCACATGAGCTGGTCGAGCTTGAACTTGACGGGGTCTCGCCATGCCCAGATGAAGCAGAAGACGACGACGATGGAGCTGCACATGGCGACGGTGTTGGAGATGACGAAGATCTTGAAGGCGGCGCGGTGGCCGTGGATGGCGGTGCCCTCGCTCTGGCTGTAGCCGCCGGGCATGGTGAAGGTGGCGGCGAAGGTGACGGTGGCGATGAGGGTGGCGACGAGGGTGTAGGTCTCGACGCTGAGCTCGAAGTACTCGTGGCCGGAGGCCCTGCGGCCGCGCAGCGACTGGTAGGTGGCGACGGGCGGCAGCGGCTGCTTCTTGCACTTGACGGACTCCTGCCGCTTGAGCTGCTTCCAGAGGTACATCTCGTAGGTGTCCATCTCGCGGCCGGCGACCGTGGGCTTCTCGATGAGGCTGCGCGCCGTGTGGCCGTCGTGGTTGAGGACGCAGGGGTTGACGCGGCGGTCCTTGAGCAGAAGCAGAGCAGATTGGATGCGGGTCATCTTGGCGGCGAGGTGCAGCGGCGTGTTGCCGTCCTGGTCGACGCGGTTGACCAGCTCCTCCGGATGGACGTGGCGGAGGAGGCACCGGAGCGCGTTCACCTTGCCGCTGACGACGGAGGTGTGGAAGGCGTTGTGGCCGGCGCTGTCCACCATCTCAGAGACGTCGGGGCACTGCCTGAGCAGAGCCTTGATGGCGTCCGCCGAGCCGTAGTGGGCGGCGACGTGGAGCGGCGACTGCAGCTCGCGGTTTTGCTTGTAGGCAAGGTCAGACCTGCTGCTGAGCAGCATGTCCACAATGCGCGCGTTGTTCTTCTGCGCCGCGTAGTGGAGGGCGTTGTTGTCGTCGGAGTCGGTCAGCTCGATCAGCTTCGGACGCTTGTCCAGAAGAATCTCGACGATCTCTGGGCGCGCCGTGGATTTATTCAGTATTTGTGTATTTGATCAGTAGATCAGTATCGATCACGATCACAAGGAATGACTAGAATTTCAGGACGGGAGTACTCACTGATGTGTCCTCCTAGCACGGCCTGGTGCAGCGCCGTGCCGCTGACGGAGACGGAGGGCTCGAACTGCTCCTCGACCCAGGCGTAGCTGACGATCTTGGAGACGACGTCAGCGAGGCCCTCCCTGGCGGCCATGTGCAGCGGCGACTCCATCCTCTCGTTGAGCGGGTGGCAGCGGCTGGGCTCGGCCTCCAGCAGCCTGAGCGCCACGGCGCTGCGGCTGTGCCTCACCGCCTCGTGCAGCGGGGTGTTGCCGTACCCGTTGGTCATGATCAGGGGACTCTTGAGGTACGGCGCGTCGGCGCTGCCGGCGAGGTCCTCCGGCCAGGACTGGGCGAGGCCGATGAGCAGGTCGGCCACGTCGAGCTTGCCCGCCCTGGCCGCCAGGTGCAGCGGCGTGTCGCGGTCGGAGTTGTTGCTGACGAGCAGCTCCTCGTTCATGGCGAGGACCTCGCGGGCGAAGTCGGTGTGGCCGAGCCGGGCGGCGATGTGGAGCGCCGTGTCGCGCTGGGGCGTCATGGAGTTGAGGATCTTGAGGTCGCGGGCAACCAGATGACGCAGGTTCGACACGTTCCCCTGCGACGCCGCCTTGTGCAACGAGGGGTCCATGCCGGCCGCTAGGTGCTCTGCCTCTGCCTCTGCCTCTGCCTCTGCCTCTGGATGTCAGGATCAGTAACTAACTATTGCATGATGAAATGAAACACGGCAAGGCAAATCTGAAGCATGAGGATGCGATTGCAAGGCAAATCTGAAGCATGAGGATGCGATTGCAAGCAAAGAAAAGTACTACTCCAGTAGCTAGCTAGCTGGATAGGAAAGGATCGGAGCACACTAGACGTACGAAAGATTGGCATATTCCTCGCTTGCTGTTTGTTAAAGCTGCAAATACTAATCTCTCCTTCCTTTCCTTGCCCCTCCTGCATCAACGTTGGTATGGTATGGTATCCTAATATTCCTCTCCTCTCCTCCACGGCTCCACTGCCTTCCTGCTAATTAACGCTAGCTTTACAATCCAATCATCATATCGGTCGTCAAATGAACCGAGCTTCGTCATGCCTGGGATCTATGAATTCTCTTCAATCTCACATGCACTCTACTGTAATGCCACATCGGCCGATACTTGTTCGCTCTTGCCATGCCATGAAGCTCAAGTGAACATCTTGCAAAACCAGTCCGCACAGGTGGAAGAGAAATTACACAAAATGGATCAACCTAAACCCTTATTTTACACTCTTGAACTATGGCCTGAGTCTAAAAATATCTTCAACTATAAAACCGGTCACTTCATACCCCCTAATTATTGAAACCAGAGCAAATCACCCCCTCACCCTAAACCACCCCGGTTTTGGATGGCGTGGTATCCACAAGTACATATTTCGTTGGACTGGGCCAAACCGGAAGGGAGGCGAGGGGAGGCACGGCCGAGAGGGAGCGGCCATGGCGAGAGGAGGCACAGTGCAGGGAAGCACACACGGGCCGAGCCGGTGGCGGCAAGCCGCGGGGTGGTCGGAGCACAGGGAGTTTGGCCAGGACCTTCTTCCTCTCCACCTCCCTTCCCCCTCCGCACGCCAAAGCGAAACCGAGCCGCTGCCGTCGATGACGCTGCTGCATCGGAGCAGTACCACCAATCACCATTCACCATATGCATCCCCATCACCATGCATAAAGCACCAACATCCCAAATCAAAAATGAGTAAAACAAAGCTTCACACGCAAACCGAATAACAAAATCAAAAGGGGAAAGCAGGAGGCCGAGCGGCGGGCACGCGAGAGCGGCCACAGTGCCGGCGGCCGAGGCCGGGCGCGAGGGCAAGCGCGGCTTGAGCGAGCACGGGCTACCGAGGGGAGGAGCCGAGGGCGGAACCGGGACCGAACCGAAGCCCAAGGGGTAGAGCGCACACGGGAGCACAGGGCCGAGCGGTGGCGCTGGCCACCAAGCCGCGCCAAGGAGCCGGGTGGAGCGGAGGTGGAGCAGGGTGCGGGACGGAGGAGGCGCGGGCCGCGCCAGGCGGCGACGGAGCTGGGCTGGACCGAGCTAGAGGGGGGCTTACCACGGGAGGAGGAGCAAGTGACGTGGGGCCAGGACGGAAAGGAGGCGGTAGCAACCGGAGGCGGTGGCGGCGCGATAGCGCAGGGAGCCGGGCCAAGGCGGTGCCGATGGTGGCGGCGCCAGCGGCGACACCCGAGGGAGGAGCGCGAAGGGAGGAGCCGCAACAAGCAAGACCGGGCCAGGCAGTAGCCGAGAAAGAAATAAAGAAGACGAGGCAAAGGTGTTGACGAGGCGAAATCGTGCCAGCGTGGATGCCACGTAGGGGAAAAACCACCTGGTTTCGGCTCGAGGGGGTCGGGTGAGATGGTAATGGCAGTTTGAGGGTGCAAACCAAACGGTTTTAGAGTTCGGTAGGTATTTTGGACTCTTTGCAAAATTCAAAGGTGTAATATGGACTTATTTCTTTTATAAAAAGGGGACACGGGGATTTACTATTATGATAAGGGTGCTGTTAGGAGTCGGATGTACGGGTGGAGCCTCCCACCCGTACGCCCAGTGACCTGCTCGGCGCTCTCAGCTGCATGCATGCCGTCTCCACCTCAGCCCCCTCCAGCCGCTCTCAGCATGCATGCTGTCTCCACCTCAGCCCCCTCCAGCCGCTCTACAAATGCAAGGCGCACTCGCGTGCGTTCGGGAAATGCGTGGGCAATAACTCTTTGCGTCGCGGCACGCTTGGTTAGGCCGTTTCTCCTACTCGTTGTCACATCCACTGAGCTGGCTTTTCTCACACCAAGGAAAGGCTACCAGCACACATAGTACTCTGGAGCATAGCATAAAGGGAGACACCGAATGGGCACGTACTCAAAATTTACATCGAACGGAGGGTTCTGATCAAATCCTAATCTAAATCTATAATGTTGATGCACATACGTCCAAAACGAGCTAGTGCATCGGACACGATTGTAATATCTTCGGACAACGGTTGCAACATCATAGTAACAATGGTTGCAACATCATCGGACAACGGTTCCAACATCATAGGACAATAGTTGCAACATCCCCCGGACACGGTTGCAACATCTCCGGACAATGATTGCAACATCCCTGGACAACAGTTGCAACATCTTAGGATAATAGTTGCAACATCCCCCGGACACGGTTACAACATCTCCGGACAATGGTTGCAACATCCTAGGACAATGGTTGCAACATCCCCGGACAACGGTCGCAACATCCTAGGACAACGGTTGCAACATCCCCCGGACACGGTTGCAACATCCTCGGACAACGGTTACCAGCGTTATCAGTGGGGTGCGATAAAATTTCATACTGGACAAAAAAAATCGAATTTATCTTATTTTCATCCGAATTCAAATTTAAGATAAATTTCATCTTTACATCCGAAAAAAAAAATCAAATTTCAATTAAAAAAATTTGTCCGAAACATTCGGTAACCGACGATTACCAGTTCTATTGGCGGGGTCCGAAAAAAAAAAAACCGAAACCATAAAGTTTTCCCTGCACAGGACAGGAGATGTCGTGCTCAAATGCTGGTCAAGCTAGCTGTTCCTGCATGTATGAAGCACGCCCAATTCGAAGAAATTAGGAGATTGAGGCCAACAGGGACGAAACAGGTTACTACTTAGCTGTGTGTGCATGCTGGCCAAAGGAATTCGTACCTGTGATCGAGACCAAGACATGCATGGAGGAGGAGGAGTGGCTGCACCATAGTTCGAAATAATGGGCATCAGGTACGCACATGGATACAAGTTGAATTGACCGTACGATATAAAACGTCCTAATCGGACGTATGGGTGGGACGTTTCCCTTATGATAAAGATGTATTTGAGAAATTATTATTCGATGTCTCACTAATATATGGTCTCAAGATCCATATGTCAGTGAGACATCAAGAGATAAATCCTCATGTACACCTTTCACGACGGTAACCGATGTTCTCCTTTTGGTTTTAAAAAATCTTTAGGAGGACATGACACTGTACTTTGCTTTAATGAGTCATACGTGCCTATAGCCAAAAATAACCTTCCTTACAAAGTAGGGCTGACATTTAACAATGGCAGAGTGCTAGGTGTATGGTAAAAAGTAGGGATGTCAACGGATTGAATACGAATCAAATATCTAATCAATTCGGTCGGATTTAAATATCTTTATAACTTACATAATTGTAATATATTTATGATATTTTATCCTCATATATAGCATACCTAATTATTTTAGTTATCCTCATATATAATTACACGAGTTAAAGCACCCCATTTAACTATCGAGATTTGAGAGTGACTACAGCTGATCTCGCTCCACCATTTCACCACAAAATATATGCCGTACCGTTATTCCTCGTGTTAACTAAGTCCGTGTCCTTTTTTCGCTTTCTTTTTTTAGTAAGGGGCGGGACTCAGGAATTAATAGTGCCTACGTCGGTGAATAATTAATCAAAACACAAGTCGTTTTTTTTCGTTCTCCCAGGTTACACTTTGACCAACAATTTCTACAAAATTATATTGTTTCAAATAAAAATAATTACATATTATGAAAGTATATTTTATGATAAATCTAGTAATACCAATTTTGTATCGTAAATCTTGATATTTCTTTACGTATCGATGGTTAAACTTTAAGATATTTGACGGGCGCAGATTCTAATCGAACGTAGCATTCATTATCGGTCGGTTAATTCACAGCAGATAGATAGATAGATAGATAGATAGATAGATAGATAGAGTGAGTGAGTGAGTAATTAATTAATCTGACACTCGCTCGCGTACGTATGCGGTTACGGTATGCAATGCAACAAAAGTTAATTAGTTGTAGTATTTATAAATGGTCAGAAGTATCTGTCGCAGGCGGCCCCGACGGACTCGGGCAGCAGGTTGCCGTCAGCGCCGACGAGCAGATCGCAGTTGACGTACATCCTCTGGCGGCCGGAGTGGAAGACGTTGACCCGGAAACGGATGGCCGTCCTGAGCTGCAGGCGCAGGGGGAGGCGGTCGGC
Organism: Ampelocalamus luodianensis; assembly: GCA_036346255.1. Lineage (NCBI taxonomy): Eukaryota > Viridiplantae > Streptophyta > Magnoliopsida > Poales > Poaceae > Ampelocalamus > Ampelocalamus luodianensis. The sequence goes on along the minus strand of CM070622.1, from coordinate 93,645,993 downwards.
GCGGAGGGCGGCGGAGAAGGAGGACCAGGAGGCGTCGGTGTCCCTGGGACCGACGACGTCGAGGAGGCCGGTGATGGAGGCGGTGGTCATGTTGGGCTGGTACCAGGTGGAGGAGATGGCCGGGCCGGACGCGACGAGCGCGTCGTAGAAGTGGACGGAGGCCTGCGTGGCGTCGTAGTAGATGCCTATGTGGCGGTTGGGGTTGCGGTCGGAGACGTTGAAGGCGACCTGGCCCCCGGGGACGGCGCCGGAGATGGAGAAGGAGGCGAGGTTGAAGCGGGGGCGGTGCGGGCGGAGGCTGAGCCAGACGACGAAGAGGACGACGCCGGCGACCAGGAGGAGGCCGAGGAGGAGGGAGCAGAGGGTGTTGGCGAAGACGGCGACGCAGCTCTCCCTGGTGCGGTGGGCGATCCGCCGGGCGCGGCTGCTCCCTGCAGCTTGCTGCTGCATTATATTTTTCCCCTTGTTCTCTATTAAATATATAAATGTGTGTGTATATATCCAACTAAATGCCTAGCTAGCAGCTAGCTTTGGTTCGTGATTGGTGCATACATGCATGCAATGCAGTCATGAGAGAGAGAGACATGGAGGAAGAAGAAGAAGAATGAAACAAGACGTGCGTGTGGGGTTTCGTTTCATTAATTAATTCCATGCAGAAATAATGAATGCTTCGTGTCGACTCCGATCCCCTGCGTGCAAGGACGACGACTACTAGCACTACATTAGATTAAAGCGGTATACAAGATGACACGCTTGGTAATATCCCTGCCTTGCCGGCTGACCGCAACTTCGGCCCCATCTCGCTGCAGCTTTTGATCTGCCCACCGCCTCGCCCCTGCCGGCCAGCAATATTTGGCAAATTGGTAATATATATTGGGCAATTTTTTTTTGCCGAAATAGTATTGTTTGGAGCGTTATTAGCAAAAACAACGTCCTCGTTGCGGTTTTTGCAAAAATATCGCTCGACACCGTCCCTGAGTGGCACAGACGGCTGTCGTGTGGCTACGTGGCCTCGTCCGCACCACCCACGGCTAAGCCTCGTCCGTCACGGAGCCGTCGCCTACCACCTCTACTCGTCCGTCTGTCCCAAGGACGGATCCGCTGCCACACTCGCTCGCTCGTCCGTCCAAGGCACGGATATGCCCCGTCCGTCCTTCCCTGGGATGGACGCCTGGGATGGACGCGCCGAAAGCGCCCACGTGCGCTCACTGATGCAAGAGTGCTAATTTAAGTTAACCTGATGCATAACATGTACCGTCAGCTAGAGCCTGAGGACGATCGATGAATTAATTGTCCTAGTGCTCTCCGTCGCCCGGGTGCAGTCCGGATCGAAAAGGCAAGTTATGCTCAGTTTGCATCATGATTATTAATTTGGCCCTACGTTGTGCTATGTTAACATCTGTAACATCCCAATTTTGGGCTTGTGTTTCAAATGTAAGAAAATCAGTAGAAATTAAAACTTTTTCTTACATCATGTAATTCCTGTGGTGCCAAGAAATTCTTGTACAAGGAATTATGGAAATACATTGTCACAAGTCTTGTTGATCCAAATCTTGTTATTCCAAAACAATCTTGTCAAATCTTATGATCATCCTCTGAAATATTTTCCTAAGTCTCTGTGATGGTATGTGACCCCTCTGAAAAATCTCACAATTTTAGAAATTGTTTGAAAAGTTTTAGAGGCGATCAAACTGTTTGACTCTCAGTCAAACATTAAAACAGAGCCTTGCAGAATTTTGGAGATTTATTCGCAGCATAAAAATCTCTGAAAATTTTACACAAGGTTAATATCTGAGTTAGCAAGCTGCTGTAAAATTTTCATAATTTTTGGAGTTATTTTGCTACCTCAAATAAATCTTTCGAGTCTCTGTTCTTTTTCAAAGTCAAACTTGGTTTCTTGTTGCTTGGTTCGAGTCGGACTCGGGCTCGAGCCACTTGATTCGGTCGATCAACTAAACGCACCGAGCCACTCTTTAAAACGCGCAATCGATCTCGTCCGTTAGATCTAAATCGCACGGCCAGCGCGTGTATCGCCGGACCTTCAGGTTGCAAGTCGAATGTCACCGATAGATCCCCATCCAACCGTTGAGATTTCCGAAGCCTTGGACCCTCGGTTGCATTTTTGAATCGAGCCGTTGGATTAAGATCCAGCGCTCGCGTACTCTTCGTTGTAAATAGAGTTTGCGGCGTGGGGCAATCTGAGCCGTCCGTTTCTAATCGTAGGGCTCGCAATCTCCCGTTGTGTTTTAAAGCCCGTGGCGTGGCACTATCTCGGCCGTTCGTGTCTCATCCAGCGGTGTGAATCGCCTGAGCTCTTCGTTGGTCATCTTCAACCTCCGCCAGTGCGAAAAGCGATTGCAAGGCATGGGGTGTCGTTTCATGCTTCCTACGGCGCCTAGTCAGCGATGGAGGTCGTGGGAGACATGATCGGCCATGCCATGCCCTATGTCACGGCTATCATCTTTTTCCTTGTCGGCCGTGCGTGGTGCTTTGTGTTTTTGCTTGAAAGAAGTGTGGTGCAAACCCTAACACTTTCATGGCCTTATAAGCACCCAAATCCCTTCCTGGAGTTTCTTTAGACCACCATCAAGCTTCATTCCCAACATTGGAGCTTAATACCTCAAAAATGGCAAATCGCCATTGTTGACCGTGGAGCTCCATCGGTGTTCTTGGTGTTCCAGTGGTCCTCCTTCGTGTTTCTTTGCCCTAACTTTATCCTTTATTATCTTGAACATTTCCCTCACTTAATCTTGGATTTGATTCTCGTGAATTGTCCAATTTGGGGTTTGTTCAAATTCGGCGAAAAGTGAGTATCGTCTTCCTCGGCTCGGTGAGTGCACCACTTCCTCATCTCTTGCTCTTATAGCTTCGTGAATCATTATGAAGCTATTCGATGACTTGGTATCACTCATGTGGCTCGAGGTGTCATTTGGGTTTTCTTCTCGAGTCGTGAGCTTCCACCGTGGTCAAACTTCTCCGGCCATCTTTGAAGCTTCTCGTCCTTAAGGTAGCTTCTTATTAGTCCTTAGAAGCTTTGGCACCCTTCCTTGGACGCGGCGGAGCTTTCGCTATTTTCATGTTTAGCGATAAAGCTCCGTTTTCATTTTCGGCTAGCGGCGTTCGATCCTCGCGCGGCGAGAATGCTACCATTAGGTTCGTCTTTGCTATTGCGAATCCATTTTGGGTCTTGTTCACGCCGCGCGCAGCGATTGTCGCTGGCGATTAGCGTCAAAGACGATCGGGACTTTCTTGAAGCCTGAGCTCCGTTTTCGTCGACTCATTAGGACACATTAATTACCAATCATTAGTTATTAATTGGGTCTTAATCATTATTATTGAGCCAGCGACGGTGGGCCCAATATCCTTAAATCAATCTACGGTTCACTCCGCTTTGTTCGACATCATTAATGTCTAATCATTGCTTAATTAAATGAGTCGGCATTTAATCGTTGTCGGAATTAACCTGCAGGTTACGATTGGTGGGGGCAGGGATTAAAATCAAATTCGGTAGTCTTTAGTGTCTAGTTAATGATCATCATTAGTGGCATTAATTCGTCCTTAGCCATCCCTCTCGATCATTGTCGGTGGGCGGTGCTTTGTGCACGGGTTAAACCGGCGCATGTGTGCCTCAAGGTCGGCGACATGCGTGTCCCACGTGTCGGCATCCCTTTGAACTTCAATCAATAGCCACCGTCGATCCCTTGATCAACGGCCTAGATCTTGTATGCGTTGGACCTCGGTTCCCTCATCATCTGGACCGTCCATCTCGCGATCTGCGGTGAGATCATGTGTGCAATCGGACCTTCCGGTTAGATGTGGGTTCTAAGCCGTTCATCTTTAGATCTGCGGTGCGTGGTTCCGCAGAGGCAACCGCATCGTCCGGTTGCATGCACTCGTTTGGGCGTTGGATCTTGATCCAACGGTGACCCCGATTAGGTTTGGCGCGCGCGCTATTTCCAGCGTGCGTGGAACATTGGATTTTAAATCTCGGCCCACGGGCGCCCACGTCGTTTTCTTTGTTTTGGGTTGTTACGTATTTGGTAAGTATTTATTTAACGTTGAAAATGATGTAAAAACTTTAGAAACTCATAACTAATTCATTTTAGCTACTTTTAGTTAATTCCAACTGTAATAAATTATGTTATCACTTTAGCTTATTATAAAAATGGATTTAAGCATGTTCGATGAGAGAAAATTGTATAACTAGGAATAACTTGATTTACATCATTTTGAATATTCGAGAAAATGAATAAAACTTTAGAAAATGCATATCTTGCTCTGTGTATGTCCGAAATGAATGATTCCAACCTTGATAAATTTGTTATTAACCCAATGTTAACATAAAAATGATGGTAGGTCCAAGATTATAATGAAACCTTGATTAATGAGTTAGTACCTATTTTTAGCATTTAGAAAATTACGGAAGACTTATAAAATGCACAAGTAATTCTCTGTAAATGCAAAATATATTTGATAAATTCTAGAAAACCCTCTGTTGGTATACTTCTCTGTAAAATTAGTTTTGAACATATTTATGCTCTGGAAAGTGCATTATGCCAATTTTGCATCTTAGAAAAATCATAACTAAATCACTTTAACTCCAAATGACCTGAAATTTTATATGGGTTACCTCTATACCAGTAGGTAGCTACCATAAAAATTCCAGCTTCAAAATCTCTCTAGAAAATATTTTTGCTACTGATTGCTAATTATGGTAGAAAATGTATTTTTATGCATTATCTTTTGCACCACCAATCCAAATTAGGTTTTTCCAGTTTCTATGTCTAGGTATATTCGTATTCTACCTTATGTGTAAATTTAAATCGCATTTGGTTAAGTTTTGCTTGCTCTTTTGTTTATTTGTGGCTCGTCTTATTGGTTGTTCTTGGTTCTTTCGCCTTTCGCTTAGGATTCGACATTTGCGGTAATCCGAGAACGATCCTCCGCAACCAATTGAGCAACGACAAGAAGGCAAGCAGTTTGATCATGTTAATCCCGGTATTTTAAGTATTTATGTTGATTACAAATTCTATGTATGCATTGCTACTTTGTTTTAATAGTTGGCCTAGTAGATGCATTTCCTTAGCAAATGATTATCCTCTACTACCATGAGCCTAGGTTACTTGCTGTGATTTAGAGTTCGTGGATGGGCTCTTGTCACTTAGTAGTTGCGAATTAATTGCTTAGCCATGCTTAGCTTCGGTAGAAATGGGCGGTTATCGACTTGTCGATAACCTTGATCACACAAAACTTATTATGATTTATGATTTCCACCTTGTGCCATGTCTACTTGTGAAAACTAAAACTAAAAGCAAAATGATTTAGACTTGGGCACAATGGTATGTTGGTGTGATTCTCGGGTGTAGTTGGAATGGTGCCTAAGTCAACAAGGACCGAACATCTTGTTACACTAAACCAAGCATTTTAGCGTGCTAACCACACTAGAGGTATGGGACCTCTCTTGACTTAGTACTTTGGCGTGTATTGGCTCAGGGTCGCGGGAGGTCGCGGGAGGATGGTGTTGGGAGCATTGTAGTGTCAGAAAGACTTCACCCGGGATGGGATTTGTTGTCTTTGGCTTGCAATGTAAGCGTATGGTGTTTCTACCCATACGAGCGGCTCGTAGTTAATACACAATATTGAAAGCGTCTCGTAGGACTTAGCCGTCTGCGGCATACCTACGGAAGTGTGCTTTGGCTTAAAGGCGATGCAGTGTGGGTACATTGGTACACCCTGCGAGGTTAAAACTATTCGAATAGCCTCGTCCTAGGTTATGGACACGCAGGAGGTCTTTCAAGAGTTAGACTACAACCTTTTAAATTAAAACTTGATGGGTGGTGCGAATCGGGATTAGTGCTATGTTGTGGTGGCTATTGGGATAGTCACTTCAGTGGTTACTTGTATGTATCTTTACTACTGTTACTTTGATAACAAAACAGATTTGCAAACTTGCTTTTGAAATATATTACATTATTGCAAATAAAGTTGGCTTCATGCAAAATGAGACATACAACCTCCACCTAAATAAGCTTGCATGTAGTTTATGAATAGGTGCCTATTCCACACGTCGATCTTGCGGGTACAAAGACAATCTTTGTACTCGGATGCTATGCTTAATTGTTCATTGCGGAGGAAGAAGGTGAGCACGAGGGGCCTCACTTTTGAAGTGTGTTGTGGTAGCTTATGGGCGACTAGCTTATGCGGCCTGGTCGGTTGCCTTGTGGGTGTATGGCTAACCGGTCGACTTTTGTTCTAGCCATCTTATGGCGCTTTTGCTTCATTGTCATTCTTGTATATTGTTCTATTTGGCGGTCGGCTCTCTTTTGTAATAACTTTACTTTATGTATGTCGTTGTTGGACTTAGTAATGTATGTTGTATGGAAATGATGTGTAATTTTGTGATGATGTGCATATGTTGCAGTGCAGGAAACATATGCCCATCGAGGCTTAGAATGTTTAATTAGTAATGCTAGAACCAATTGGAGGTTAAGTGTTACTAGTTAAATATTCAGTCCTCACAAAGTTGGTATCGAGCCATCTTGACTGTAGAAACCCTAGCTTGGTCGCTTTTAGAATATTTTGAAAACTTACTTTCAAAAGGTTTGTAAAACTTAAGTAAGTTCTCTAATTTTTCTCCTTACCTGTCTTAGCTTGCTCATCTCACCTTACTCTCACTTAAGTTTGAAAAAGTTGTTCCTCTCTTCCTTTCAAAAATTAGCCTTTATCGATTAACTTGGTTTTGGGAGCACCATGAGAGCCTTAAACTGAGTCTTGGCTGTTTGGAGTATGAAATAGGCGCCCCTGGAACTTCAAATTTCGGCTAAGGGATTGAAGGAGAAATTCGGACAGCTAGTGCATATCTTTGGACAGCTAGCTAGTGGTGAGTAATTAAGGTAGGAAATGAGAGGTAAATACAACTAAAAACTTGAAGGGTTAACGGGGTAAGAAGTGATATGAGTTAGCTTAGTGTCAGACCCTCCTTTAGTCGATTTTCACCTGTTCCTAGTTGTCTCGAGCAGAAGTTAGTGCTCTGAAATTTGTCTTCTGAAAAATTGATTGCTCGTTTTCCATACGAGTTAGTCATAACGGGAAGGTGGTTGTTATCTTTATGACCTTGCTGCAATTTTATGTTGATACTTGAGCCTTTAAAGAGTGTTTTGTTAAGAGGTTAGTAGTTTTCTTTGTCTCTGTTCGGAGTTGAGTTTTAACCTATTTTTGTGGAGCAGGATGACAAGAACCACCATGCATGATCGGTGGTGGTTACGATGAGAGCTTCCCCTCCTCAGACCATGGTGAGGTTACGGCTCGATCGAGCGGAATCGCATGGACCGGACCGTATCTTGGAGGTCATTGCGAGGAACACCTCGCTCCGCCGCCGCCGAGATGCGGAGGTGGTGGCCACCGATCTCGTGGTGGGCTTGCGGAGTTTCTCCGTCTGCTGACCACCCACTTTCTCTCGATCGGAGGATCCACTCGACGCGGATGATTGGCTGCGTCTTGTTGAGCAAAGCTCAATATCGCTCGATGCCGGGGAGCGGGCGGGCACTCTTTGCATCCCATCGGCGAGTGCGGCACTATCTTGGTGGGAGAACTTTCGCCATGCGGCCCGCGAGACACGTTGTCTCGTGGGATGAGTTTCGATCTGCTTTCGTCGGGCCCACATTCTGATGGCACGATGAAGCTCAAGAAGAAGGAGTTTCTTGCGCTTAAGTAGGGGCGCAAGTCGTCTCGGAGTATCTTTACGAGTTTAACCACTTGGCTCGTTATGCTCGGAGAGGTGGCCTCGATGAGGCTAAGCAGAGAAGTTCATGGATGGGTTGTCAGGAGGCTGCGGGACAAGCTATCTATAGTGGACTTTGCTTGACTTCCGGCCTTGGTTGACAAGGCCATCGTCGCCGAGCACAAAGCGAAGGCGCTGGGTGAGTCCCATAGCGCAAGTGGGAGGCACATCGTGCGCCACAGTGGCCTCACTCGTCCCGTGTTGGGCCCACACGAGGGCTCGTGCTTTGGCTTCACCACCGCCAAGGCCGTCGGCACGATTGCTCGTCCCCGCGAGCGTGTTTGACCACGTGCACTGCGACCCAAAGGCGAGTTGCGCTCGCAACCCAGTGCGATGTTACTGTTTACTTTGCAACAAGAAGGGCCATTATGCTAGCGATTGCCCTCGTGAGGATCGAGCAGCCCCTCGTCCTAATGGAGGGCGGGAATGGTCACACACGACCGGAAGGTGATCCGGAAGACCCGTGGTGTCGGGAGTGGTTGAGTCAACCACATCTCGGTGAGAGGCTCGGGAGGCACCGGCGTTGTGTTAGATGCGCTCCTTGTTAATTTACATCCTCGCTCTGATTTTATTTGACTCGGGCCTCGCATTCTTTTATTTGAGGTCTTTTCTTTGTTGATTGTGGGCTTCACTTTGTGTTCCTCTGGGGATTCCACTGCTGATTCGCTCTCGGGTTGGAAATGAGAGGCGACCAAGTATCTGGGATGTCCCTATCCACATCGAAGGAGTGGGATTCTTGGCGACTCTTATCCTACTCGACTCGGCGCTTGGATGTGATTCTTGGCATGGATTGGTTGTCCCAACACTTGGGGCAAATCGATTGTGCGGAAGATTGTCTACCTCACGATCCTTGGTGAGCAGGTTGGGTTTCGCCACGATTGCGAGAGCCCCATCTTTATGTCCTTGAAGCAAAGCGGCATTGGAGATCCGAGGATGTTCCCAGTATGTGAGTTCGTGGATGTCTTTCAGAAGACTTGCTGGCATGCCACTGTTCGAGATCCGAGTTTGTGATCGAGTTCTTTGCCTGCATCGCCCTATTTCTAAGAGGCCGTATCGCATGCCTCCTAATGAGTTGGAGGAGTGAAGAAGCGGTGGGTGAGCTGCAGAGAAGGGTTTTATCCGTCTAGCTCATCTCCTTGGGGTTGTCGATTATCTTTGTGAAGAAGAAGGACAAGACCTTGCGCATGTGTGTTGATTACCGTCCGCTTAATGAGGTGACGGTAAAGAACAAGTATCCTTTGCCCGTATTGATGATCTTTTCGATCAATTGGCCGAGCACGAGTCTTCTCAAGATTGACTTGAGATTGGGCTATCATCAAGTCGGGATCGGGACCGAGGATATTCCTAAGGCGGCCTTTGCTACTCGTTATGGTCTTTACGAGTACACCGTCATGTCTTTTAGTTTGACCAATGCTCTGCTTTATTCATGAATCTTATGAACTCGATATTCATGGATTATTTGGATAGGTTTGTAGTGGTATTCATCGATGATATCCTTATCTACTCCAAGAGTGAAGAAGAGCATCTTGAGCATCTTGACTTGTGTTGGGCAAGGCTGCGCGAACACCATTGTATGCCAAATTCGGCAAGTGCGAGTTACGGTTGAAGGAAGTGGCGTTCTTGGGCCATGTTCTTTCAGAGGAGGTGTGGTGTGGATCCTAGCAAGGTCGGTGATGTGCTATCTTGGGGTCGGCCAAGTCGGTCACCGATGTGCGGAGTTTCCTTGGTTTGGCTGGCTACTATCGCCGCTTCATCGAGAATTTCTCCAAGATTGCGAAGCCTATGACCGAATTGCTTAAGAAGGACAAGAAGTTTGAGTGGTCCGCTGCTTGTGATGTGAGTTTTCAGGAACTCAAGAAGCGGTTGACCTCAGCCCCAGTGCTTGTTCTCCCTGATATTCACAAGAGTTTCGATATCTATTGTGATGCTTCTCGTCAGGGTCTTGGTTGTGTTCTTATGCAGGAGGGCAAGGTTGTGGCCTATGCATCGCGGCGATTAAGGCCTCATGAACTCAACTATCCTACTCATGACTTGAGTTGGCTCTTTGTGGTCCATGCACTTAAGATTTGGCGGCATTACACGATTGGTAACCGTTGTGAGGTGTATTCCGACCACAAGAGCTTGAAGTACTTGTTCACCCAACCCGGATCTGAACCTCAAGCAAAGAAGATGGTTGGAATTGATCAAGGACTATGACATGGGCATTGGTACCATCGGGCAAGGCCAATGTCGTTGCGGATGCACTCGATCGGAAGGTGTATTGCAACATGTTGATGCTCCAAGAAGCGGCACTGCTCTCATTGAAATTTCAGCGCCTTAATTTGGGTTTGACCGAGCACGGTTCTCTTGCTACATTGGTTGTGCAACCAACCTTGGTGGACCAAATCAAGGCGGCGCAATGAGCAGATGTTGGTGTGAGCAGATCAAGCGAACATCAAGGATGGGATAGCCAAGTGCTTTTCGAGAGGATGAGCATGGCGTTGTGTGGTTTAGGCGGCGTCTTGTGGTCCCTAAGGTCATGGAATTGCGGGATTTGATTCTCGCGAAGCCCATGATTCTCCTTTGTCTATTCACCGGGGCTACCAAGATGTATCAGGATCTTCGTCGAGATTACGGTGGACCCGAATGAAGCGCGAGATTGCGAGTTCGTTCTTGAGTGCGGCGTGTCTTTGTCGTGTGAAGGCCGAGCATCGGCGTCAGCGGTCTTCTTGACCTTTGCGGTGCGAATGGAAGTGGGATTCGATTGGCATGGACTTCATCACCGGATTGCCCGCTCGTCCAAAGGAATGATGCTATTTGGGTCGTGATCGGCGGAGTTGACTAAAGTGGCACATTTCCTTCCGTCAAGACTTCGGCCGTGTGGGGCCTTTGGCGAACTTTATGTCTCGAGGATTGTGAGTCTTCACGGTGTGCGAAGGCGATTATTTACGATCGTGGTGCGCTTTTCACCTCGCGGTTTTGGCATAGTCGCGCAGAGGCTATGGGGACCCGCCTTCATTTGATCTGACCTTTCATCCTCGGGTGATGGTCGGACGAGCGAGTCAACCAAGTGTTGGAAGATATGCTCGTGCTTGTGTTCTTTCCTATGGGAAGAAGTGGGAGAAGTGTCTACCATTTCTTGAGTTCTCCTACAACAACAGTTTCAGTCGGTCTTGGCATGGCACCATTTGAGGCTTTGTATGGGAGAGATCACGAGAACCCGTTGAACTGGTGAGAGGTGGTGGCGGCAATTTTCGGCCCGATTCGATCAATGAGGCGAAAGTCAAGTTCGATTGATCCGCGAGCATCTGCGCGCGGCGATCGAGCGAGAAGAGCTATGCGGATCGTCGTCGCCGTGAGTTGAGCTTTGAGCCCAATGACTTTGTGTATCTCAAAGTCTCACCCTTGAAGGGCCATCGGCGTTTTGGCATCAAGGGCAAGTTGGCTCCTCGATATGTTGGGCCTTACCGTATCATCGAGAAAGTTGGAGCGATCGCGTCTGATTGGAGCTACGGTGCACTTGAGGTGTGCATGATGTGTTCCATGTTTCACACGAAGAAGTGCCTCGTGTCCGTGAGGAAGCTCCATTGGAGGTTCTCGATGTCTGGGAGAATTTGACCTACCACGAGCATCTGTTCGTATTCTTGAGAATCGAGCGGAGGGCGAGGAACCGTGTCATCAAGTTCCTTAAGGTTCGATGGTCAAACCATTCGAAGATGAAGCAACTTGGGGCGCGAAGATCGCCTTCGTGCAGATTTTCCTTCTTTCTTCTCAGAGTAAGCAGAATCTCGGTCGAGATTCTTGTAAGAGGAGAGTTGTAACATCCCAATTTTGGGCTTGTGTTTCAAATGTAAGAAAATCAGTAGAAATTAAAACTTTTCTTACATCATGTAATTCTGTGGTGCCAAGAAATTCTTGTACAAGGAATTATGGAAATACATTATCACAAGTCTTGTTGATCCAAATCTTGTTATTCCAAAAACAATCTTGTCAAATCTTATGATCATCCTCTGAAATATTTTCCTAAGTCTCTGTGATGGTATGTGACCCCTCTGAAAAATCTCACAATTTTTAGAAATTGTTTGAAAATTTTAGATGATCAAACTGTTTGACTCTCGATCAAACATTAAAACAGAGCCTTGCAGAATTTTTGGAGATTTATTCGCAGACATAAAAATCTCTGAAAATTTTACAAGGTTAATATCTGAGTTAGCAAGCTCTTGTAAAATTTTCATAATTTTTGGAGTTATTTTGCTACCTCAAATAAATCTTTCAGTCTGTTCTTTTTCAAAGTCAAACTTGGTTTCTTGTTGCTTGGGTTCGAGTCGGACTCGGGCTCGAGCCACTTGATTCGGTCGATCAACTAAGCGCGCGAGCCACTCTTTAAAGCGCGCAATCGATCTCGTCAGTTAGATCTAAATCGCACGGCGTGCGCGTGTATCACCGGACCTTCCGGTTGCAAGTCCGAATGTCGGCCGATAGATCCCCATCCAAGCGTTGAGATTTCCGAAGCCGGACCCTCGGTTGCATTTTTGAATCGAGCCGTTGGATTAAGATCCAGCGCTCGCGTACTTCGTTGTAAATAGAGTTTGCGGCGTGGGGCAATCTGGCCGTCCGTTTCTAATCGTAGGGCTCGCAATCTCCCGTTGTGTTTAAAGCCCGTAGGCGTGGCACTATCTCGGCCGTTCGTGTCTCATCCAGCGGTGTGAATCGCCAGAGCTCTTCGTTGGTCATCTTCAACCTCCGTGCAGTGCGGCGATTGCAAGGCATGGGGTGTCGTTTCATGCTTCCTCACGGCGCCCTAGTCAGCGGTGGAGGTCGTGGGAGACATGATCGGCCATGCCATGCCCTATGTCACCGGCTATCATCTTTTTCCTTGTCGGTAGTGCGTGGTGCTTTGTGTTTTTTGCTTGAAAGAAGTGTGGTGCAAACCTAACACTTTCATGGCCTTATAAGCACCCAAATCCCTTCACAGGTTTCTTTAGACCACCATCAAGCTTCATTCCCAACATTGGAGCTTAATACCTCAAAAATGGCAAATCGCCATTGTTGACCCGTGGAGCTCCATCGGTGTTCTTGGTGTTCAGTGGTCCTCCTTCGTGTTTCTTTGCCCTAACTTTATCCCTTTATTATCTTGAACATTTCCCTCACTTAATCTTGGATTTGATTCTCGTGAATTGTCCAATTTGGGGTTTGTTCAAATTCGGCTGAAAAGTGAGTATCGTCTTCCTCGGCTCAGGTGAGTGCACCACTTCCTCATCTCTTGCTCTTATAGCTTCGTGAATCATTATGAAGCTATTCGATGACTGGTATCACTCATGTGGCTCGGGTGTCATTTTGGGTTTTCTTCTCGAGTCGTGACTTCCACCGTGGTCAAACTTCTCGGCCATCTTTGAAGCTTCGTCCTTAAGGTAGCTTCTTATTAGTCCTTAGAAGCTTTGGCACCGCTTCCTTGGACGCGGCGGAGCTTTCGCTATTTTCATGTTTAGCGATAAAGCTCCGTTTTCATTCGGCTAGCGGCGTTCGATCCTACGCCGCGGCGAGAATGCTACCATTAGGTTCGTCTTGCTATTGCGAATCCATTTTGGGTCTTGTTCACCGCCGCGCTGGCGATTGTCGCCGGCGATTAGCGTCAAAGCGATCGGGACTTTGCTTGCACGCAGGCTCCGTTTTAAATCGACTCATTAGGACACATTAATTACCAATCATTAGTTATTAATTGGGTCTTAATCATTATTATTGAGCCAGCGACCGGTGGGCCCAATATCCTTAAATCAATCTACGGTTCCTCCGCTTTATTCGACATCATTAATGTCTAATCATTGCTTAATTAAATGAGTCGGCATTTAATCGACGTCGAATTAACCTGCTGGTCATTGTTGGTGGGCCCGAGGATTAAAATCAAATTCGGTAGTCTTTAGTGTCTAGTTAATGATCATCATTAGTGGCATTAATTCGTCATAGCCATCCCTCTCGATCATTTGTCGGTGGGCGGTGCACTGTGCGTGGGTTAAACCGGCGCATGTGTGCCTCAAGGTCCGACATGCGTGTCCCACGTGTCGACATCCCTTTGAACTTCAATCAATAGCCACCGTCGATCCCTTGATCAACGGCCTAGATCTTGTATGCGTTCGGACCCTCAGGTTCCCCTCATCATCTGGGCCGTCCATCTCGCGATCTGCGGTGAGATCATGTGTGCAATCGGACCTTCCGGTTAGATGTGGGTTCTAAGCCGTTCATCTTTAGATCTGCGGTGCGTGGTTCACCGAGGCAACCGCATCGTCGGTTGCATGCACTCGTTTGGGCCGTTGGATCTTGATCAACGGTGGACCCCGATTAGGTTTGGCGCGTGCGCTATTTCCAGCGTGCGTGAAACGTTGGATTTTAAATCTACGCCCCGGGCGCCCACGTCGTTTTCTTTGTTTTGGGTTGTTACGTATTTGGTAAGTATTTATTTAACGTTGAAAATGATGTAAAACTTTAGAAACTCATAACTAATTCATTTTAGCTACTTTTAGTTAATTCCAAGCTGTAATAAATTATGTTATCACTTTAGCTTATTATAAAAATGGATTTAAGCATGTTCGATGTGAAAATTGTATAACTAGAATAACTTGATTTCTGTCATTTTGAATATTCAGAAAATGAATAAAACTTTAGAAAATGCATATCTTGCTCTGTGTATGTCCGAAATGAATGATTCCAACCTTGATAAATTTGTTATTAACCCAATGTTAACATAAAAATGATGGTAGGTCCAAGATTATATGAAACCTTGATTAATGAGTTAGTACCTATTTTTAGCATTTAGAAAATTCGGAAGACTTATAAAATGCACAAGTAATTCTCTGTAAATGCAAAATATATTTGATAAATTCTAGAAAACCCTCTGTTGGTATACTTCTCTGTAAAATTAGTTTTGAACATATTTATGCTCTGGAAAGTGCATTATGCCAATTTTGCATCTTAGAAAAATCATAACTAAATCACTTTAACTCCAAATGACCTGAAATTTTATATGGGTTACCTCTATACCAGTAGGTAGCTACCATAAAATTCCAGCTTCAAAATCTCTCTAGAAAATATTTTGCTACAGTGCTAATTATGGCCGAAAATGTATTTTTATGCATTATCTTTTGCACCACCAATCCAAATTAGGTTTTTCAGTTTCTATGTCTAGGTATATTCGTATTCTACCTTATGTGTAAATTTAGTCGCATTTGGTTAAGTTTTGCTTGCTCTTTTGTTTATTTGTGGCTCGTCTTATTGGTTGTTCTTGGTTCTTTCGCCTTTCGCTTAGGATTAGACATTTGCGGTAATCCGAGAACGATCCTCATAACCAATTGAGCAACGGCAAGAAGGCAAGCGGTTTGATCATGTTAATCGATATTTTAAGTATTTATGTTGATTACAAATTCTATGTATGCATTGCTACTTTGTTTTAATAGTTGGCCTAGTAGATGCATTTCCTTAGCAAATGATTATCCTCTACTACCATGAGCCTAGGTTACTTGCTGTGATTTAGAGTTCGTGGATGGGCTCTTGTCACTTAGTAGTTGCGAATTAATTGCTTAGCCATGCTTAGCCCGGTAGAAATGGGCGGTTATCGACTTGTCGATAACCTTGATCACACAAAACTTATTATGATTTATGATTTCCACCTTGTGCCATGTCTACTTGTGAAAACTAAAACTAAAAGCAAAATGATTTAGACTTGGGCACAATGGTATGTTGGTGTGATTCTCGGTGTATTGGAATGGTGCCTAAGTCAACAAGGACCGAACATCTTGTTACACTAAACCAAGCATTTTAGCGTGCTAACCACACTAGAGGGTATGGGACCTCTCTTGACTTAGTACTTTGGCGTGTATTGGCTCGGGTCGCGAGGAGGTCGCGGGAGGGATGGTGTTGGGAGCATTGTAGTGTCAGAAAGACTTCACCGGGATGGGATTTGTTGTCTTTGGCTTGCAATGTAGCGTATGGTGTTTCTACCCATACGAGCGGCTCGTAGTTAATACACAATATTGGAAAGCGTCTCGTAGGACTTAGCCGTGCGGCATACCTACGGAAGTGTGCTTTTGGCTTAAAGGCGATGAAGTGTGGGTACATTGGTACACCTGCAGGTTAAAACTATTCGAATAGCCTCGTCTAGGTTATGGACACGCTTGGGGAGGTCTTTCAAGAGTTAGACTACAACCTTTTAAATTAAAACTTGATGGGTGGTGCGAATCGGGATTAGTGCTATGTTGTGGTGGCTATTGGGATAGTCACTTCCGGTGGTTACTTGTATGTATCTTTACTTACATTACTTTGATAACAAAACAGTTTGCAAACTTGCTTTTGAAATATATTACATTATTGCAAATAAAGTTGGCTTCATGCAAAATGAGACATACAACCTCCACCTAAATAAGCTTGCATGTAGTTTATGAATAGGTGCGCTATTCCACACGTCGATCTTGCGGGTACAAAGACAATCTTTGTACTCGGATGCTATCTTAATTGTTCATTGCAGAGGAAGAAGGTGAGCACGAGGGCCTCACTTTGCGCGGTGTGTTGTGGTAGCTTAGGCGACTAGCTTAGCGGCCGGTCGGTTGCCTTGTGGGTGTATGGCTAACAGTCGACTTTTGTTCTAGCCATCTTATGGCGCTTTTGCTTCATTGTCATTCTTGTATATTGTTCTATTTGGCAGTCGGCTCTCTTTTGTAATAACTTTACTTTATGTATGTCGTTGTTGGACTTAGTAATGTATGTTGTATGGAAATGATGTGTAATTTTGTGATGATGTGCATATGTTGCAGTGCAGGAAACATATGCCCATCGAGGCTTAGAATGTTTAATTAGTAATGCTAGAACCAATTGGAGGTTAAGTGTTACTAGTTAAATATTCCGGGTCCTCACAACATCATTAAATCGTTCATCCCATCTCACATAACATGGCTGACTTCAAGACTGGCCACCGCTACGGGCATACCAAAGACAAGGGGAAGGGACCGATAGGCCGCCATGACTGATCAATTTTGTTCCAATAAACCTTTTTCGGATTCCAAAAAGGCAGACATGTATCGTATGTTTATTTCGGTTTGTTTATTCGTGCATGTTGGCATTTCTAATGTACATAACCAATCCCTGCACGTCATATATTTCACAATTAAATTATGAACTCTTTCGAATTTACATCTCTTTTTCCTAAATATTTGGACTGTTAAATATTACATAATCTTTTTCCAAAGGAATCAGTTCCACGAACAATGCAATCGGAACAACATCGCGCAATGGCAACCCTAAACCCAAATTTTTATAAAAAATACGAAAGTTTTTTTTTTAAAAAAAATCCCTAGACATAAATAAGAAAACGACAGAGCCTCGTGTCGTCAGTTCAATTGGCAACAGGACTCCTATCGTCAATTCAAATAGCGACAAGGTCTTGTCGCAAATTGAACTAGCGATAGGAACCTCCCCCACTATTCCAATTGGCGACAGGGTCTCTGTCACCATTTCAAATGGCAATAGGGTTGTCAGGATCCGACCAGCGGTCACCCGAGAGGTCCTCCTAGAACTCCCGAAAATTCCACCAAGACCTCCCAGGAGGTCCAGTTGGACCACTCAGAGCACCTCTAGAACCACCTAGGAGGTCCAGCAAGACCACCTAGAGGTCCGGAGACCTGACTCGAGGAGGTCTTGAGACCTAGGACCTCCTCAAGTGCCACGACCAGCCTTGGGGGAGGTCGAGAGACTCAGCCCAAGGAGGTCGTGGGACTTGGAAAAGCCCTACATCTTATGTGTTCCGAACTAGTCCTAAGGATCAACAGCTAGTTCACACAACGAAACAAGTGATCACCATACATCAACAAGAACTTTATTAACAGCAAGAGAGTTATTTACAAAGTTGGCTTACAAGCCGACAAAAAGCAACTTTACACAGCGGAACCAAAAGACAAGTCCATCCAATACACCACAGGCAATTGGCTGGAGGGCGTGGCCTAGTCGTCCAGGACCTCTTGGTCCTTAGCAAAGATCTCTTCATCTGCTCAAAAGATTAATTCAAGCAAGAGTGAGCACAACAACCGTGCTCGCAAGTCACACTCGTCAAATAACATAATGGCATGCATAGATGGATATCTCAATGGAGAACTTATAAGGTTATTTTGCATAAAGCCATGTTTCTTTCGAGGTACCAGTAATAAGTTTTCAAGGCAGGTTACACCATACATAAAATTCATTTTCTAACATAGTTTTGATTGAATGATAACAAGATTGAAGGGTGAAGGATAACCTCCTGTCACCAGGCTAACCGCTAGGGCTCCTCGCCCAAAACCCATTGGATAGAAATCCAATAACAGTTTTCAAAAGCATTTGAAAACTAAAACCAAAGTCTAACTTGGAGAGGCTTTGCTAGCATGTCTATGACTGTGGACACGGCTATTCGAATATATTTTCACTCTGTAGAGGTGTACAGCTTTACCCACAAGAGATAACCAAATTGCACTATCCGCTCACACACTTCCGAAGGTGTGCGACTAAGAGGTTATCACAAGGCCTTTACAATGCTCCTTCTCACTATAGTCCCCCTCGCTGAGGTTTCACCCTCATTGGGCTACCCACCTGCAGGGTTCAGACCCCCTCTTGCGTCAGGCGGGAATGTAAAAAAGTAGGTCATGAAGGACCACCCACACATCCAAAGGGGCAACCATGGTGAGACATTGCAAATTATTCGGCCAGGTTCCGCCCATACAAGACTTGTGATTGCACGAAGGGGCATAGCAAAGTAACGCTCGAAGACCGATTCTTAACTAACCTGGGTGACAACCTCAACCCTGGGGCGTCGGCTCACACGACCCCGTGCATTCCCTATTAAGTACATAGGGTAAACACTGGTATTGAGATATTAAGTAAAATATACATGCAGTACTTAGCTTGAAATAGAAAGTACATAGATTGAAATAATGGGTGTCAACATGATCAAGGGCATGACTTGCATTGCTCGAAGGCTTGGGGGTCTTCCTCCTCAAAGAACTCGGGCTCCTCGACGTTGTCGCAATCTACACGAAAGAAGAAGACCAACTCAAACAAAGCTCAAGTAAAAAAACCAAAAGAACTTCAAAGAAAGCACCACTGAAATCAACAAAAGAGCTCTAAAGGTTGGGAAGAGGTCCGGAGAGCTGGTCGGAGGAGGTCCAGAGCTAGGAAGGAGGTTAAAGAGCTGGTTGAGAGAGGGCAAAAGAGTTGAAATGAGGAAAAAGGCAAGGATAGAGAGCTGTCCAAGCTTATAAAGCCTGGGCTGCTGGGAGTTTTAAGGGCACACGTGTTCAAGGATGGGTAGAGGAGGGAACAGGAGCAGGTAAAGGAGGGGACAAGAGGGAAAAAGAGGTACACCGGAGGTGACCGCATTTAATGTGCCGCAGTGACACTTAATGCTCAGAGACTTTCTGCTGCAAGCATGCAGAAAGGAGAAAAGCAGACAGGGTTGGCTCAAACAAAAAGGTTGGTCAAAGCAACGAAAAAAAGTCGTGACCAAAGGAGATGTCCAACTACGAGGTGGTCATAGGAGGAGGTCCTGCGGGAGGAGGTCTACAGAAGGCAAAGGAGGTCCTGTCCTACCAGGGTGATCTCCGCAAAAAGACCAGAGGTCTTGATCACATAGGGTGGTCGTGATCAAAGAGGGTGGTCTTTGCAAAAAGACCAGAGGTCTTGACCACATGGGGCGGTCGTGACCAAAGAGGGTGATCTTTGCAAAAAGACCACAGGGTCACGAAAGGAGGAGGTCCAAGGGACGAAGGAAAAGGCGCAACGAACTAGGGCCTTACCATCTTGATCGGGTGGTCCAAGGAGATAGAAACGCTCGGACCATCCGAACGCCTCCTCTCAATCAGGTCATCCAAACAAGATCTAATGGTCCTAAGGAGGGGAGGGCGCGCACAGGATCTGGACTTAAGGGAGGTCCAAACAAAGAAGAGTTCCAACGGGTGAGATTTCAAAGGGGAAAAGATCTAACAAAGGAGATCCAAGGAACGAGGTCCAAGGAGGTCCTAACAGTTAGGGTTGAATCAAAGGAGGTCCTAACGGTCAAAATAAGACCAAAAGAGGTCTCAACAGTCACGATGAGATCAAAGGAGGTCTCAACAGTCACGATGAGTTCAAAGGATGTTTGAAACACAAATCCGAGCTTAAAACAGCTCGAGGGTGGTTGTGACCCGAAAGGGAGGTCAGAACCACGGGGAGGTCTGAACAAAGAAGAGGTCCAACACGAGGGAGGTCTAAGCCAAAGAGAAAACACAGAGGAGGTCTAGACCTAAGGAGGGCTGGACCATAAAGGAGAACGAAGCAAGCACAGGGAGAGGAAGAACACCAGAGCTCCAAAACTCCCACAAACCCAACAGAGAATTAGTTGAAGTTTGAGTTAATCAATTGAAAACCATTCCGAAATCTCAATTTAAGCTTTTAGACTTCGATGAAACCAATGGTTCGTTTTAATTTGAAATTTGCAAAAAGCTCCAGGGAACCAGGGTGTTACAAGGGTCCCTGTCGTCATTCCAAACAGAGACAGGCACCTACTTTTGTAAAAAAAAATCCGACTATTTAATTTTGTAATTAGCTTTTAAATTAACATTATGTAAAAAAAATCCTCATCTACATAGCGCATGCATGTCATACTGATACTAGTTAATTGTGCTCTAACTCGATCGACCAAGCCGGTGTAATCATATATGGATCTGTCCCTAGGACGGACGGACGAGCGGAGCTAGCAGGCGATGTGGAGGGGGGTTCCGTTCCTCCCTGGGACGGACGAGGCTTAGCCATCCATAGGTGGTGCGGACGAGGCCACATGGCGGCACAGACAGTCGTTTGTGCCACCCAGGGACACGCCACATGGCCCCGTCTGTGCCAACCAGGGACGGTGTCGAGCGCTATATTTGTAAAAACCGCGACAAGGGTGTTGTTGTCCACTGATTTTAGGAGTACACAAGCGTGTATGTTCAGTCGAAAAGTGTGTACCCGTACTTTGTGAGGCCTTGGGTGCCTCCAATGTGTGTGGGTCATATGAGCGTGGTCTATGTTGAGTGTATTCATTTGCCTTACACTCTCTCAAAAAACACATTTTTTGTTATTATTTACTAATTAGAAAATGTAATGGTCAAATGCATGTGTTGATAAAACCATGTTGATCTCCAAAACAAGTAAAAAGGAACCGATGTAACACATTTAGGCCTTGTTTGGAAGGGCCGGGATCAACCGGGATCGGGGATCCATCCACGGGGAACATCCCGGTGGGGAAATTTTTCCCGGTCGAATCCATTTCGCTGCTTGGACAAGTCCCGGGATCGGAAAATCTCGTCACGTTCCAACCCAATCCACGGGTGTATCTACACTCGCCTCGCCCGCGTGGTTTCTTCTCCGTCGCTGTGCTCACGAGTCAGATCCTCCGAACGACGCCGCTTCCCCCTTTCTCCCCCTCCGCCTCCGACCTCGCCACCCTCCAGCCTTCCCCCGACGCCCTCCTCGACAGCCCCAGCGTAGGCAGCCTCCGGCAACCCCGCCTCCCTCCCTCGGCCTCCACCTCTCCGCGAAGCGCCCCTCCCCTCCTCCCCTTTCCCTTTTCGCCGTTCCGCCTCTGAGGAGGCGGCTCCACTTGGATCGAGCGGGTGGTGGGCCTGTGGGGGTGGCCAAGGCCAAGGTAGGGGGATTGGAAGGACGAGAAGGGAGTCGGATCTGAGAGTGGGAGTGGGAGCGATGAGGATTTGGTGGAGGAGAGGCGAAGGGAGGAGCAGAGGAGGAGGCGGAGGGCTGAACGACTCGCGGCAATGGCTGCACGAGCGATCGCAAAGAGGGAGGAGGCTGTGGCGAGGCTTGAAGGGGAGAAAGCCGGCCTAGAAAAGCTACTCGCCGAGCATGAGAAGGAACAGGCGCAGGAGGTGAGGCTACTACTTGGTGATTGCACTTCCGCTTGTGTAGTTTGAGAGATTTTGTGATGTGAAGTGAAGGTATCTTCTGTGACTCAATGAGCGGACTGAAAGAGAATGTTCTAATACCTTAGCATAAATGTTACCTCTGTTAGTGCAACTGTTTCTTGTCATTTGTGAGGCAGAGTTGGACTGCTCAGTGTTGTGTGAAAGCATTGTTATTTTGACTTATAGAAATTATCTTGTGAGATTGATTTCCAGAAAGTGATGATTCTTTATCAATATTTGTTTCCACACTTTTCATGTTTAATTTTCAGGCTTCAGAGTTGCAGAGTAGTATGATTGAAACCATGGAAGCTGTGGAGATGGAGAAACAGCGATATGACATAACTAGAATGGAAGCCCTTGCACGGTTGGCTAAGCTTGAGGTATCACCACTCTTTAGAACTTTGCTTCAGCCATTCTTCCCGTCCGACTTCACAGATAATGCAATGTATAGCCTTTTGACTTTTGTGGTAGAGAATAGTATTTGCCTCGAGTCTCAACAATGCTCTTAGCCTCTTACCGAAGATCTTTGCAGGTTACGAATGTAGAGCTTGCAAAGTCACTTGCCAGGGAACAATGGAATATGGAAGGTCAAGTATGTTATCTCTCCCCCTTCCTCTTTGCCCTCTAGGTCAGTAGTTGGCTGCGTAGGTGTAGGTTATTACTTGTTTTTCAGTTTCTCTCAGTACCACTTGTTTAGAAGTGTTCTTTCTTGGTCAAGGGGGCAGTACATTCCACATTGCTAGATATGAGCACGCTTCCTCTAATGTACCGTTCTGCTGTGCACCACATTTTGCTACGCTTGGCCTCTCAAACAGTCACTTTAGCACAGTGATGTTGTGTTTGATAGCTTAATACACTATTAAATCAATGTTCCAGGAAAGTTTTCATAATGAATTGGATCAAACAGTACAATGAATCAATAATTGGGTGATCAACATATTCTACATTATACCGAGGAATGTTCTATAACAAATACTTGTGGTTTGGGGATTAGTTATATAATCAGCTATCAACTTATATATGCATTATGATTGATAAGGTTAATATATCAAACTGGAAAGGAACATGCATGCTATGTCAAGCTTTTAGGGACTGCATTCAATTTTGTGATGCTTATTGGCATTTTCATATATTAACAGGATTTGTAAGCTTGAGGTCAACAAATGTTATTTTCATCTATTAGTTGGTAAGTGTGATATTAAGTGTTGTTTCTAGCATCTATTTCCATGTGAGTCTTGTTAACAAATTAGCTCTTTTCGCACTCTAGTCTGCGCTCAGGTCAGCTGTGGTTATCCTTAGGGGTGTTTGTTCCCAAGCTGCCATGAAATGTGTTTCAGATATAAGCCTGCATGATTTGGTAAACTATCTGTGGCTCTGGTCCACTTTGCCTTGTTAATGAGTTACTATTGCCCACTATCATGTCCTGTTTTTTAGCTGATTTTAATGTCTCAGAGAGTGTTCCATACATCGGGTAATAGGATGCTATTAGCGGCGATAATGTTCTTCACCATTAACACTAGGCTAGAGATAGAAATTAATATGTATGGGCTATGATGTTGCGGCAAGTTGTGCGTTATTTTGGACAATGCAGTAAATTTGATAGGCCATTTGACGGGGTAGAAGCATAGTATATTGTTGTGTGGTATCTTTCCATTAGTATCTAAGTTATATTGGAGCTAGTGCTCTAATGATCTTTGCTCTGTGGAATTTTAGGTACCTCCTCTTCAGAGAGCATGACATATTGGACACCCTTGTGGACTGATTTGGATTATTAGGAATTCATCAGTTGCTCAAATGCAAGACATGTTTAGAGTTTTGATGCTATGTAACAAAATCCTTGAGATATATTGATGTCATAGTTTTTTGTCTAGACCATCTTGAACTTGATACAATTGTTGCTTCCTTTCTGTCCTGATGCGATTCAGCAACTCAGTAAATATGTACCAATGGCATGCTAACTCCAAGCTTGATATCAGATGTTTATGTAATAGCATCACTTATTATCTAATTTTCTAGAGGTTGTATTCAAAATTTTAATATTTTTCAAAATTTATAATCTGTGTTTTTTTAAATTTTGAAATCTCTACACCTTTGTTCTGAATTTTTTATTATTATTTTTTCGATTTTTTAGCACTTTTTTATTTTTTTTCAAATTTTCTGGACTGTTTGTCAAAAATGTCAGATATTTTTCGAATTTTCTAGTTTGGTTTTGGAAATTTTTCTGAATTGTTCCAATTTTTTAATGTTGTTTTTGGAATTTTCTATATTCTTTTTTTGCTTTTAGATTTTTTAATATATGCAATTCCTACTGATCCAACCATTTGCCCAAACAAATCAAGGAATTAGATCCAAGGTGGAAGAGAATTAGATCCAAGGTGGGAGGGGATTGAGTGGAGGGAGGGAGATCAACCCAATCCCCCCTTGGATTGTTTCTCCCTTGGATAGATTTTCCTACTATCCAAACAAGACCTTATGTGGGAGCCCCTATTTAGCTGGGTCGTGTGAGAGTTAGTGTCTTCCTTGTACTCTCTCAAAAATACAAACCCCCCTCTCCCTCAACAGCTCAACCTAGGGGTGAAAACGGATCGGAAACGGACGGATAATGATTTTGCCATATTTGTTTTCATGTTTTTTCCCGGATCCGGATACGAATACCCCGGATACGAATACGAATACGAATAGTATCGAATACGAATACGGAGCGAATCTGGTCGAAGCGAATACAGTCACGATATATTTTGAACATGAAAACCCCTTAAATTGTATGCGAAATTAACGAAAACATATAACTAATTTATTTGATGTAAACATTCATGAATTGTTCATATTTTCAGCAACCACACATAACATTGGCACTAGCAAGTTATATTAACTAGTTCATTACAAATATAACACTTAGTTTACCATATTTAGCTCATAAATCATAACTCACAAAGTCATCACGCATTCACACTTAGCTCATCATATACATAAAATTTAGTTCACACTAACATCGATTAGATTGGATGGTTAATCTATCGCAAATATTTCGTAACATCCCAAAGTATGTTACCAAAAATAAAATTAATAAAATTATTATTTTATTGGATTTTTGAGATTTAAAAGAGTTTTCCTTGTTAAAAAGGAAAAAAATAATAAAATAAAATCAATTATTTAATTTTCTAGTTTTTAATGTAAAAATAAAAATTATTGAGTTTTTGGGATTTTATTAGATTTAAAGTGAAAAAGAAAATTTAATTAATTTATTGCATTTCTGGATTTTAAAAGGTTTTCCTATTTTTAGAAATTTAAAATAATTTATATACAAAAATAAAAACCAACTTTAAGTTGGAATTATTTTATTAAGTTACAAATAATTCAATGAATTTCGTGATTTTTCTAGGATTTTTGAACTCTATTTGCTATTTTCTAAAATACTAATTGATTTGTTGCATTTTACGAATTTTGAAATCAATTAAAATCCCCTTTTCTCTTTTGGCTGAAATCCTCTTTTGGGCGAAATCGGATATCGGACTCGGTCTTATCGGATAATCCGTATTCGTTTCCGTATCCATGGATAGCATGCCTCACCGTATTCGTTTCGTTTAGACAAAAAATCCGGTCGTTTCGATCAGAAAATTATCAGAAAAATCCGATCCGAGACATTCCGAATCCGTTTTTGTCCGGATCGGTCGGAAACTATCCGATCCGTTTTCACCCCTAGCTCAACCCCTCCCCTCATATCCCCTTTCAATACCAAATCCATAACTTTCAATTCACAGATTTCAACCCAAAACCGATACTTTCAACCTGCAAATATGAACACTTTGAACTTTCACATGTGTTCCACCCAAAAACCATATTATGTATCACTAAATTGATTTATTTATATCTAACCATACAGCAGATTTATAAATTTATCATTTCATTTGAATTATATAGAATATTTTATTATGTACTTGGTTCACAACGGTGGCTGCTTGGTTCACAACGGTGGCTGTAGTTTAGTGCTGAGAATTTGTCAACTTCTTTTGTTCAAAAAACTCAATTTTTCCTGTTTTTGGATTTTTTTTTGGGTTAGGGTTAAGGTCCATAACACGTTTTTCTTCATTTCAACTTCTATTGAAATAACAATACTGAACATAAGGCACGCTAATAAACTAACTTGTTCTGTTTGTACAATCTCAAGACAGGGAACATGGCATCAAGATTTACATACAACAAGACCCGTACTAGAGAATCTGGATTGACATCAAAAGTTACATTTAGTTGATAAGCATACATGAATGTCCGTTATCACCTCCAGAAGCCACATTGCCAGTGAAATATTGCAAGTATACTAACTGGACATGCTCTTGAAAAATGATGTGGAAATATATATCACCGAGTGTTAGGATTTCTTTCCCTGCATCTGCCAAGAGAACAAATATTGATCTTTGGTTTGGTAAACCTTAAAAAGCATTCTAATGCATAGTATTAGTAGTAGGCTATTAGCTCATATTTCTTGCTTACAGATCTGAAACGAGCAGTCAACATTCTGTGCAGAGAAGAAAATGGCTAATGATATGCTGCTAAATTAATTTAGGTAACTGTCGGAGCAGGCCCTTAGGGTGCCCGCACCTAGGGTCGTCAGGAATACTGTACATGTGTACCTAGCTTGTATAGTGTACCTTATGCCAATGCCAATGTACCTAAATACCCCTTGTCCCTTTCTCGCCTATGGGGGCAAGAAGGTAAATGTCCCTTCTTGCCCCCTATAAGTAGAGCCCCATGGACATGTAACAGGGGGTTGGCCCTCATTCAAACACACAAGCAATACATATCTTCATTCAGTGTCTTTAGCCCCTCTCTTCCTTCGGTCCTTCTCCAGACAAAAAGTGCGGAGGGTCCTCGCATCTGGAGGTCCTGTGCCCCTTGTCTAACATCTTGCCTTCTGACGGTTGGCGGCGTCCGTGCGGACCGAACAAAAAGCTACGCATGAAGAAGGAGCCGAAGCCCGAAGCCCATCCTCGGTCGAGCCAAAACACACTTTCGGGCTAAGACCACCCCGCATCGCCGAAGCTACAGAAGCCCACCTTCGGCCCACCTTCGCTCACCATCCGAAGGCCTCTTGCACCTTCGGACCATCTTCGCTCAAGCACTCGAAGACTCCATCACTTGGAGCGAAGGGTGCACTCATCCCCTCGCTCCAAAGCCACCTTGCATGCATGCCTTCATGGATGGTCTTCGCGAAGGCATGCAAGGTGGCTTTGGAGCGAAGATGAGTGCACCTTCGCTCCAAGTGATGGAGTCTTCAGTGCTGGCGAAGATGGTCCGAAGGTGAAAGAGGACTCGGATGGTGAGCGGCGTGGTCCGGCGTGGGCTTCTGTAGCCGGCGATGCGGGGTGTCTTGGCCGAAAGTATGTTTTGGCTCGACCGAGGATGGGCTTCGACTTCTCCTTCATCATGCGTAGCCTTTGTTCGGTCGCGCGGACGGCGCCAACCGTCAGCGTGAGCGTGGAAGACGATGAGTGCGAGGACCTCCGTATGCGAGACCCTCCTACCACTTTTGTCTTGGAGAAGGACCAAGGAAGAAGGCTAAAGCGAATGAAGATATGTATTGCTTGTGTGTTTGAATGAGTCAACCTCTTACATGCCCATGGGCTCTACTATAGGGGCAAGAAGAAGGGACTTCTATAGGCGAGAAAGGGACAAGGGGTATTTAGGTACATTGGCATTGGCATAAGGTACACTATACAAGCTAGGTACACATGTACGGTATTCCTGACAGCACACGGTATTCCTGACGACCCTAGGGTGCGGGGCACCCTAGGGGGCCCTGCTACGACAGTAACCAGCAGTAAAAGGAACGGGAAACAGATAATTACCTTTTTAAGGTACTTCCTGTGAAGTTTCAATGCAACAGCGCAAGCCTTTTTTGCATCCATGTTCCCATTGACATTGTTCAATATCTGAAAAAAACAAAAGAGAACAAGAGTTACATAAAACTAAATCCACAAGCAAAATTTCAGATATATGGACCATGCACTGTGAGGCTATGACACTCTTATTTCAATTTGAGTCCTGTAATGTTAACCAAACCTATAAAAAGTTGCCACAAGTCTACGAAAAGCTGCAAACTAAAAAAATCATTCACATTCTCCGAAAGCCATGGAGCAGGTATGTATCTTATATGTTTCATATTGTGCCTTCAGCAATTTACTAGATCTCTGTACATGGCATCTGTTACATAACCACTACAAGAAAGAGTCACCAAACTTTTGAGCAAAGAGCCCCACAAACCAAAGTGAAATAGTAAATACAGTTGAGGATGAAGATAAGAACTATGGTGAGCACAGGAGTTGTACAGCCCTTGGCTAGTTGTTACAGTGCACACTTTTACCTTTTTTCTGTATTTACCCCGATTACGTTAATGTTTTGACTCACAACTGTCCCTTAAGTGTAGGGCTCATATTCGTGCTGTTCCCTTTTTCCCTTGTCATATGGGTAGTTCTGTTGCCCATGCCAAATTTACCGTTTTTCCCATCTACAGTATGAAATAGTGATGCAGCCTTATGCAATCCTTTTTAAAAGAAGATAAAGAACAGAGTACTTTGAAAGGAAAGGAATGGTTTGACCCATCTTACCCTAATAACATCATCAATCCCTCGAGCTTCTTGCAAAAGCTTTGGACTGTTCTCCTTCAGAACACTAGCAACCAGGAAAACGGAAATAGGGACAGGGCCATCACCATCATTAGAGCCATTCTTCATATTCTCCCTCTCGTATTTGCCAACCTGGCGTCTTGATTTTGCTTTTGGTTTATATCCTTGAATTCTGTCAGTTGCAGCCCCAGTTTCTTCATATGTGAAGAAGATGTCAGGATCATATTCTAGTGCCCACATCATCTGCAGATAGGTTTCAGACGAAATATGGTTATCATTCATCAACAATTACCCATTTCATTCGGGAAAAAATGCACACCTGGTACTACAAAAATTAAACTTCAACGGAAGGACAGTACTGCTTCTATAGACCTTGAAATCAGGGTCGCAAAACTGGTACTAAACAAATATCTGGCCTCTACTGGTCTCTGGACAGTTACCAACAGTAACTATAGAGCTATTGAGGCCTTGTTAAAACCAAGCAGCTGGCAACTACACTCAGAACTGGCCAGCTCTTAGAGGAACACGGTGGGCTTGATGAGTCTTCTTTTTCAGAATTTTTTCGAACAAGTGTGTTGATGTGCAAAATAATGCAAACTCAGCTTGAATCCATGTATATTCCTAACTCAACTAAAGTACAAAGTATGTCTTTAGTGTAATTCTGTATGCTACAGTCTCTAACCCAACCAGCTTAGGTGTATTATAGTTTTTTTTTTGAAGCCATATGATTGTTTGTTAGTGATAACCATCTTGACAGTTTTCCAAACCTTGGTTGTACCATACATTTTTTGCGTGGACACAAAAACAATCTGACCGCACAAATAAAAGGAAATATGCACTATGTTGGATGGCTTCAGTGACCAAACCAGGTTTTCAACACCTTTGAACATAGATGTGACATTATAAAACAGAATGAAAGCATATTTGAATCATGTGACATTTAAAACAAAGTGAAAGCCCATTTGAAGAAAAAGATTTTTCAGTCCTTGATAATATGAGGGTATAATACAATCCCACTGTGTTGGACTTGGTTCATAGATCAAACCTCATTTGGACGAATAGATCAAAATTTTAAAATTTAGCACAACATGTCAAAACAAAATGAACTATTTACCTCCCAAAGGTACAAGGAATCCCCAAATGATAATTCACGCCGAAACAACACCATGAACATGCGGAATGCAAAGAGATAGTCACCCCCGCCAAGTGTTTCTGTGTTAAGGAGTCAACAAGAACCAATTGCAGAGTGTAATAACCGCAAATGCAGCTGCAGGATGACTGTTTGACCGATCTACAAGTCCTCATTACATACCTAGGTGGTCATGTAACTTTGGGTCGAGCACCTGAATGATAGAAGCTAGGTGCTGAAGCTGGTTCTCCACCCCAACAGATTGCTGCGTGCATCTGAAATTCCCTCGCTTTAAAATTACAAATGGAAAGTGATTAATGAAATTAGAAGAAACATGTCACACTAAAGACTATCGGAGAAACAGTGTATACCAGTCTACGCATCAACCTCTCAAAGCACCAAAATGCATCTGCTTCATCATTGAGTAGCACTATCATCGGTGAGCATAAATCACTCATTCCTGTTTGAGATGTGAAAAGTACATATGTAAGAATATTTTCAAACAATAAATAAGCCTTTTTGTGCAAGTAAGAGGCATCCACCTTGACAATAACCAACTTCTTTGTCGATCCACGCATACACAGCTAGAATATCCCACAACCTCGAAAGATTTTCTTTCTTCTCATAAAATACCATGGAGCGGTCAGTGCGCAGTACATCAAGGCCTATTACGCCCCACCCCCAAAAAAACATAAGAAAAGGGCACAATGGAATAACGGCAAGCAATAGGAACATATAATCGATGCTTAGACCTTACCGATTTGATGTAACGTAAGCTTCCACTCAATAATTTGTTTATCCATCACACGGTTTACGGACTTGTCCACCTCATTTCCATTCCTGCTGCTGGTTGAACAACCTTGCAATGTGTTCTGGTCTGAAGTAGCTTCGAGTAAAACCAAAGGATCCTTAATAGGCATGCCGTCCTCAGCTATAATTGGGGCTGTGATAATTCTACCACTACCAACATGAGAATCCATCTCCTTGCATTCTTGCTTCCATCTAGCATATTGTATTCTGCAAAGGTCATGTGTTAAAATTTTGAGGCTAAACGGATAAAATGTTCCACAGATCCTTCTTAATTCTTGGCAATCAAAATCGATATAATATGAAGAGACTAGGAAAAAGGAACTGCGATTGTTATACGCAGTGGTCATAACCAATTTCCAGGTTGTAGTAGACGTGATGAAGGATAGTTACTAGCAAGTAGCAAGCAGTAAAGGTGACCGACTTGACCTATGACATGAAATAATGCTACCCTTTTGTGATTGAAAGCACACTAAAAAGAGCCTTTCTTTGGCAAAGACCGAGGCAGGGGGTGTATATGTCAAAAACAGTTGAAGTGCCTTAATAATATTACACATAATGGGTGAACACATACCATCTTTTAATCACGGAAATAAGTGTGAAGAGAGACCTTGTCACCGCTCTTAAAGGTAGCATGTAGTATTCACTTAATGAAATTTGTACGAAAAGGGAAAAAACAAATTACTCAACAAAATTATAGAAAGGTTAGTACCTTCTTCTCTGCCTAATCTGCTCCCTCTCATCAAAGGTGCTCCCAGGATCAAAACAGCCAAGCAAAAACTCCCAAACCTCTCCCCTAATTGTAGGATGTACACCCTAACAGAGATAGAGAAATCATTATATTCATGAAGATTGTTACACATCAGGAGGAATGCTTTTTCAAATAAAGGATGTTTTACCCCTCTCTGTATCCGGTTTAGAACTGAAGCAATATCTAGACAGCCTTCACGCGTAAATGCCGCATGCCATTTTCGAACACTCAATGTTTTGCCAGCCTGAATGGAGAAACGGAGAGGATAAAATCACTGGGCGCGAGGAGAAACTGAATTAATTTTATTGCTCAGCAAGAAAAGAGACCAGACCGTTCTGAGAAATGAGAATAACAGAAAGGGTAAATCCCTAAATCAGTTGGATAAAAAAATAAAAGTTCTTTTGTTTGCACGTTGCAACGCCTAATCGGGCACTAATGTTTGTTTAGACCTTGTTATGGCATTGTTACGACAAATAACCCACAGCCCCACGCATCAAATGGAGGCATGTTTATGTAGAGGATTTCTAGGCCTGATACAAGTACTCCTAGCCATAATAGAGAAGGAAGTAGATTAGTTGACTTTTCAGGGAAGAAGCAAAATCCATGTTATGCTGACAAAATGCTAGTGTAAGTCGTCAATTGGAATCGGCAGCGAGGGAGATAACATGATTCACAAACAAATACAGTTATTAGCATTTGAGCAACGCGGATAAGGGGAATGAGAGGGAGAAGGAGAATGGAAAGGGGAGACCTTGATCTTGAATTTGGTGTTGGGGACGTTGTGGGTGCAATCGGAGCGGACCTGGTAGAAGGAATCCGCAGCCTCCCCGCTGCTCCCCCATCTCATCATCCTCTTCTTTTTCTTCTTCTTGTTGACTAGCTCTTAGCTGTTCTTCTCCTTCCTAGCCTTAGCAGCAGCAGCAGCAGCAGCAGAAGATTGATCCGTCCAATCAAGAAACAAGAAATCAAGCACCCAGCCCACCAAAGAAAATATTTCTTTCTTTCTTTCAAGTACGAATGAATGAATGGATGGATCAAGAGAGACTAGAGCTTCCCTTCCTTCAATTGGATGGATCAGGGATGGGAGAGAAGACCAACCTGCTGGGTGGGTGGGTCTTGGGTCAGTTCCAACTCCAACCCCGCAAGTCCAACCTGGTGCTGCGCTGTGCTGCCAACCACCTTTCGTTTATGACTCACTTCTTCGCATTGGTTCTTCTCCTTTATTCAGTTCTCCCGCGTTCGGATCCGAGTATAACTTCGGTGGTTGGGGGTGGGATAAAAACCAAAAAATGTCTACGCTGGACCTTGTTAATGTCAGCAGTCGAATTTTTAAAACTTTTACTATCAATATCGTTTTCATTATTTAGATTCTACACATTAAAATAGCATATCTATAGATTTATCTTGAAAATAACTTTTATGAAGGTATAATTTTGTTCGGTTTTATAAATCTATTACTATAGAAATTAATGGTCCGAGCTACGTTTTGAGGACCGTGTTGGTGTCAAAAACAGCATTCAAAAGAACTTTCATAAAAATATAATTTTGTTGGATTTTGTGAATCTATAACAATATAAATTAGTGGTTAGAGTTGCGGTTTGCGATGTCCAAAATGATATTATTTTGTAGCTAGAGTGAGTATTACGGATACGAGCAGTACACTCTTAGTCCCGGGCTACCGACCCTAGCTCTTCTGCCAGGTTTCTTGAATGCTTCATATAAGCCTACCAAAATTATGGGCCTATTTGGAACGGCTAGGCTTTTCTGAAAAACGACTTCCGACTGGGCTGCAGAGCTGAACGGCTAGGCTGAAGAGATTGGTGTTTGGCTGTCTGACTTTTAGGCAGGCTAGCTGCAGCTTCTGAGATGGGAAATGTCTAAAATGCCCCTGAGGACAGAAAGGGCTTTTTTATGCCGATTAACGCAATTAACAACATTTAACGAGAAGTAACGGCTGTTGACAATAATTAACGACGCTAAGCACAATTAATGGCATTTAAAGACAATGAACAACTAGCACAATTGATAACAACTACCACAATTGACAATATTTAACGATAATTAATGACCACTACCAGAATTAGGGCAATTAGTCGCATTTGACGACAACTACCGCGATTAGTGCAATTGATCGCATTTGACGATGGTTACCGTAATTAACGCAATTGATCGCATTTGACGATAACGATCGTAATTAACGCAATTGATCGCATTTGACAACAATTAACACAATATACCGCAATTTAGCACAATTAGCGCAATAAACCATAATTAACCTAATTAACGGCAATTACTGCAATAAACAAATATTACATGAGAGATAAAATAATATTCCAAAGAGTAGAAGCGTAATTTGAATCATCTAAAATAACTACAAGGCAACAAGCCCAAAAAAAGACCTTTAATAAGATTTATACAGCAGGATCCATGAAAATAAAATTTTACATGCGACTATCAACAATGGGAAATTTATTACACAAAAAATTGCATCCATCAGCAACAAGTCAAACATATAGCTCCTATTTATTCCTAATAGACATCATCAACAAACAGCTCTTGTAAATCTATCAGCGACAATCACCAGAATGCAATCCTGACAAATCATAAAAAAAAAACAATCAAAGAAATATTAAGAACACAAAAATGTAATTTCACAACCCTACAAAAGGCAGAAGTTACTAATGTCTTCTAGAATGTTTAGTTGAGATAGTAAAATATATCCTCAATTTCAACTCAGCAGTAATCTACTTCAATTTATATGCAGTTTATAGATTTCATAAAGTGCATTCATGTTGCAAGAAAACTGAAAAGATAATATGCATAAGAATGAAAGAAATGCAAAGTGATATGTACAACATTTTAGAATTCAAGCAGAGTGCAGGATAACTGAAAGTGTATGGCTTACTCTTATCACTTCCTTTCTCCCATTTCCCTGAAAGTTTTGAAAACACCAACCTTGCTCATCACCACCAGAAGGCACTCACCAATCTTGAACTCATTAATGGGTATTAATTTTTTTTGCAGTGTACCATTTTCCATTATTACTGACCATATACTCACCAATGTTTCAGAGGTCTTTCTATGTTCATGCAATCTACCGAGTAATAATTCATAATCAAGCTCACAATCCTAGCCAAATTAATTCAGGGCATAGCTTAAAACCACGCTGACAACTAGATACTCTTTTTGACAACTAATAATAATCAGACAAACATTCAACCAAGGAAAACTATCTATAGTCTACTGTAAGTAGCCAATAATATGTCGAGCAAATTCCCAGATAAATCTTGATGCACTGTCTTGTTAAAAGAAAAGGATGAAATTTCATAACCTTCTGCAACTAGATTTAAAAGATATAAATTGCAAAAGCAGTAACCAATAGAAATAGTAGATTGAATCATTGAAGTGACACTTTTTGTTCAAGTTTGGAAAAATAACAGCCAATACTACTACAGAAACAAGTTTTCTAGTGACATCTAGCAGGAGGAGGCCAGCGGCTGGGTGGAGGTTGGAGGCTAGTGGTGGGGTGGAGGCCGGCGGCGGGGTGGAGGCCAGAGGCTGGCGACGAGATCGAGGGAGGGAGCCAGAGGCGAGCGGGGGAGGGAGGAGGAGGGAGGGAGGTGGTGCCAAGGCGGGAAGAGGGGGATGGGCAGCGGAGGCGGCGCGGAAGGAAGGAGCGGGCACTAAGGCGGGAGGAGGAGAGTGGGCAGCGGAGGCGACGAGGGAGGAGGACGGGCGCGAGAGGGATGAGCAGGCGAGCGAGGTGGGCGTAGAAGGGAGGTGCGCGACTAGGGTTTGCAGGCAGGCAGAGGGCGCGGAGGGAGGGGATTTTATTCAGTGGAAAATGTGGGTAAATACCCCCAACTTGGGGGGTAAACTCGAAACGGAGGACGTGGGAAGCCGCGGGAAGCTGTCGAAGGGTAGCTTCCGCCTTTCGGCTTTCTCCCATTAGACACGGCTTCTGGCTTTAGGAAAAGCCACGCAAAAAAACCGCAATGGTACCCAGAATGCTCCTGTTAGTTCCCAAGCTTGTGATCAAGTTTGCATCAGTTAACACAGAGTAAGCCTTCAAAAATGTTGATTTCACCTACAGCATGCAAAAATTTCTTCATCAAATGCTTGGTACGCAAAGTTTCATAAAATGTTTGGCAAGTAGAGTTTGTTATAAATATGTCAAAATATCCCATAGAAGTTGTATCATAGCTAAAAGGCCGATACACTTCAAACATCAAAGTCCAATAATATATGTTGCAGATTCTAGGGAAGTTCACTTATCGTGTGAACAACCTGGAGCATTTGGCAAGAGAAGGGCCAAAGATACCAACTTGGTATCAGGACAAGATGGGTGTGAAGTATTTATGTACCGTATCTGGTAGTTTCTCTTGTTGTGTTTGGCCCTTAATTGTTTGCCTTTTATTTTCAAATAGGTAACCTATTTTAGCTATCCATTCAGCTTTGATTACCCTTATTTGTTCAATTTGCTTTGAGATCTTTTTCATACATTATAAATTCTGCATTTGACAACATTACATCTATTGATCCAGGTTTGAGCGTCCAACAGGTCTGAAGATACAAGCCAACATCTCAAGAAGTATCCAAGCTTCTTGTTAGCAGATCTTAACTTTGGGGGAAATACCTTTTGCCACATTCTGGTATGCAACTTTTCAGCTTATTTCTTGTATGAACTGTGTGTTGCTTAAAATTTATCTATTTCAAGCTTATATGCAATCTAAAACTAGCAATGTTTGGTTTGGATCTGGGATGTTAATCTGGATCACCTAGTAAGATCACTAAGATGAAGCTTCTAAACCGATCAATTTTGTAGTTTATATAGACATTGTTCTATAGTATGCTGAGTTTGTAGTTTATATATATTTGGTTTGGATCTGGGATGTTACTCTGGATCACCTAGTAAGATCATTGTGATGTTTATGTCGACCTTCGCATTGAGATTTGAGATACATGCCCTGTTTATCAATCCTATCTATGTTAGCTTCTTTGTTGATTCTCAAATTCACTACAAGATCTCAATATTCCTCAAATTGCCAAAACTCATCTATTTTTGGTTGTAACAAGTTAGACGTGATGCTTTTCTCATCCCCTTGTGTCCGTTCAGAAATTTTTTCTAATTTTTATTTTTGGATTATTTGGAAACTAGTAAGTGGGTTCAAACTATACAAAGATAAGTGGTCTGGGTTGGGTTGAGTTGAAATTCTATATGGGTTGGGTTGGGTTCCTAGGAATTTTAGGTTTGGGTATTTTGTTATGCCTTTGTGGGTTGGGTGGGGTTATGGGTTGGGTTTCTACCCATTATCAAGCCTACTCACAACTGTGACCGTTAACGTAATGGGCATCAGAATAAACCGCAAACGGGAAGAAGGGAGTGGGCAAAAAATAAAATATGTTTGGTTTGACTAGGTAATGGTATGAAAATCCATTACACCGTTTGGTCAGGTAAAACCACACTGTGGAATTGTTATTCAAAGAAAAAAATTGAAGCAAATTGAATCCATCAAATTCGCAACAGGAACTCAAGATTCGCAACAGAAGCAGAAGATTGTATTAGGATTTGTCTAATTTCAATAAGGAGAGGGGGTTTCAAACTTTCAGTAAGGTGGGAGAGTGGGCTTACTTGTTTATTTGTAGTTGTCAGGGGGGAGGAAGAAAGGCCAGCGAGTGGTGTGGTAGGGGACGGGAGCACACTAGCCAGCACCACCACATGCCAGCAGCTCGGCGATTGCCCGCACCAATGACACTCCATCCGTCGCCAATTCCGACGACCATGCCATGGCTCAACACTAACCTAGCGCTGTCATCAGTGGTGGAGGGTCATTGGGGCCAAATAGGGTGATAGTGCTACTCGTCATTGGGGCTAAATAGGGTGGTGGCCTCCCTTTTGCTAATGTGTAACATCCCAATTTTCAGGAGTTTTTTAAAAAATTGAAAATAAATCGGTTTTGTTAAATTGCTAAATATTAACTTGAAATTTTTTGAAATTAAAAGCAATTTAATATGAATTAATCAAACTTCAACTAATTCAAAATTTGGTTTATTCTGAGTTTATTGGAGTTCTCTGGCTTTTAATTTCTCTTTCTCTATTTGTTCCGATTTTCCCGTTGGCCCGTTCCTCCTATCGTCGCCAGCTGCTCCACCCTCTCTATATCCTCTCGGTTTAGACCATCCTCTTGGTTTCGACCAGCCTTTGTTTTTTACCACCCTCCCAGCTTGACCATCCTCGCCTGTCAGTCTCCTCCTCGCCTGGTCACCGTCATGGCTGTCGCAAAAGTCCCCGCGCATTAAATGTCGTCTGCGTATTTAATTGTCCATCCCCTGTCGCGCCTGTCCCCATCCCATCCCTCTATTTCCCTAAGCCACATATGCATTAAATGTCGTTGTCCCCTCCCTCACCTGCTCCCGCTGTTCCATCTTATCGCCTGGTCCTCCTCCTTCCTCTTTAAATAGAGCACCAGGGAGCCCTTACCCTCCTCTTGTTTTCCCCTCAAATCTCCCTCTTTCTCTCGCCTCGTTTCGCCGTGCTTCGAGTTTCACCACCGCTGGCTGGAGTCCGTGCCGTCTTCGACCTCCTCGCCGCCGAAGAGTTCGCCGGAGCGCCTGCGCGGTCTTCGACCGCCGTTCGTCGTTCACTGTCCTCCTCTAACCCCTCTCTCGGTCCTGGTGAGTTTTCCGTGCCCTGTTCTCCCTCATGCTCTTTCGACCACGTCGAGCAGTCGAATCCCTCTCTCTTCTTTCGACCGCGTCGAGCAGTAGAATCTTTCTTTCTCCTTTTAGCCACGTCGAGCAGTCTTTCTTCTTTCGACCACGTCGAGCAGTCGAATCATATCTTTCTTACGACCACGTTGAATAGTCATATCCTTCTTTGAATCTGGTAGTCGAAGTCTTCTTTCGACCTCCTTCCAAGGGCTCGTTCTCCTTCGTTCAAGCTCCGATTCGAGTGATTCAATTTCTAAACTCATCTAAATTCAGTACCTTTCTTTTGGTTCTAGTTTGGTTTTTTTGAATTTTATTTGGAGTTGTTTTACTTATTTAGCTCTTTTCGCACGTATAGATTTTAGCGTTTTTGAAGAGTTCTTAGACCTGACGACCTTGACCAAGGCTTGTCAACTCTTCAACGAAGGCAAGTCGTAGACCTTTGATCATGTCGTACCCATTTTATAAAACTATATTATTTTATATCAACATGCATTGCTAAGTTTAGACCCTTGGACACCATAGGTTAGGTAATCTTAGTTGGACATTATTGCAATCTAATACCCGTCTGGACGGATGGTAAGATGGTGGAGTGCGGATGTAGCACGAGAATGGTGGGAATGTGGTTGAGCCGTCCGAGACAACCTAAGGACTTAATCTTGTCACGACCTCCTGTGTATAACAAGTACAACCACAAGTGCGCAACAAGCTGCGACTTGGCTTAGTACATTTATCAAATCCACGAAAATCATCTCCTTTGGAGGGTTAAAGGAGGCACAAGCTCAGGTATGTCGGGCTTGGATGGGACACCGAGTCAAGGGTGAAGTTCGCGATCGGCTGAGGTGTAGCCACGCTCGCCCGATCGAGGTGGACATCCGCGCAGCGTATGGGCATAACCCCATATGGGTGAGACGAGGAAGAGGCGAGATATTTAGAAAAGTTATTGTGACAACCTCTCGACTACGACTACGAATCGTGTAGGGCAGCGAGTTAATTGTCTCTTGTGGGTAAAGTGTACAATCTGTGAGTTATAAAGCTGTTTAAAGCAGTAGTGCCTACGGTCAAAGCGGACATGGGAACTTAACTTGAGTTAGTTCTATTTAAAAATTTCCTTTGTGGGTGGTATGAAAATTGTGGCGGGCTCACCTAGCCACGAGATTGGTTATTCTGGGTCTTTGTACCAGTGTCGTTTAGTGGTGGATGTAACCACAATCAAAATAAGCATGAAGGTGGAGGTAACCTCTGCGATACAAATATTGCACAATTTTTCTCTTTAACTAAAATGAAATTGGTTAAAAATGCTAAGTGCTAGGAATTTGTACTTATGATATTTAAAAGTATTGCTTTCATGCAAATAAAGAACCGAGCCATCCTTGTAAGCCTTGCATGTATATCATTGCATTGTGTATTGGCTCGCGAGCACGATAGTTGTGCTCATCCTCGCTCTCCCAAACCCTTGGATAGCCGATGGAGAGACTATGCGTACTACGAGGAACCGAAGTTGATGGACAAGGAAATGATGAAGAGTAGTCTAGGATCGTAGTCTAGGCCTCGGCAGATCTAAGTTGACTCGTTGGTACTTGCGTACAACCGATATTATCAGGTCGAACCGTTTCGCATTCCGCGGGCCGATCGTAGCGTGCGTTCTCGTTCACGGGCGATTGCGTTCGCACGAAGAATTGGGCTTCTTCTGGTTCCTCCACATGGGCTTTGTGCATGACCGCTTGGGCCTTGATCTCTCGCAGTGCGTATGGACATTGGCCCTCCTCCTGGCCGAATGGGTCATAGATCAGCGCCTTGACCTCCTCATTTGACGGTCTTCCTTGGATGCGACGCATATTCTTGATCTCCGTCCATGTTGAATCTTCAAACACGAGCACAAGTAAAACACTTGTTTTTAGGTAGTATAAAATTCTCATTAAAATCAATGACATATTCATTAAGGAGCAAGTTCACTGAGATTGTAGTTTCTTGGCACGTGCTCTTGTAATTGGCCCGATCGGTAACTCGATGCGTATATCTTGAGCATTAGGTGGGCGAGAGGTGTCGTAATGGGATGCCCTCATCATCCTCCCCCTCTTGAAAAGGCGTGCGTCCTCGGCGCTAGATCATCGACAAGAACGGCGATAAATCGGCCAGCAGCGTTGAATGTCGAGCTCACGCCATAGTCATCTCCGGAAGCTCGATTTTGTATGCATTATCATTAATTCGCTCAAGCACTTTGAAAGGTCCATCTCCTCGTGGCAGCAACCGATTTCGTCGATCGGAAAGCGATCCTTGCGATAGTGTAACCAAACTAAATCGCCGTTGAAAAATCATCTTCTTTCTTTTCTTGTTCGCCTTATCGACATAGTACTTCACTTTGCGCTCAATTTCTTCTTTCACCTTGAGGTGTAATTTCTTAGCATATTCAGCTCGCTTTGGCGCCTCCATATTTGTTCGTTGTTGACTTGAAGCGGCAACAAATCAAGTGGTGTAATGGGCTTGAAACCATACACCACCTCAAATGGGCACATCGTAGTAGAGTGGATGGCTCTGTTGTAGGCGAACTCCACATGCGGCAAACAGTCCTCCCACTCCTTGATATTTTTCTTGATCATGGTCCTCAGCAACATCGAAAGTGTACGATTCGCCACCTCTGTTTGACCATCAGTTTGGGGATGACAAGTTGTGCTGAATAACAACCTTGTCCCTAGCTTCCCCCAAAGTGTCTTCCAAAAATAGCTCATGAATTTGACGTCGCGATCACGAGACAATAGTCACAGGCACGCCATGCAACCGCACTATCTCCTGAAAAATAAGTCGGCAACATGCGATGCATCGTCGCTCTTGTGGCACGGAATAAAATGTGTCATCTTCGAAAATCGATCCACAACGACAAAAGCAGAATCTCTCCCCGCTTAGTTCTAGGTAGTCCTAAAACAAAGTCCATACTAATATCTTCCCATGGTGCATTAGGCTGGAAGAGGAGTATACAAACCATGTGGATGCAATTTCGATTTCGCCTTGTGACAAGTTATGCACCGTTGTACATACCGTCACATCACGCCTCATCTTAGGCCAATAAAAGTGATCGCTCGGCATAGACAATATCTTCTCGTCCAAAATGTCCTATCAAACCACCTGCATGAGATTCCTGCAATAATAGCAAGCATACGGACGATTACGGAGCGCATAGTTTGTTAGCGCGAAATAAAAACCCATCATGAATGTGAAATTTGTCCCACCTTTCCCATCTTTGCAATGCGCATAAGGTGAAGCGAAATCATGGTCATTAGCATATAAATCACGCAAACTCTAAACCAGGAACTTGCATCTAAGCGATTTAAAAGCACACTTTTCTGGAAAGAGCATCGGCAACCACGTTTTCCTTGCCCTTCTTATATTTCACAATGTAAGAAACGACTCAATAAATTCTACCCACTTAGCATGGCGTCGGTTCAGTTTAGATTGACCGTGCAAATATTTTAAAGCCTCATGATCTGAATGTATAATAAACTCCTTAGGCCATAAATAATGCTGCCAAACCTCTAAAACACGCACTAACGCATAAAGCTCCTTATCATAGACCGGATAATTCAATTGGCGCCCTTCAATTTCTCGCTAAAATATGCAACGGTCTACCTTCTTGCATCAAAACACCGCCAATACCAATTCCACTAGCATCACATTCAATCTCAAAATTCTTAGTGAAATTAGGTAAAACAAGCAACGGTGCTTCAGTCAATCGTTGTTTTAACAAATCAAAAGCCTCTTGTTGCACCGGCCCCCATGTAAATTCAACGCCTTTTTGTTAATTCATTCAATGGGGCGCGATAGCGCTAAATTTTTAAAGCGCCTATAAAATCCAGCGAGGCCATGAAAACTCCGAATTTGGCTAACATTCACAGGTGTAGGCCAATTTTTATTGCTTCAATTTTAGACTCATCGACCTCTACTCCCTGTGCCGAAACCACATAGCCCAAAAATATGACGCGATCTTTGCAAAAAGTGCACTTCGCTAAGTTTCCAAACAAGCTAGCATCGCGTAAAACCTGTAGCACTTGTCTAATGTGGTCAATATGATCAGATTCATTATGGCTATAAATCAGGATATCATCAAAATACCACGACCACAAATTTCCCAATGAAATGCCTCAAAACATGATTCATCAATCTCATGAATGTACTAGGTGCATTAGTTAACCCAAACGGCATGACTAACCACTCATACAAACCAAATTTCGTTTTAAAGCAGTTTCCACTCATCCCTTCTTTCATCCTAATTTGATGATACCCACTCATAAATCAATTTTAGAGAAAATAATGACACCACTCAATTCGTCTAACATATCATCTAAGCGAGGATAGGATGACGATATCGAATAGTGATATTATTAATCGCTCTACAATCTATGCACATGCGCCAAGTACCATCTTTCTTAGGAACTAAAATAAGAGAGAACGCACAAGGGCTTAAGCTTTCGCGTCGTGCCCTTTGTCGAGAGCTCTTGTACTTGTTTGGATTTCCTTTGTTTCCTCGGGGTTGGTGCGATATGGTGGTCGGTTTGGTAGCGTCGCTCCGGAATCAAATCAATTTGATGCTCTATCCGCGGATTGGTGGCAAACCAGTGGGCACCTCCTCCGGAAGACGTCAACGAACTCTGCAAAACATGAGAGACACCACTAGGAAGAGATGTCAAGTCATTAGTAGAAAGCAATGCATCCTTATGCAGAAGTACAAAGTGCACCAAATTGGGATTCTCACAAAAGCTCTCATCTACGATTTGGTGGCTAGCATTACTAAACCTTTCTCTCCTCACTTTGCTTTTACCGCTCAATTTGGGCTTGTGGCTCTCACTCACCGAATGTGGAATCTCTCTATTTGGTGTACTTGCAATTTTCACCTCAACTTTCTTCTTATCGGCATTGACTATCTCTGTCGGTGTAAGTGGATACAAAATCACATCTTTGTCCTCCACTTAAACTTGTAGCGATTTGTATGCCCATCATGGTAAACATGGCGATCAAATTGCCATGGGCGCCCAATAGTAAGTGACAAATTGACATGGGCACCACATCGCAAACAATGGTATCCTCATACTTGCCAATCTTGAAGTGCACCTTCACCATATGGTGACTTTCACCTCACCCACATCGCTCAACCATTGCACATGATAAAGATGAGGATGCGGTAAATATTGTAAGCCCAATTTTGTGCACATCTCCTTGCTGGCGATTATGACAAGCCTCCATCAATTATGACTTTGCACACTTTACACTTAGCTGTGGCCCATGGTGAAACAAATTGCACCGTTGTGCGTGATGTGACTACTGTGACACGCTAAGTACACGAGGTGTGCACACTAGCATATGCTCTCGGTGGCGACCCGGCCTCTGATCAATCTCTCATCCTCTATGGGATCGTCGCAAAATCAGCAAATGGAGTAGTATCATCCTCATCACTAGCTGAAATATACCCATCATCGGTAAGTATCATAACTTTATTATTTGGGTAATCTTTACGAAAATGACCAACTCCTTGCACTTGTAACATGTCATATCACGTGAGCGGCTGTAGAACCCATCGAGGATGCCGCTAGCGGCGGTGCGCGTGGTCGGGCGTTGGTGCGGTGTACTATCTGTCTTCCTCTGTGCGGAGCTGCGCGTCGTGGAATTGCCCCCTGATGGAGCGGGCTTGCTTGGCTGTCCTGTGTTGTACGAAGGTGCTGAGTTCGCTGAATAACGTTGTCGTGCAGCATACTTAGCATCTTCAATTACTTGTTTCTCAGCCTCACGTGCCTGATGCATCAACTCGACCATGTTGTTGTATTGATGATGATTAACGATCCGCCGAATAGCATAATTCATCCCAGCAAGAAAGCGAGCCATCGCTTGTTCCTCATTCTCACGCACATCAGCATGTATGATAATCTGCTCCATCTCTTTATAATACTCATCAACTGATTTCAAACCCTGTCGCAACCCAATCAGCTTCTCATGCAACGAGCGCTTGTAATGTGTAGGTACAAAGCGCGCGCGCATCTGTCGCTTCAGCTCATCCCATGTAACAACACGTGGCTCGTGTCGCTCCATACGCTGTTGCACACAGCGCTCCCACCATGTAGCAGCATATCCGTCCAAAGCAGCAACGGCAAGATCCAACTTGCGCTGATCAGAATAGCGGTTCATACGGAACAACTTATCAACTTTTAGCTCCCATGCGAGATAAATCTCTACCTCTGTAGTACCTTCAAAGGACGGCATCGTGAACTTGGGCTTTGCAACTAGATCATCGGCGTCCTCATCGCGCCGACGATTGCGGGCATATTGATTATGTTCGCGGCGCGGCAAGAGTCGTCGAACACGGACTCGTCGCCGTCATCGTCGATGTGGCGGTTGCCACGGCCTCCTACATAGGCGCCATAGTAGGCACCCCATAGGCGTTGTCATGCGCGCCTCCATAGGCGCCATCGTTGGCGCTGGATGGCGTCGCCTCCTCGGCGCGCCATTGACGCGGTGGCGCCCTTGTGCATGGGCGCACGCGACCCGGCAACAACACGGCTGTTGTTGTGCGCGCCTCGCGTCACACGCACTGTTCGTCGAGTTGTCGTTGGCGTAGTTCAGCCTCGCGCCGCCGTCTAGCGGCGACCTCGCATCCGTCTCGTCGCGCGGCTCGTCGGGAGGTGTACACTACCGCATCGCCACGTGTACCGGTGCATCGGCGGTGAGATTGGCAATAGCATCGAGCGATACCTTGTGGTTGTCGTCATGATCACGGACAGCTTTTAAATCGACCCCGGACCGTCAAGTTGTTTTGGACATGTCCAAGGTCACACGCACTGGTCGACCTCGGCCGGAACTCGTCTCGGGCGTGGCGCAAGTGTATGGTAGTGCATTGTTGTGATCGGATCGATGAGTTACCGTCGAGAACCTTGTCTTGCTCACTTCCTGACATGGTTACAGTAGCAAAAATACCAAGTGACAATATATGTGAAAAATAAGTGGAAATCTCTCAACTCACATTGCGAAACAAAGCAAGTTGCACCGTTAAGTAAATTAAGAGTAGCAAAAACTTACGCTCGCAACAACGACGACCAACCAGTTGTGCGGCGAATACCAGAA
This sequence comes from Ampelocalamus luodianensis, assembly GCA_036346255.1. Lineage (NCBI taxonomy): Eukaryota > Viridiplantae > Streptophyta > Magnoliopsida > Poales > Poaceae > Ampelocalamus > Ampelocalamus luodianensis. The sequence goes on along the minus strand of CM070622.1, from coordinate 93,601,163 downwards.
CAACGAGCCAATCTTGGACTCGGATGTTTGAGGTGGAGCTAGGTGAGAATCCTAACAATTCAGAATTTAAAGATTGTCGAGCTAGGTAACAATCCAAACGAGACTCACAATGCCTAATTGCTTGATCGACAAATATAAGTGAGGAGTAGCAACACACGCACAATGATAATGGGACTATTGCAATCAAAGGAATGGCGATAAAGAACAATTTTGTATGGAGGCGAACTCGTATTGCAATGATTCAAGGAGAGGCGCTAGCTAGTACTCAAAAGTTGTATATGAGGGCACAAGATTGCTCAAAAGTATGATGTGCGAACAGCCCGCGGATACAAATATATTTTTTTAAAATGCTCCAACAAAAGAATGTAACACTATGGCGAAATTTGTGTCGTGTGTATGTTTTGCACTCTTTTCTTTTTTTTTCTCTGTCACGGCCAAACACAACTAGTTGAACTCACGGCCAACTATAAGCACACAAGAAAGCACTTTGTTTGTCTTTTTTTCTCACGGCCAAAAACTAAACATAATTTGTTGTTTTTTAAAAAATCACGGTAAGTACTTGTAATCACAATGAACACTAGTCATCGATCTTTTGTTTTTGTCGCACTCTCTTTTTTTTTTTTTTTTCTCAAGGCATGAGCACTAATCACACAAGGCTTTTTTTTTGAACTTATAGCCAAGTAGTTGGTTCTCACGGCCACTACTAAGAAATAGCAAGGCAGCCCAAAGCGTGAGCAGGCAGGAGCGATCACGATAATTTGCCCAAAACGTGAACAAATATGGCGTAACAACAAGAATCCTATGAGCGTCCCTCGAGCACAATCTCTGACTAGTCTCGGGAGGTATTAAAGAGAAGCAAAGATGTGGAGCTCGCTAACAATATTTTTTTTGTGTGTGTTGTTTGGGGATTGGGTGGTTTGTGAACACACCACTAGATGGAAAACATGAATTGGGTGGGAAAACAAAAATGTAGCGAACGGAACACGACCGGCAACTAAACACGATGAACGAGTGGATTAAGACCTAACAAAACGCACTTAAAATAATGAATTAAACTACAGCAAAAGATGATATTTTTGTGGCTTTTTCGGTGTATAGGACAGAAAAACAATATACTAAAATACGGGTAAAGAGATTCTACCGAGTGGCCTGGAATCTGATACCACGATGATACGGGGTGGCCGATCTTCTCGAGTAGAACCGTAGATAAATAGCGCGGCGGCGAACACCGCTCAGTGTACACCACGCGCGGTGCGGACTTGCGGCTCTATGGATATTCGCCAACACGCACTAGGATGATCACCGCGAGACCACGAGCGGAGATCGCCAAGCCCTCAATTCCCAGCGGAAAAGCAAACTTGACCTTAAAATGCAGAACAAACAATGGATCGCCTAATTCTTTCTCAGAAGTCCTCGCATGAACTCTGGTTTAGAAAGAACAAGCAATAGCTATGTTTCAATTCTTATGCATAAACTGGTCTACCTTACAATGGGGGTCTACCCCTCAATATATAGTCTTGGGCTAAGAAATATTGATTACTAATTTTCCATGTGGTACTATTCATGCGTTATATTCACGCCAGAGCATTAACATGGATTTCACGGGCCCGGTACTATAGCACGTGTTCACGGGCGATTCGACATTCACGCCGAAGAATTGGGCTTCTTCTGGTTCCTCCACATGGGCTTTGTGCATGACCGCTGGGCCTTGATCTTCGCTTGGTCGTATGGACATTGGCCCTCTCCTCCTTGGCGAATGGGTCATAGATCGCGCCTTGACCTCCTCATTTGACGGTCTTCCTTGGAAGATATTCTTGATCTCCGTCCATCGCTGAATCTTCAAACTCGAGCACAAGTAAAACACTTGTTTTAGGTAGTATAAAATTCTCATTAAAATCAATGACATATTCATTAAGGAGCAAGTTCACCGAGATTGTAGTTTCTTGCACGTGCTCTTGTAATTGGCCGATCGGTAACTCGATCGCGTATATCTTGAGCATTAGGTGGAGGAGAAGGTGTCGTAAGGATGCCTCATCGACTTCAGTCAACTCTTCAACGAAGGTAGGTAATCTTAGTTGGACATTATTGCAATACTAACATGGGTGTGAATTATGCTTAGTCATGCTTTAGTTATGCGATGGTCTCTCAATCACGTGATTCAATGATGATAAATTTTAATGATATATGAAAATGTGGTGTGATACTATTGTTGTGCAACTGTGGTGCGAGATCATAGTTGTGTCAATTGTGGTGTGATGCCGTTGTTATTAAAATTTGTTGTGCCATAGCAAGGGTTGTCATTTGGCTGGGTTGAACGAAAATGATTTATGCTCAGGCGAGTGGTCGGTGGCAAAGGTGGAATGCGAGAGGCATATTTTTTGGTGCGAGAGGCACTTAGGTGTGCGAGGCACAAGGGATGAGGTAGTCTCGCCCGAGCAACCACTAAGTGCTTAACTTTGTGCGCCATTGATCTGGGTCATACCTTGCAACCACAAGTTCATTTATGGGGTGGCCTTGGCCACAAACCATGAATTCATGCATGTCTCCTAGACTGGAGTCTATGGTGACCGCCAGGGGTATATCTTCTTACCGAGTGATAAGTAGTCTTTTCAGAAGTAAAACTGCCACCTAAATCTTGGTAAACTATTTTCTAGAAAAAGAGATGAACTAAAAAATACGATAACAAACATATATGAGTCATACAATGCATTTTTGCTATAATGCTTGCTGAGTACACTAGTATTCAATCTTGCTATTATTATCCTTTGTAGATCCTAGTCCGGTCGGGAACTATCCCGAGTGGGATGAAGGATACGCAGGTGCCGAGAAGGTCGTAGGAGGCAAGGGCACTGACCACGAGGAGCAGGGTGAGGTGGACACCCTATTCGGCGTGTGGGACGAGTAGACGACCAATGGAGCAGGGTAGGAAAATGAGGAGACTTAGTCCCATTTTACAGTTGTAAATTACTACTTGTAAAGACCATAGTCTTGCGTAACTAAATACTGTAATAAAGTACAATTTCTATCTTGTTGTTCTGCTGTGTTAACTCTGGTAAGGCTTCCTATTCGTCGAAGCGGTGTCCTACCGGGCAGATAAATAGTAATCTGATACTTAAGTGTGATTACCCTTCAGGGTAATGACACGGGGCGCCGCATCTTGCTTCAACTCAATTTTGCAAAACACATTTGCTAATTGATGTGCGATACAAACAAAGTATGAAAGCATGATTCTCAACAAGTTGTAAAACACATTTGTCAACTTTTAGAATTACGCCACAAGGAATTTGATACATGGACTTAAACCATTTGCAAAACACATTCACAAACTAAAGTCACATGCTTCAAAGCTTATGCACGAGTCTCAACTATTTGCAAAATATATTCGCAAATATATATGGGCAACATGCTAAAGAGAGCTAGAGCAAGCACTAAGATCTATCAACATATGACACACTCAAGCTACTAGTCAAGACTCCTCTTAATAGTACGGCAACCTATATTAGCAATCCGGTCTCCACAACACACACCGAGATCGTTAAAATGACTAAAAAACAAATCTGTAGCTTATGCTAGTCATACATTTGCCTTGAGCATCCATCTTGGAGTGATCACTTGATGACGAACATCTTCACTCCATGTCCGGGATCTTGACTTGAATCTCATCAACAAATGATGATCTTCTTCATGTCATGATCTTGTCTTGATCATACTTATCAATTCCATTCCGGTATCGGCCGGAATGGCCAGAACATGTCATACCGACACCCAAACCAACACACCATAGCCTCAATCCCGTACCGGCCTCAACATCAGTCAATACCGGCCATTCCGGTCTATTCTGGCCATTCCGCCATTCTGGTCATTCCGGTACCAATCAAAAATTCAAAATTGAAGTGACCACTTTTTTGAATCAGCTCAGAAGGCCGAGTCCAATACAATCTTCGGTAAGTGAAATTATGCTAGACTAAAATGTATGAAATTATGAACTCATGTTGTATTATTTCTTCGGTAAGTGAAATTATGCTAGACTAAAATGTATGAAATTATGAACTCATGTTGTATTATTTAACTACGTACGACTTTTGTATTTATAAAGTAATTGAACTATGTGTCATTTTTATTCTATGGTTATATATTTGAAGTAAGATTTCAAGTGAAATTATGTGTGCATATAATTACATATATATTTATAAATATATATATATATATATATATATATATATATTAAAATCCGAAATAGTACGCCGGAATGGACCGGTATCGGCGTATTCCATACCAAGAGGCAAACCGAAATGGCCTTTGGAATGAAATAGATAACTATGGTCTTGATGCTCATCAACATATGATAACATCCTAAGTCTTTATCATCATGGGACTCAACCTGTTTCACCAACTTATAGAAACTGTTAGTCCACATAACGATTGTTATTAATTACCAAAATACTCCATTAACTCATAATGGCGGGCCTAGATGATTAATACCCCCTCCATTTCTCATGAAGGAAGGGTGGCCATGGCAACAACATAGGGGAGTTTTTAGCTAATTTATCCATAAAAAACGAAATAGCAAACATAGCCTCTCCTCCCCCTCCACGTTTGAAATAACAAAATTAGCACCGCGGTAGCCTAGGCAGGCGAGACTTGTCCCCTACCGCGATCCCAGTCCATGGAAGCTACCTGTCGCGCTCCTAATCCGTGGCAGGATGATATGCGCACGTTCCTGCCGCGGACTGAGAGCGCGTGGTAGGTGCCTACTGCGGTACTATTTTTGCAAATTTGTACGAGCAAGAGATATTTTTGCTATTACAAATAAAAAATATGCCAATTTAGCCGAAGACTCCGACGGAGTGTGTGTGAGAGAGAAGAGAGGGGTGGCCGTGGCAGCAGCGGTGTGCGCGCGAAGAGGGGTGGCCACTGGTAGATTAGCATTTAGCCCTACATGTTATTTACACTGAAAGGTGGGTTCCACTTCCACTGATTAGATCCCGACACATTAAACGGGATTCGATGGAAATACAGTTTATTGAATTGTGTGGCCATTATTAAAATTCAATCTTAAATGTGTAGTTTTGATAAGCTGCTTATAGTTGCAAGATTTGCTCAAATCATTTGTTCCAAAGCAGGCACAAGACTGCGAGAAAGGAACTGCAAACTCGGAAATGGAAGTACGTGAAGTTACTGATACTGGCACACAGGTTATAGATACTAGTGACTGTTTCTGAACTGACAAGAGTCCGCAGCCACTCCTAACTCCTAAGCAGTGGCGTAATGGTACTATACAGATACAGTAGCTTCGTTGCAGCAATGGCTCGACTCAGCCGAAGGCAAAAGGAATGTCCCTGCTAGCGAGCGAGCGATCGGATTGTCGAGCACGAGCTAACGTTTCTGGAAGTTTAAGAACTTGATGGAATAGCCGAAGACGAAGAAGAAGGCAATGACGTAGGCGAAGTGGGCGAGCACGACATAGCCAAGGAAATCATGCCGGATGCCGAGATTGTCTCTCAAGAATTGCTTCACCACCACAGGGCTCCCACCGGGAACTGAAAGCGAACCACTGTTCTCGCCAAACTGCGACGCAACGACACCATAGATGGTCCAGGACACCGGGTTAGCCCAGTAGTACCACCTCCACCAGATCGGTATTGCCTTCAACAACAATTTGAAATATCACGATGCAATTATATATACCGAGCGAGAGCGTAATTAAGCACAACATAACAACACTCTTAGCTTGCTGCTTACCACTCTGACAACGAGGAATCCAGCAAACAGGTTCCAAAGAGGGAGTGCAAAGGCTACGAGAATGTTTGCGAGCATTGCAGACGGGGTGCATGCGACCAGCATCATGCCGAACAGTGTGAAGTAGTTGAAGCTCGCAACAATGAAGAACAGGAAATAGAAGAACTTGTCAGCCTTCCAATCGTACCCAATCATCGCATAGATGAGGACAGTGTATAGAATCCCCTGCAGGATGTTGTAGATGATCTCCACGCACGCCTGCTCAAGTCAACCGTTGCACAATCTTGAGAATGGATGGATTTAGTGACAGCTCACAGAGGATTTGCTCATATCCAAAATGTTCAGCAGGCCACTTCATAAAGGAGCTATAAAGGGATGTTTCATTAAACTATACAAAAGAAATCCGACCTTTCACCCCTTTACTTTCTCAGACTCATTGAATTTATTCTTGCTCTTAATATATGGAGAAAAATTCACAAATCAGCAACTTTACTGGCAAAACTACCACTTTGTTACAACCTTTAGCTTGAATTTCAAGTAGCTGCACCATTAAGACACCAATTTTTTTTCACAAAACTGCAACTGCGTTACCCTTAGGCCTCCTGATAATGTGGACCCACATGTCATACTCACATGTGCCGCTCGTGCAGTTAAAAGGGTGCCACCCGGCGGTGCCATTATACTGGTCCAAGATTAAAGGTTGTAGAAAAGTTGTTGTTTCGCGAAATTTACTCTAATAGATAAGGACCAAGATTATACTGGTCTTAGGTACTACTGTTTTGATCTGATCATAGCGGCTTCAGGGTTTACGCTCCTTGTATTTGGAATAAGATGGGCTCATACCTTTTATTTGGAACAAGCTCAATGCATCCAAAGCAATCGTATTTCACTCAAAATGAGTAATAAATCAAGAAGATTGAGAAGTACCTGAGCAAATGCATAGGACAATGGAGAGTACATCCCCGCTGCCTTTTCGCGGTAGAAAACTGCTCGCTCAATTGACACAACAGGCTGAACTGTGATGCAATTGGAAGCCCCAAGGAAGAAGATAGCAGCATAAGTGGCACCAAGTAGATTGTACAAATCTTGCTGCGACTCTCTGCACAAATCACAGATCAGACACACAGAAGAGCATTAGTGCCACTATAGAAGCTAATATAGCATTCTTCCAACAGCGTTGGTTTCAACTAGATCGACAAAATAGGATCATACATGTTCTTTCCTTTCTGCCAAAATACTGTGCCAAATACAAGCCCATTAAGCAACGTCATAAGATAGCGCATGGCATTGTAGGGTGGATTCTTCCAGTAGGATTGGTATTGCTTCCAGAAGTTTGCAACACATTGGCTGTAGAAATTCTGAGAATATTTCGTAGGAAATGAGAGATCATGATACCCAGGTGGGGGAACGCTCAACTCCTTAATAAGTTCTTGGTTTTTCCTGGTCATATTTATCAAAGGGGAACTTAGTGTGAATAGTATAAATGGCATCAACTGCTTTTTTTGCTCTCCCCTTTCAGAGAATCTGTACTTGTTTTAATGAAAACAAGAACCGGTAGTTCAAAATAGTGATAAAGAAAGGTTATGTTCAAAAATTGAGGCTACCTACCTATAAAGAACAGAATTAGCATAAATTTCAGCAAAATTTATGTTCTGGTGAGCCTCAGCTAGAGGGGAGCTAACTTCCAGCATCCACGTCGCAGGATTATATCCTTCTGTGATCTTTGGGACACCTGGAATTGCCTGTAGGGGAATAGCAGCTTCATGTGTTAAAATGTATACTTTTGCTACACCTGCAAGGTGTTCAAGCCCTGTTTGGCCTTTGCTAACTTTCCTAGCCCACCGATCATATTTGTAAGCAAGTTACACATTCAATTTGCAAATAAGTAAAATCTTTGTTATCCTCAAACTGAAATATGTAAGCAAAGAGAACTCACCTCAAAATATTCAACTAGTTTATGAGAGTGGCGACCAAGTTCGCCAGCATAAATAACCTGCCCTCCCCTTTTCAAAAGCAGAAGCTGGAAAATAAACCAGTTGTCGGTTATTTGTATTTGTGGAACTAAAAGAGTTTTAAAAAATCTGAGAGAGAGAGAGAGAGAGAGAGAGAGAGGACCTCATCAAAAGACTCAAATATATCGATGCTGGGTTGATGGATCGTGCAAACCACAGTGCGCCCAGTGTTGACTGTATTTCTCACCGTCCGCATGACAATTGCTGCAGCTCTAGCATCAAGACCAGAAGTTGGCTCGTCCATGAAGATGATTGAAGGGTTTGCTACCAGCTCCACGGCAATTGTCAATCTCTTTCTTTGCTCAGTCGATAACCCGCTAACTCCAGGGAGACCCACCAGAGCATTGCGCAACACATCAAGCTCTACAAGGGCCATGACTTCCTCCACAAACATCTAAATTGGTGAAGTTTAATTTACTTGATCAGAAACAATTACAGTTTGGAGTTCTAAATAGATAGAAAACAGCATCTTTACTTTAGTCAGATACGTGGCTTGCATAAAATACCTTTCTCGTATTGTCGTCAACGTCTGAGGAAAGACGCAGCCAGGCAGAGTAGAGAATGGATTCGTATACAGTAACATTCGGTGAATGAATATCAGTCTGCTCACAATAGCCGCAAATACGGGCAAAAGTTTCTTGCTTTTTGGGGTAACCGGAGAGGGTGATGCTTCCTTCAACAGCTCCACTAGTTTTCCTTCCTGCCAGGACATCCATTAAAGTGGTCTTCCCAGCTCCACTTACACCAACCAATGCTGTCAGAACACCTGGCCTGAAAGCACCACTGATATCAGAGAGCAACTGGAGACGGCTTTCCGTGAATCCTTGCTCCTTCATTTCCTGACACAAGATGCCATATTATAATTTTAGATCCAAAATGTTTTTCTTTGGTTCACATCAGATAAGTTTGTCATACAAGTGAATAACTTATGTCCTAGCATGACATGTGTGAGGAGGAACGTAGGCTTACTGCAGGCATGTCCACGTAATAGTTTACATGGTTGAAACAAAGTGAGAGAGGCTGGAAAGGCAAGACGATTCGTGACTGAGTCGTCATATCTGTTGCTCTGTTAGTACCTGAAGAAACGGCACGTGCAGATAGATATTAACCAGTGAGTATCAGTAGGCATCAACAGCTTGATAATTATTACAGGAAAGATCTAATAAACAAACTTGACTTAAGAATATTATAGAGGCTGCAATAGTCTGATCTATATCTATTCTATACTGATATAAAAAGTACCAGTTCAAATTTGGGCCATGAAATGCATGGATGACCAGGAGCATCGATCATGGCCATCCATCTCTTTCAATCCGGGGCTGGTACGCAAAGTTGGATCCGTACCCCATAATCACTCATGTGCAATTACCACACTTTATTGCGGTCCCTTAATCACCTTAATTAGTCTGTAATTGCTATATTGGATGCTTATTCTAACTCTATTTTGTGCGTAAATGTGTGTACTCTTCATTTCTTGCATTTTAATGTATGTATGTGCTCTTTATTTACTTGTACATAAGGAATCAACAAGAGTACCGGACAAGTTTGAGATCCTATCAGACAAGTTTGTTGTTAGGGGTGTAGATGATACAATGTGAATGGGTAGGCACTGGGGGTGTTGTGCTCTGGTTGTATGCACTGAATTGCTATTTTTTTATTTTCATTTTGAATGGGAATTGAAATGAAGCTTAATTATTTACTTTTCATTTTTGAATGGAAATGGAGATGAAGACTGATATTTTTCACTATCATGTTAAATGAAAATGGAAGTGAAGCCTATTATTTTTTGTTCAGAGTCATTTTGAATGGAAATGAAAGTGAAAATAGAAATGAAGCCGACCAGCCTCTACCATGTGGTTTTCAAGAGTTGGGGTTGATTACTGGGAATATTATTTTGAAGTAAGATATATCGGGAAAATTAAACATGCATTGATTACTAGTATGGGTACAGAAGGCCTCACTGATAGGGGCTGAAGATGCTATAGTAGATGCATTGGCCGCTCCATCGTCCCATACAGTTTGGGACATTTGCTCTTCATTTCTTGTTTTCATTTCCACGTCGTTCTCCTTGTCTTCATCTGAAACTAGCGAGTTTGAGCTGCTACCAGCTGGAAGAAACAGATTAAGCATATCAGGTGTAAGTGCCTCGCTCATAAAGGCATCAAAGCGGTAACCACAGCAAGAGAAAACAATGGTACTGCTTACGACTCAAGTACGTAAGGGCCAAAAGGTAGAGGATGTTGAACAAAATAATGAATCCTGCAAGGGCTCCGATGGAAAGCCAAAAACCCCAGTCTCCAGTAAACAAGCCTTTGGATTTAAGAATAGCCTTGCCTACGGTTGGTGCATCAATTGTCGTGTCATTGTTTGGCTGTAGTAAAAACAAAAAAAAAAAAAAAAAGTTGAACTGATGTCACCTTTACAGCACTAAAAATATTGGTTGCCTCACTATCTGAGTTTAGATTAAAAAAAAGTCACATGCTTCAGAGAAAAACTTACAATGGCCCATCTACTGGCAAGAAACTCATTGATTGATATCGCATTTTGGCTATACATCATAGGAGATGCCCAGTAACCCCAGATCCACCATGGTTTGATGTCATCTGTCCACATCAAAATCAGGGGAAGGTTACTTTCATTTCGTCCATGCAAAATGAAGCTGCAGTTAGCTGATTTCTCCTGCTAATTAGCTAGGGGCATATATATAATGATATAAATGAATTTTGCGTGACAGACTGACAGCATATATACTTACTTCTACGGATGACAAATCCTCCAAAGATGAAAACAATAAGCAGTACAAACATCCCAAAAGTATTGGCCACAACCATTGTTTTCAAAATAGCACCAAGAAATCGGAACAAAGCCATGGCCATTTGGTGAGTAGCGAAGAAAGCTACGAACTGACGAAAGAACCTATATATAATCAACCAACAGATAGATGTAATTGCAGGATTAAGTTTCAAAATGTACGTAAACCATGCATGCCAAGTTGGTTGGTACAAGGATTATGTATGCATGGATATATACCTTCCTGCAGCAGGTGCAAAGCCCATCACATAGTACGTGAGGACGACCCATACCGCAGCCTCCACAAGCGAGACGGGAACTTTTAAGATGATGTTTGCCAGTCCAAAGGTCCATGCGGGGAAGAACAAGAAATCCCTATGTTTGTAGAACACAGGAAGCTTCTTTATGGTCAGTTGTAGCTCAGCAAACCCATTGAACAGGATTGTGATTAAACTAAAAGTCAGAGCCCCAAAGAATTTGGTGCCATCAGAAATCTGCCCATGGGGCATCTTCGTTCTGAGGAACACAGTCATGGACATGAGCGCGAGGATGATCAACTGGGTGAGCTTGAAGATGTAGATGAAGGAGTTGCGCCTCATTAACAGCTGCTCTCTCGACATCACTGCCTTGAGTGACTCCCAGCTTGATAGCCCGTACTTCCTGGTGGTCAGCGCGTCAGGATGGGTCTTCGATTTTTCAACAGGGATGTCCAGCTCCTTCAGCATCTGCTGGCCTACATGGAACGACCTGAAACGTTCCGCAAACTCTGTGACTGACACGTACCGATACTGCTCCTGGTCAAGGTACCAGTACTGCTGCTGGTCTTTCTTGGAAGTAACCTCTTGAAGGAAGTCAGCAACTCCTTTCCTTTCAGGGCACCGAAAACCAGAAGATTCGAAGAATTCCAAGATGTTTTCACGCGGCCCATGGTAGACTATGTATCCTTCTGATAGTAGAATTATATCATCAAAAAGATTGTAGGTCTCTGGCGGTGGCTGGAGGAGGGAGACCATCACAGTCTCATTCATCACATGGACTAATTGCCTTATAAATCTTACAATCTGAAATGTGCTAGAGCTATCCAGACCAGTGGATATTTCATCCATGAACAAAGCCCTTGCCGGTCCTGTTAACATCTCCCCTACCATCAAAGGAAGAAAAAAAAAATTAAGTCCAAGATTAATTTAGAGTGTGGCATGCAGATGAATTAGAATTTCAACAATGAATAGACCAGCGCACTGCATGATTTGCAAATTTTGTACCAGTTGTCACGCGCTTCTTTTGCCCACCAGAAATTCCTCTGATCATCTCATCACCAATAGTAATATCGGCACAAATGTCCAGTCCAAGCACCTACCAGAGGTTTTCTTAAACTCAATGAGCACAATTTTGTCTAGAAAGTTCCATGTAACAGAGTGGTCCCTCGCCAAGAAGAATCTCACCTTGAGAGTCAGATCTGTTATAATATTAGTCTCCTGTCCTTGCACTGCAGTAGCTTTCATGAAAGCATCGATCTCAGGATCTGGCTTTATGCCCGCATTCCGCTCCCTTCTAGCGAGTTCTAGGAGCATGTCATATCTGGCACCGATGCCTAAGCACCGCCTGGAGAAATCCAACGTCTCTCGTACAGTCATCTCTGCATTGTGGAGATCATGTTGACTAACATACGCGCTGGTCCTCTCAGGGTAGAACTCCGAAAATGTATGGCCACAGTATGTGATGCTGCCAGAGACCTGTGTTGCAATAGGGTGATTTGGCATGTGGCAATAATGCATGCACAAAACTCAACAACATGGCACAAGATGAGTGGATTCAAGCTAAAACCTTGACGTTTTTATCAAGCTTCCCAGCAAGCGCTCGCATAAGTGTGCTCTTTCCTGAGGATGGAGGTCCAAGAAGAAGCGTCATCCTGAAAATAACTAGCTAGTTCAGTACTTTTCCTTCCAAAATACAAGTGAGCTCTCTTCTAACTTATCAGGTTACAACGAATGGATTCCTGCTAATGAATGGCAGGAAACAATAGTAATACTGTGTTGTTACCTGGATGGCTTGAGGATGCCATTGACGTGTTGAAGTATGTTAATGGTCCTCTTGTTTGAAGAACCAAATCGTCCAGTAAGACCCTGACGTATAACATTTACAACATGTATATTATATACTCCAGTAAATATCATCGTATTCAATTCATCATACATACATATACAGCAACAAGGCATATGGATAGAACAATGTAGAAACTTGGAGCAGGGGAGCAATTTGTAGAACGAACTCGGGAAAAAAATGTTTTAAAGAATGTTGGTGGCAAGCAGTTGTGTTAATAAGGATAGGATGGAAATCGCAAGTCGGAACTGAATTGAAGCTAGCGGCGGCCGCAGCGATACCTCGCATTTGCCATCTGATTCATCATCCTATTACTTTTGGCTGGGATGGGTGGTTGCATGGGAAATTGGGGCCAAATCTGCAGATGCATTATATGATCAAATCCACTCAAGCTCAGGCCCATCCCTATCCTCACCACACCAGCCATCTCTCCCTTCCGGCGCAGCGTGGTTTTTAGCGAAATTGCATTATAAACCCATCACCAGAATTCAAATCCTATGTGTCTATCTTTACACGTATATACGAGTGCGCTTCACGAGGTCATAGATTTATCTCAAGCTTTCATAACTAAATGTGTACTTGAGGCGATCAAACCCCTTAAATGTAATTTCGTTGATTTTATATGTGCCTGGTTGAAGGCCTAAATGGGCACATTTTGCCTTTCCAGTCCAAAGTTAAGCCTCTTGTTTTATTAGGTCTATCACGCACGCAATGACCTCCATCCTGGAAATTAATCAAGGATTTGGAGGTGTTACCTAATTAATTTTATTGGTACTTAACAAAACCATCCGCAGATTTGTCACTCTTATAATACACAAACGGTATTGCTAATTCTCAGTTGCTCGAAAATTTCAAATATCCTAGTCATCTGAACTTGCACACTACTAAGCCTAAAATTACAGTGAATAGAAGACTTCACGGGGTTGGTTACTAGCCCCTAGTGGATAAAATGGGAGGGAGATTAGCAGGGTGGAAGGGCAAGCTTTTATTAGCAGGGTGGAAGGGCAAGCTTTTATCATAAGCCGGGCAGACCACTCTGGTTAAATCAGTGCTCACTTCAATCTCGGTCTATTTTCTCACGGTTTTTAAAGCACCAAAGGGAGTCCTTCGAGCCCTAGACCGCATCAGACGACGTTTTCTTTAGGCTGGCCAAGAAGACATCTTGGGAGGTAAGTGCAAAGTCAATTGGGAAAAGATTTGCTGCCCAATCACTACTACAGAAACAATCATTACATACGGTTTTTGAACCGTCTGTATTTTGTTACGTCTGTGATAACAGCGGTTATCACAGACGGTTCAAAAACCATCTGTGATATGTACGATATCACAGACGGTTGTAGTTACCAACCGTCTGTGATATATACGATATCACAGACGGTTCTAGTTACCAAACCCTTATTCAACATATCTTGCTCGGCGGCTCTTTTAAAAGCAAACACGCCATTAATGTACTCTTCACTCACACGGTTCGCACCGTACATCCAGTTTCGATCCATTACGCTATGTACGTAACAAATTAGTAGTGTTAAATTATATTAATAAACTGCAAATACGTTACTCCTCCTATTAACCAAACACACTAAAATTGATTAAAAATTAACCTAGAAAAATATAAAGAGTTACAGATCGTTACCCTCGGAGCTCACGACGAAAATTTTAAATATCCTGCGAGATTCCTCACTGGCCTTCTCCTTCATGCCACAGTGCAATGTGAGACCTAAGTGAACAAGGCAAGAGAAGAGCCACAGCCGAAATGCACCTCCCCCGTAAGCTTCTCCCTCTCACAAAACACCCACCGCCAAAACAAAGCACTCATTCACAATACCCAAACAAAGAGCTACCACCAAAGCCAAGCCTCACAAAGCAAGCATGCAAGCCAAATAGCCATAAGTTGCTAGAGCAACCCACAACCAAGAACAAGACAAGCAAAACAAGCAAGCCTCCTACAGCCAACACAGAGCAAAGCTTCTCAAGCCCCTCTATTCCAAACAACAGATCAGAGGCGCTAGGGCAGGGGGTCTGTCGGGTCCTGATATTTATAGGGGTGACATATCACAGACGGTTCTTATTACCAACCATCTGTGATGGGGAATATATCATAACGGTTGGTAATAAGAACCGTCTGTGATGTGGCATATTTCACAGACGGTTCATTTCACAGACGGTTCCTTTGGAACCGTCTGTATAAGTTCAACACAGACGGCTCCTTTGGAATCGTCCGTGATGAAAATATTATCACATATGGTTTTTCATGGAACCGTCTGTGATACCATATCACACACGGTTCCATAAAAGAACCGTCTGTGATAGCGACGTTCGAACCTTGTGTTTGGGCAGCCCGATCGAGATCTAACGGTCCATAATCGTTGCGCGTTCTGATGGTCCGAACGTTTCCGCTTGATCTGGACAGTTGATTTAAAATCGGACGGTTGGGCGCGTGCGTTCAGACAACGCGCGGCCCGTGTGGATCGTGCGATCTATATCGGACGGTCCTGAATGGCTCTAGTTGAGATCTAAGTCTAATTAGGGTTGAATTACTAAAATGAATTGCCCCGTAATAAACAGACGATAAAAAAGACCATATCCTTTTTACATCACAGACGATAAAAAAAGATCAACGATCCTATCTTAGTCTTCAAATCTTCGTAAGCCATCTCGTCAGCTTCAGTGGTGGCGGGATCAGCGACTGTCTCACCAAACGCCTCCACCTGTGACCTTGCACGCTCAATTTGCGCTTGTAGCCGTTCAGACTTCGTAATCAAGCCCCATATAGCCCAGAGGCCATCAACCTTGGTCTCCTCCGTCTCGGCGAGGTCGGGCCGCTCTCCTGCAATTCGGATGTCGTTCTCGACTCTCCGGGCTGCATCCTCGGTATGGACCAAATAGTTCCATAGGACGATCTCCACGATGAGGTTTACTCGCCGGATACCGGAGACCCTCGCATTGGTCTGTTGGAGGAGGAGCTCCAATCGACAGATGATGACCGCTATGGTCTCCGGTAGATCGGAGGGCCTACAACGGATGACATTGCTAATGGAAGGCTTGTCCGCAGCTTGGGCCAGGTTGCGACCAGAGAGGTGCGAGTACACAACCACAATGTAGGCCAGTACAGCCGGGACGAGAGAGGAAGTCATTTGGAGTTTGTGGAGAAAGGGGGTCAAGGAGGTTCGTGAGAAATCCCTTTCAGAAGGGGATGTCTACTTATAAAACAAGTACTAAAGCTGGAGCGGGAGACGAAGAGATACATTGGGAGCCGTAGCGCGATATTGGTGCGATCATGAGATGAAGAGACACATCGCACGGGAGAAGAAGAGATAGGAAAGACATATCACAGACGGTTCTATTTACAAACCGTCTGTGATAATGATATATCACAGACAATAAACCGTCTGTGATAATGACATATCACAGACGGTTGCAAAGACGGTCCCTAATTAACCGTTTGTATAAGTTCAACACGGACGGTTCCTTTGGAACCGTCTGTGATGAGACGTCCACTATAGACTGTTTTGTAGTAGTGAACCCAACTTGGCGGCCTCGACGTCCTCAACCTTCAATAGTTCTATTCGGCCCTCAGACTATTTTGGCTTTGGCAAGAATGGAAAGCTCAGCACAAACCTTGGGTTGGAATGGAAATACCGTGTGATGACGCGGATCAGAACCTCTTCGCAGCGGCCACAACGATCACTCTTGATGACGGAAAGAAGGCAAAGTTCTAGTCCTCTGTATGGCTAAACGGGGCCAATCCCTCCCTCCGTTTAAAAAAATGTTCATTTTCCTTTCTATTTTTTTAAATTGTTTACTTTCCTTTTTTATTTATGTAATCATGAAATTGATTACTTGTGTAATCAAGGAATTAGATTAATTGTGTTAATTGTCGTTAAGATTTACTTTGTGCAAATTATCGTGAAATGACACTAAGATTTACTTGTGTGCGAATTATCGTCAATTGTCGTTAAGATTTACTTTGTACAAATTATCATTAATTGTCGTCGATTGTAGTTAAATGTCGTTAAACAACATTAAATAAGTCATCATTTGCTTGAGGAGTATTTCAGACATTTTTCAACTTAGAAGCTCCAGTCGGTCTACCTAAAACCCAGATGGCAAACACAAAACTTTTTCAACTCAGCCGCTCAGTCCTACGGCCGTTCAGTCTAGTGAGAAGCTATTTTTAAAAAATGTTGCGGCCACGCCGAACATGCCCGTAGTTACGTCCAGAATAGTCCGAGAAATTCATGTCAAAGCAAGCTACGTCGACCGTGCATCAAGTATAATAATATATAATCAATCTGAACTAACGGATCATGCACATATATATAACATCTCTCGATTAAGAGCAAATGAAATTAGAGGAGATTCGCAAGCTTGTGCTTCTTGTTACTTAGTGGTCTCGTGGGGTAGGTAGGATTGGGTGAGTGTTACGTCATGCCACTAGCTAGCTACCGTTCCCTTGCCTCCATGTCCGCTAGCTTTGACTAAAATGATTCCTCCCACGTGCTAAAACTCCCTCTTATATGCTTTCAATATACCATTTAAACGAATATATTATACTTTTTTATTATACTAATTAAAATACCAATTATAAGATACTCCAATGCAATTTGATTGAAAAATTTTCATTGGAGTTCTTTATTTTTGTTATATATCATTTTTCATATATAAAAGAAGTATATACACAAATTTTGCTATAAAAAGTGTACTTTAATAAAAAATTTCATGAAAATCACTTTAGGGTATCTTATAATTATTACTAGAGTATGCTCAAACAGATAAAGAGGCATCATCATATGATTCAAGTGGTATACAAGAAGTGGGAGTACGTACTCCCAGGAGTACCATACCGTTTATATATATATATATATATATATATATATATATATATATATATATATATATAATAGGAAGAAACATTTGTACAGCTGGTACCTTACCTTGTGTGTTTCAAAATACGAACCATGTGTCTAGAAGAGAAATGATGAAACCGATCGACACGAGAGATATATGTGCGTATGGTGCGAGTGCGATCAATTGCCCAAACCGAAGATCAGAAAAGAGAGCAAAATTTGGTGGGGCGATGCATGCGTACGTAATTCAGATGGAGCAGTTGTGTGGCCGGAGCAGATGATCACTTTAATTTCTTAAGGGAAAAAGAAGAGAGAGAGAGAGGAAACACGTGTACCGCTACTATATATCAATATATATTACGAATAGAGTATATATATACTATATATATGGTGAAACAGATATATAGGAGCTAGTATGTGTACAGTTAACGGTAATTGATACTACGGTTTTGCTAAACAACATTCGACTGTTTTTTTATTGTCAAAATAGTTGAATTTTTATCCGGCGGATATGTATTGAGATTTACATTTATTCTTATCTGATGAATTAGGTCCAAATTTATTATGATTTTTTCTTGGAACATAACGGGTTGATCATGTTGCCGTATTTTGTTGGCATAGAATTTTATTTTTTTTTATCTTTGTTTTTTCTCAACCTCTCAAAGTAAATCATGCGATGGAAATATGAGTTATTAAGAATAATTATAGTGATCAAGAATAAAAATTACATAAATAATTTACTATAATTTATGTATATATTAAAATTTGATTGTTTTGGGACGAGAAAACAGTCAGTTGAATCTTGATATATACTACTAGTTTGATGATGAATTACCTGGAGGAAGTTGGTGGTGGCGTTCCAGAGCGTGGGGAGGGCGCGGCTGCCGACGACGGCGTCCGCCTGGACGGAGAGCTGCTCGTAGCGAACCTCGATCGTCGGGAGCTCGATGCCAACCCTGCAGGAATTGATAAACGAGCTGCGCTGAGCACATGCAATGCAATGCAATGCAATGCGTAAACACAAAGACGCACGCGCGTACAGATTAAAGAAGGAACATATATAAATGGCGCGGCATGCAGCTAGCTAAGCATAAGCATAAGCATATCGATCGACGATGTATAATTAATATACATATATGCACATACAGATTGAGATTACAATAATTAATCAAGGACGCGTAGCTAGCTAGGACGTACGTACATGTCTATGCGGTCCCTGAGGCGTCGCAGGAATCGCTCGCTGTCGTCCTGGAAGACGCGCTCCAGGAGGGCGCGCCCGCCGTCGCCGCCGGCGAGCTTCTCGATGTCCACGAGCTCCACCTGATGATGATGGTCGAGGCCGTCGTCATGGAGCGCCCTTCGGATGATGCCGCGGCGCATGCGGTCGTAGGTGGGCAGCTTCTCGAGCGCCGCCCAGCGCAGGTTCTCCTCCTCGTCGTCGTGCCCCTGCTGCGACTGCACCCGACCGAACGGGTCATCCGTCTCCACCTGCCGGAACGACTGCGAGATGGACGAGCCCCAGCTCAAGCTCCGGCGGCTCGCAAACGACGCAGACGCAGACGCAGACGCCGCCACATGATGATGGTTTATCTCCGTCGACGCCATAGCAGGCTAGCTAGCGGCGCGTCTAGCTAGCTGGATGCATGATTACTCCACTCAAATATATATATATATAGATAGATAGATAGATAGATAGATAGTACTCATTGATTGATGTGCATGCCAGTCTCT
Source organism: Ampelocalamus luodianensis (assembly GCA_036346255.1). Taxonomy (NCBI): domain Eukaryota; kingdom Viridiplantae; phylum Streptophyta; class Magnoliopsida; order Poales; family Poaceae; genus Ampelocalamus; species Ampelocalamus luodianensis. Next base: position 93,581,944 of record CM070622.1, on the reverse strand, counting down.
GTAGCTAGCTTCGTTAATATAATATCATGGAAGGAGTCCATATAATTAACATGTACACTAAATTTTGCTCCAAAGTAGCACCTCCAGCACCCAAACTACCAAAACAGACATTTGACTCTTCTCTCCTGAACCTTGCGATCTGGTTCAAATAACACCTTAACGTATTACCTATGTGGCACAATGAAAGACGATTTTGACACGTATGATGATGCATAATAGGTGGGCGCCCAGGAATTTCGTGCGATGTTGCCTGCACTGATGGGCAAAACAAGCTCAATATCATGTTGTTGTGACAGGAGCGAGCGAGTATTAATTCCACACGAGATATACTATAAATATATATAGATGAGGACATGCATGATGGAGTGGCCGTCAGCATGTGCAGCCGCCCTAGCCGGGTGGTTCGTCAAACATTGCTTCCTCCGGCTTGGCTCGCCTTGCCGCGCGCTGCAAGAAAACTATGCAGACTAGCTAGTTCTGCCGGCGCTGTGTGCTGGTCAAATTCATTTAAGGGGCGTACGTGTACAAGAAGATTAGTATTGTATTGTATTGTATTGTAGGGTCATATACTGAGAGACGGTGACGGAAGCCAGAGATTTTTCGAAGCTTGGCCAAGCTCGCTCTCTGGCTCCCGCCGGCTGCCGCTCGTGGTCTCGTGCTGCTGCTGCAGGTCAGCAAAGGCCAGGCATTTACCCGGCCGGAGGTATGCTGAATTCGCCACTGTTGAGAGAGAACTTAATTCATTATGATCATGTCTATTTTACTAAATATTTAAGAGTAAATTGCATAAAGCTATAACTTATTTTATTGGTGAAATTACCGGTTTTATGTAACATTTGTTTTGTGTTTCATGGAGCCGCACCTTTAGTCAAAATTAATTGTTTTGAGGCTGCTTGATTTCTAGTACTCATACGTTACATAGTACTCCCTCGTGTCACCTCGTTTTGGGTTACGTGCAGTCAAATATTAAAAGCTTTGGCTATTCATATCTTTTTTATATATATATATATTTAGACCAAACATATAAAAATGATACATGTAGATTTGTCTCGAAAAATACTTTTTGTAATATTATCATTTTACCAGATTTTATAAATATATTCTAATATAGATTAATGGTCAAAGTTGTATCTCGGGGACCGTATCGATGTGCAAAACGACTTCCTTTTGTGACGGAAGGGAGTTAGTAGTGTAGTATGTACTACTCCGTATATGTAGTGTACATATATAGGTAGGTAGGTAGGTAGCTTGGGCTGTACCAGAAATAAAATTAATAAGATGCATGTACTTGTTGCATAGTTAATTAGAGAGAATATGATCTAAGGAGGGAGAGGACTCCGGAGACACGTGGAACCAAGAATATATTCCTTATAGCAGTTAGTTTGGTTTTGCGTGCGTATATAAACTAAACTAATCAGTGGAGGAGCGATGGAGGCAGCAAATTAAGCTTGACCACAAGGCGGTAGAGTGAGTGTTTGTGTGCGCATCGCATGCATGGCGGCAACTCAGATGCATGCAGCTGGCTGAGAGAGAACATGAAGAGACGATCGTTCGCACACAAAGCAAGACATATATATTAATTTACTCTAGTTGATATGTAGACTCGTTTTAAAGAAAAATTATAAAATATAAGTGTTGGAGAGTGTACTAGAGACTGTCTATTGGAGATGTTGTCTCTAAAGATGATACAACATATATTAAAGACAAGATTATCTCTAACTATTGAAGATACCCTTACGAAACAGTCTGTCTGCGACTGCAAGTACGTATCTATATACAGGCAGGCCCTGATCGATTTATTTGACCTTGGAAATCTGGGAAACCATTAATCAACCCTATTGAATTGAATTGTCCATGGTTCAGCAGCCATGCATCATGGCATACGCACGTCACGTCAGGATTTTTTCGATTACTGTACTATTAAATAATCGATATAATGCGATCGCAAGTGCAGTAGGTAGTACGTAGTAGGTAATAATAATTAAGGAAGTAAATCAACGGAGCACTAGCTAGCTAGCTAGTTAGTTGCAAAGAGCAGCAAGTTATTAACGTGAATGCTGACGATCGAGGATGAGTTAACACATGCAATAATATACATACATAGGGAATCATATCATATATATTCCTTACGTTGTATCGACCGACCGCATCCGCAACAGAGAAGACAAGACAAGATCATACCACATGCATAATGCATGGCGTTTCCTTTGTTTTAACTTAATATTAATTCCGAGGAGATTTATTTTTTATATGTCATTGACCTAACATGCCTGCCCCTGCCCCTGCATACCTCGTGGGCCACTACTTTTCGTATATATTCTTGCTCAAATTAAGCTGTAGCTGACCAGTCGTCCGCTAGCTTAAGCTTAGCCTGCGTATAAGGAAGGAGGGGACGTGCATGCGCGCTATAATGCCATGACGATACAGTAGCAGTTGATCTAGTCCATTCTTTCCGATCGCAATGCCATTGCTCTCTAGCCACCATGCCCTTTACAATGTCCGAGAGGATCTGAATCCGAAAAATTCAACCTGATCAGCAGAGCACCGCGCTGCCTCTCCTTGCTGATCTGGTCGATCTTGCTGTGATACGATTACAAGTAATCAATCAAAATCCCCCCGGCCTCTCTTTCTCTCAAGTACATGCACGTACCTTGTGTGACACGGGAGGTGCGTGCCCATCTTCACCATGTAGCTAGAATCTGCTCACTGGACGACAGCTGGTACGTACCACTTGACTAGCTAACGCCTGAAGCAACTCAGACTCGACGTTATGGATTAATTAATTAAATACATGCATGTTTTGTGTTCGAGCTGTTAGCTACTTCCATGACGACGTTTGCTTTTCTTAGGTGTTCCTTCTGTTCTCCCTCTGATGCATGTGCACTTTGCTTAGGTGTTTCTTCTTTGATGTTTTGTTGCATTGACTTGCAGACATCCTGTTGCTTTGTAGAGGTAGACTGCCAATTTTGCAGATGAGAAAGAAGTTAGACTATCAACTTACGAATACAACAAAATTCTCATGTAGCATTGAACTTATGGCACAATAGTTTTCAGAGCATATGCTTATTTTTTGGTTTAATCATACAATTTTCGAGGCATTCTGAAAACATATACTATTCACACTTTTAGATACAAATATCTCCACCATATTGTACTGTTTGAGCAGCAAGTTTTATGCCCTCCATAGGCAGGCAGGAAAATCAGTAGTAATTTTATGCCCTCCTTAGAAAGGTTGGTAAATCAGTAGCAGCAGCTGTAACATGGACAACCAAATGTAATAGAAAACATCGGGAGGAATAAATACAAGTCAAGGTTCCTCACAAAATTATCTTCATTTAACATGTTATCGGCATCCACCTCATTTTTTGGGGCTATACTGCTGGAAGCAGCAGAAGACTCGGGAATTGTTCCATCAGCAGTATGGGCATGTGATGTAACACGCTTCCTCTTGTAGGTTATCATGAATTTGGTGCTCTCCCTGAAAGAGCCAATGTGATCGAACGACAATCTTGCTAAGTGTATCAGATCTGTTCCCCTATGCTTACTGCGAAGAGACAAATGAGAAGCTGTAAGTTCCACACTGTGATACGAATGGGGTGTAGCAAAGGCAAGGGACACTAGCATCTAGAATGCAACCACGACATTTGCATGCTTTAAATCCCCATTATTCTCCGCACAGGCAAGAAAATGATGATAATAACAATCTCCTTGACTTTCTGCGGAAATATAAAACAATATTTTATCTCAGACAGTTGGCTATCTCCATCGGTGAATTGGACCTAACTCCTAAGTCATAGAATAAGAACCCCGATCTTTCCATTCAACACAGACCAACGCCTTTGGAAGAAGACGATAATCCAATTCCACCTGTTCGAATGTGAGGCCTCCATTAGTAAAGCTAACTCAACACTCACCCATCCATCAATCAGTAGAATTTCCCAACTAAATTGATAGCTACCATATATTTTCAGCTCAAATGCACACAGTAATATTTCCAAGCAGCTGCATAAACTTGAGTATCGCCAATTCCAGAAAAGTGCTCTACCTCCTTGCAACCATTACTGAATCATACATAACCCATAGACCAGTTCCGAACTCCAAATCGACACCACCCACATCAGGCATAAGCAAATTATATGCAAAATCGAGCCTCACTGGACCGAATGATTACCCCCGAACTGGCGCCTTTGACAGCACGGCTCCCCTTTCCCCTCTCCTCCATTCAAGAAACCAAATTACCAAACCCAACTACCTGCAAACAGACCAAGAACCGAGCTAGAACAAATTTCGTGGCGGAGAAACCACTACCTCAACCTGGATCCCGGCAGGATTCGGATTTCTTCTCACAGCTAGCCAGCGCTGCTCCCGACGTCCCAGGATGGCCTGAACGACGCGGGGCCCGCTTGGGCAGGGGCACGAAGTGGGAGAGATGCGGTGATGGGAGCCACTGGGGGAAGGGAGAGGAGGTCGTGTTGTAAGGAAGCACCATGGCCTCCCTCCGCCCCCCGCCTCCACCACCGGAGAGCGCTTCCACCCGGATCCCGGCAAGATTCGGATTCCCTCTCGCCACCAGCCAGCGCGCTCGGTGGGCACAGGAACAGCGTGCGACGACCGAGCTACTGGAGCAGCGCGAAAGGAAGAGGCAGAGAAAATAAGCAAGGAGAAACACCTCAAGCGATGAATGAAGAAAGAAGAGCGACAAAAGAAATCGATCTAGGCCAAAGAGAACGGGTGAGGCATAGGGCATCACGACGGGAAGAAAGCAACGAAGAATGAAGAACATGCGAACGAGCAGCAGCGGCGATGAAAACGAAAAACTCAAACGGGCGACAAGAGCGAGAAGGAAGCGAGAGAGGCGAGGCGGGCGAGGTAAAAGAAGAACGAGCGCGATGGGAGGAAAAAGTAGGAAGAGCGATGGGAAGCGAGGCGGCGAGCACACGCGATGCGCGGAAGGCGGGCGTGTCAACACAACGCCGGGCGGGCGCCACGCGTGCGCGCAACGCGGCGTGCAATCCAACGGTGGCGACAACGCTGGCGGCATCCAACGGGCATGAAAAAGCGGACGACGTGGCCGTCCTGGCTGGAGCTCAATCCAGCCCCCTTTTATATAGAAAGATTGTCTTGGCTACATATATAAAGTGTACGTTGTTGGGAGAAGTTGGCTACATATATAGAGTGTACGTTGTTGGGAGAAGTTGGCTACATATATAGAGTGTACGTTGTTGGGAGAAGCCTCCTTCGCATCGCTGCGCCGCCAGCAACGTTATGGAGAGAGCGAGGAGGGGAGGATGCGGCGGCGTGCTGGGAGGAGGTGGTTGTTGGCCCAGCACCTAGAGAGAACTCGATCATTTGGTATCAGAGCGGGGTTGTACCACGCGTAGCGGTGGATCGGCCAAGCCGCATTCCGGCGGCAAGCTCGGTGGCGCAGCGGCGCATCGGGCCCAGGCGGGCACGTTGGTGCTGCATACGGGCGAAGCATGCGGCTCCGCAATGAGGACAGCCGATGCGTTGGGCGGAGGTGCACGGGGCACCGGCGACGAGGCCGGCTGCAGCACCATGCGCCAGGAACGTGACGGTGGAGGTCCGTGCGGCCACGGCAAGGTCAGCACGGTGCGCCGGAATCGCACGTGACGTGCGCACCGGCGGCGGCGACGTGGCCGACGGTGGCAAGGTGAGGCGGTGCGAAGCCGCCGGGAGATGAGTCGACATGAGGCCGACAAACGGCGATGGCATAGAGGCCGTCGTCGCAAGAAGAATCAAAGGTTGGAGTCACCCGGTGAGTCGTGCCACCGGCGACGAAGTTATGGCGGCAAAGAGATAGCGGTGAAGAGTGGAGGTGGCATGTCTCCTAAATACCTGCTACCAAGGAGCGTCGTCGACAAACGGCAAGGCAAGATGGCATTGGCGGCCATCTCAGTGTCTCCGGGAGAAGAACTGCCAGTTGCATGGGCTGCGGTGGCGCCCATGTTCACGGTCGCTGATGATGAGGGTGAATGTATTGTCCCTCAATGAGTGATCGCATGGCGAGGATGATTGTACTGTCCCTCAAGGAGTGCACCACGTGATAGAGAGGCGGTTGCGTGGGTTCGACGACACATAAGGGGAGCTTGTGTTGCTAACCCGTGCTAAGTGGGAAGGCAAAACTTCTTGGTGCATCAGAAGATCGGCCTTCGAGATGTCAAGAAGAAGCAAGTCTAGATTAGGGGGTGGGGGAGATTGTTGGAAATTAATGTAGACTTACCAAGTAATAGGGCGTTAGGATCCTGATACAATTAGCATAGGATCAAATTAATTTATTTCCTTTGTTAGGCTTTCTATGTTTAGTTTTTGGCCTGGTTAGCAAGTTGATTAGGTAGTCTTTAAAAGAATGTGTAGATGTGTTTTAACAAGAGAGAATAGAGAAAAAGAAAAGATGTCGGCAGTTGTGCAGCACAAAAAAAAACTCATCTGTGTTCATCTTGATGTGTGCATTCCAGAGAGGAAACAACGAGCGAATTCTCTCCAGATGCTAGGTCAACAGTGGGGATGATGGGCGTGCAGCTGGCGGGGGCGGCGTAATTAATTATATGCATGCATGGTCGATCGATTTGATTCCTACCCTACCTAGCAGGTACATTTGGCCTTCGGAGTTGAGCGGCCGGTTGATTCTTCAGTTTGTACTGCTGTCGTTGGGAGGGTACGTGCGTACGTAATTGATTCTTCGGTTTGCATTAACTTAATTAATTGCAATATATGCTTAATCCCGGCCTCTCTCTCTATATATATATGATCGATGCAGGGTTACGGGGTTTCAGGCGCTGATGCTGCAGGGCATGAAGAAGACGTCGCCGGCCATCGCGGCGACAATGCCGAACCTGACCCCGGGCTTCATCTTCGTCGTGGCGGCGTGCCTGCGGTTCGAGAGGGTGGATCTCGGCTGCTGCTACACCAGGGCCAAGATCGTGGGCACCATGGTGTGCCTCGGTGGAGCCATCACCATGAGCATCCTCCAGAGCTCAGGCACAGAGGCGTCGCCGTCTCCGTCGTCGGGGTGGGTGGTTGGGTGCTTCGGCCTGCTGGGCACCGTCGTGTACTCGTGTTGGTGTCCTGCACCACCGTCCTGCAGCGTCCACCATGATCCATTTCCAGGCCCCTATCACGCTGTGCACCGTCACCTCTCTCCTCGGCGCGCTAGCTGCTCACCGCCGTCTTCCAGGTGCTCACCCGGGGGGCTCACCGTCGGCACGCACCTCGTAGGCTTCCGCACCATCCTCGCGCTGGTGCTCGTCGGCGGCGTGGTCAGCTCGGCGTTCCAGACGTGGCGCTCAAGAAGAAAGGCCCGGTCGTCGTCTCCATGTTCTGCCACGCAAACCGTCGGCTCCGCCATCTTCCTCGGGAGGGTCGTCAAGCCAGGAAGGTTCGATTCTATTTCTAGCTAGCTAGTAACTGGATTATATATATCGACAGGATTGAATAATTAACCCATATGCATGATCTGTGCTTGTCGGACCCGGATTTCTTAATCCAGAATCCTTTGTGAAAATACTATACTATTCTCTGGATCAGTAGATAGCACTCACAGATACATTGCTGAACCATTTCATACATGACGTAGAACCATACCATTCATTAATTACCACAACAGAGTTTACATAGACCGCGTCGGGTCGAGTTTTACAATAGGGCCGATCGGGCCAAATTGATTACAATACAAAAGACAGCGGTAGCTAAATCGGAAGCAAAAGGGTAAGAGCTCATCTCTACACAGGCAAGCGACTGGGGAAACCCGTGTGCGCCCGATATTACCCAAAGACTCAGATAATATAGGATGCACGCAAGCACCAACGGAGTCAGCTGGACTAAGACGAGACCTAGACTATAGAACCTAGACTATTCTTCATCGACTCCATGCCCATGGGCTTCCGGTTTCTCGTAGTAGGCATAGTCTCCTTCATCTGCGTTGTCTGAAGGGTTTGGGGGAGAGCGAGAATGAGCACAACTTCCGTGCTCGTGAGCCAACACACAATGCAATAATATACATACAAGGCTTAACAAGGATGACTCGGGTTATTTTATTTGCTAAAGCAATATTTTCAATTATCATAACTACAAATTCCTATCACTTAGCATTTTAACAAATTGCATTTGGTTAAAGAGAATAATTGTGCAATATTTATATCAGCAGAGGTTCCCTCCACTTTCATGCTTATTTTGATTGTGGTTACATCCACCACTAAACAACACTGGGTAAGGAGACCCAGGAAAAACAATCTCAGGGCTAGGTGAGCCCGCCACAATTTTTTATACCACCCAACAAGGTTTTGAAATAGAACTAACTCAAGTTAAGTTCCCATGTCCGCCTTTGACATGAGCAGCACTGCTTTAAAGCAGTTTATAACTCTGCAGAGATTGTATACTTTACCACAAGAGACAATTAACTCGTTGCATTACACGATTCCGTAGTCGTGTAGTTGAGAGGTTGTCACAATAACTTTTCTAAATATCTCGCCCCTTCCGTCATTTCACCCGTATGGGGTTACGCCCATACGTTGCACGAGATGTCCACCTCAGCGACTAGCGTAGCGTGGCTACACCTCAGCGACTGGCGAACTTCACCCTTGACTCGGTGTCCCATCAAGCCCGACATACCCAGAGCTGGTGCCCCCCCTTTATCCCCCAGTGAGATGACTTTCGGGATTTGATAAATTTACTAAGCCAAGTCGCAGTTTGTTGCAGACTTGTGGTTGTACTTGTTATACACAGGAGGTCGTGACAAGATTAAGTCCTTAGGGTTGTCTGGACGGCTTAACCACATTCCCGCCATTCTTGTGCTCCGTCCGCACCCACCATCTTACCATCCGCCCAGACGGGGTATTAGCAGTTTAGGGTTTTTGAGAAGTAAAATACAACAATTCAACCATCTCAGTCATTTACCCGCAATGACTGCCCAAATTGTTTTACGTTTGAAATGATGATAATTAGGACATTTTAATGTCCCGGTACTTAAGCAAGTCTAGCATGTCGCTTAAGTACAACCTATAGCTAGTATTACCATATAGTTACTAGGGTGGCAATGGAATTAAGAGATTCAATTTATCAATGATGGCATATTAATTAATTATTCCATAACTAGGTATTTATCTACCTTAAGCTTTAACATACATTTGATTAAGGAATTAACGCATGCAATTTGCTATTTTAAAAGAATATAATTTGCATAAAATGTAGGCTCAATATGATCAAAGTATTGACTCGCCTTGAGTGTAGGGAAGAGGGTCCGAGTAGTCTTGTTCTTGATCAACGTGGAGGTCTCCGGTGTCTCCGAACTCTACGCGGGCGAAGTACCGGAAAAAGATACAATAGACAAAAGGACCAATAAATACACAAGAATACCCAAATGAACTCCAAATTGAACAAGACCTATACCATTAGCAAGATCTTGATTTTACAAATTTTTATAAATTTACTTTATAATTTTTGGGGTTGAAATGGGGGAGATACTAATTTTTAAAACCTCACTTTTGAATTAAAAACGAAAAAGGAAAGAAAATCCAACAAAAATGAAAAACTGTTGGCGGCCCACAGAGGTCTTTCGGCCCGGCCCAACACGGGCGCGCGCACGGGGAGGCGGCCCACGGGCGCGGGTGTGCGGCCTGCGGCGGCGTTGCCCTAAAGGGGCGCGGCGTGCGAACAAAGGAGGGGAGGTGGGGCGGCGGTGGCGCGCGGGGAAGGGGAGGAAAGGACGGCGGCGCTCGGGGAGGGGAGAGCTCGGGGTGCGGTGACGCCGGCCGGATGGGGGAGCTCGGGCTCACGGCGGTGACACGGGAGAGACGACGACGACGACGACGACGGAGGCTCACCGAGCGGCGGCGGCGACCGGAGGTAAGTGCTTCGGCCTTCTTCTTCTCTCTTTCTTTGTTTCTTCTTCCTCGTGTTCTTTTGCTTGGGGAAGAAGGGGGAAAATGAGGTGGGGAACGGGGCCGAAGGGGGGAGCTTTATAGCCAGCGGGGGAAGGGGAGGAGGACAAGGGACCGGGGCGTGGGGCACCGGCGAGGCGAGCGGGAGCCGGACGAGGCGAGGTAAGTGCGCGGAGCGACGGGTGACGGCGGCGAGGCGGCGACGGCGAGGACGCGCACTCGCGTAGTGGAGTAGGTGGGGGAGCGCGAGAAAAAAGAGAGAAATGACGGCTATGGCCAAGGCGGCCGGCGAGGAGTACAACGTCGAGCTCAGAAGGAAGGGAAAATTGCATTGGTCCACGCAGTAGGTCGGGCCATTTTGTACTACTCCCTAGTCCTACTCGCCATGTTTTTTTACTATCACCTAAAGGTATGTATACTTACATGGTCCGGATACTTATGTCGCAGTGTACCGTAGTAGTAGTGAGGATGACTAAAGCAAATAGCCGAACCATCATGCCATATGACCACGTGTAACGTGCTTCTGTCTGCGGACTCTAATGTAGTTCTGGTTTCGTGCCTCCGCTGAGCCATCAAAGCAAGCCTATATTGCATGAATAGTATGGAACCACAACATTTCAATCTACTATTTTAGAGAATCTTCATAATCACAATGAGTGTTCTCAGCCCCTTGAATCGCAGTTTGTGAAAGCACCATAAAGTACTATGCTTTAACTCAACAAGTTAAGGGTTTAAGTCTCAAAAATTAGGACGAAAGGTGGAGAAAAGGTTTACATAGCTAAATAGAGAATAAAATTATGCGACCAAAATAACTTGGTTCATTTTATTTGGATTTATTTTTCTATGAATTTTCAAAGTTAATATTGCACTTGGAAAATCTTAATCAAACATTAAACTTTCAACTCAAAAAGAAACTCCCAAAAGAAAATAGAAATAAAAACATATTAACATGTAACATCCCAAGGTTATGTTACCAAAATAAAATAAAATAAAGTTATTAATTTAATTGGATTTTCTGAAATTTGATAGAGTTTGATTGCCTTAGTTGAATTTCTGAAGTTTTAAAAGTCAAAATTCAAAAGTCATTTGAATTTCTTGAAGTCTTATTTGGTTTTATCTTAAAAATAAAAATTTAATTAATTTCTGGAATTTTCTGAGTTTTTTAAAAGCTTTTTCCTAAGTAATTTAAAGCCAAAATAATTTATGTGCAAAAACTATAGCCAACCTTAAGTTGGAACTTTTTTTTATTAAGTCCAAAATAACTCTAAGAATTTCTGTGAATTTTTCTAGAATTTTTGGATTTAATTTGCTATTTTCTAAAGCTATTTCGAATTTCTAGAATTAAAACAATTGAAAAATCAAATTGGAAATTCCTAATCCCTTTTGGGCCAAAACCCACCAGTCCGGTCCATTCTCTCCCGCGCTCCGGCCCACCTCCACGCCGCACCTCTCACCGCCCTCTCCCTCTCGGCCACCGTTGGGTTAAAATCCAACGACATCCACGCCTCCACACCACCTCGCCTCCCCGCTCCGTTGGATGCGAATCCAACGGTCCGTTCCCGTTCTTCCCCGCCCGTTCTTCCTCGCAGAGCCGCGCCGAGCCGCCGCCATTACCGCGCACTCGGAGCTCCTCAATCCCGCGATTTCCGCCCCCTTTCTCCACAGGGTCGCGCGCTTTAACATCCGCACATCACGCCGCCTCTCCTCCCGGCTGTTTCCCCCTCCGACTAGCACGAAATCTCCGGAATGCCGAAATCACCGCCGAGATCCCCGCTGCCGATCTCCTCATCCCGTACCCCTCCGGTCCTATTTAAGGGAGCACGAGGTGCCCCTTGAGTCCCTCAACACGGCACCGCCACCCACTCCTCCTTCACCCTTTCGGTTTCGCCGGAATTCGAGTTTGAAGAAACTCGACCGGGCACCCTTTCTTCCCCGACTACGGAGCCGACACCGCCGCCGCGTCCCCGCCGACCACACCAACGGCATCGCCGTCACCCCGCCGTCCCTGTGCGCATCTCCTCGCCACCGGAGCACCGCTGGAGCCCCATCGCCGCCACGAGCCGCAACGCGCCGCCGCTCTCTCCTCGCCGCCGATCGCCTCCATCCTTCTCCGACCACCCGGGTGAGCGCCCCAGGTTCGCCACACCCTACCCTCTCTTCTGGTACCCTCGTCCGAGCCCAACTCTCCGCCAAACGCCGGCGAGCCTAAAGCCGGGCGCCGCCGGTGCCAAGATGACATGGCGCACCACGTCCACGCCCGCGCACCGCCACCTCATCACCCCACACCCATGTGGCTGCCCACGTTATGCCTACATGGCAACCAACGTGGCAAAGCCACACAAGCCCATGCCTCTGGTCCACCGTGGACCAAAGTGCATTTCCATGGACCCAGTTCACCAAAAGCCGAGACATTGACATGTGGGTCCCACATGTCAGGGTTTTCTTTTAATTTTCTTTAATTCCAAAAATCCAAGGGATGACGTCAGCAGTGCGTCATAAATCCCTTTTTCAATAGAAAAATAATTCGGGAAATTCAATAAAATCTGAAAATTAGGTTTTATTTAGATTTAAAACTTCCCGGCGTTCGTTCTCCCTCATACGAACTCCGATATCGTCGATTCAAATTCCTAAATTCTTATAAAATCAAGATCTAGCCAACTAAACCAAAATTATTTAATTTTGAGTTCATTTGACCAATAATTCCTTTAAAGCCTAACTTATCATTTCATGCAATTCCAAACTTCTAAAATTCATATCTTTTGCATCCAAACTCCGATTTGGGTGATTCAAGTTGCAAAATTTGTATAAAATTATAATCTAGCTAGCCAAATCAAAAGTATTCAATTTGGTGTTCATTTGAGTTGTTATTTGAATTTTATTTGAATTGGGCTTATTTCGCGATTAGATTTCGACGACTTCGGAGAGTCAGATTTCGACGCCGTTTGAAGAGCAACATAAGAGGATTGATTTTGACTGTATGATCATCGTGATCGTACACTTGGACTACCTGAAGATAGTACTTATGAGTACTAGGTGACCTGTTAAGAAAAACAACGTCACCTCAACACCAGACGTTCTGTTAAGGTGATCTGTTAAGAAAAACAACGTCACCTCACCAAGCAAGGCAAGTTATACCCTTGATCATATCCATCCTACTATTTTCAATTATTTATATTCTGATTTAAATTATTACTGCATGCTTATTTATATTCAGTAATCTAAACCCTGTTTTAAATGTATAGTTATGCCTAAAATCCTTTGTATGACCAATCTTGATAATTAGAGCAAACACATTGTTACCATAGGTAAAACCTAGTTGATACAATAGTATGGACTAGGATCATTTGGAAAATATTGTGCTTAGCCATGCTTATAGACCAAACATGTTTAATTTGGGAATTTCATTAAAAATCAATTGTTGTTTAAATTGTATCCATGGCATCGGTGTGTTATGGAAGTTTATGAATTACTTTGAAAAATTAAATAAATGAAAAAGGTTTGGACTTGGGCATAATGGATGTTGGGTGGGTGCAAGTTTATGCACGGGCTCAATCGGGTATGGTTGAGGCCCATGGGTTTCGTTGGAAAGTTGCCTAAGTCAGTTAAGGACCGGTCTTCGAGTGCATGATGCTAAGCCACCATCGTACCACCACATGTCCCAAGTATGGGTCGGGACCTGGCTGACTAATTTGCAAAGTTCCATTACGGTTGATCCAACTATTTCGGTGGGTTGTCATTCATGACTATGCTCCCCCACCTGGCACAAGAGGGGGCTTCCGGATGGTTGTAGCCAATGGAAGCGAAACCTTAGTGAGGGTGGACTGCGGTGGAATGACGCTTTGTAAAAGCCTTGTCACATGCTCTAGACTGCTCACCTAAGGTAGTGAGCGGTGGTATCGACGGATGCCGAACAAACTAGAGAAGTCGTGTCTTGTGGGTAAGGTTGTACAACCTCTGCAGAGTGTAAAACTATTCGAATAGCCGTGTCCACGGTCAAGGACATGCTAGCAGAACTGCTCAAAGTTAGACTAATAGACTCTGATTTTGTTTTCAAAATACTTTTTAAAACTGTTTATTACATGGATGGGTGTCCATGAGAAAAGTTATGGGTTGAAGCTCCGGGTTGATGCCCGTGTTTATGTTAGTGTTAGGTTGATGCCTACACTATCTTTATTACTTAAAAATCAGTTTTAGTCATCGAAAAACTTGAGCGTTTGAACTTAGTACCAGTATTTAAAGAAAATGCTGCTTTATGCAAATAACCATATAAGCCATCCTTTGTTACATCCATATATGCATGTCATTCTGTTATTTGACGGGTGTAACTTGCGAGCACGGAAGTTGTGCTCACCTTGCTTTATGCAAACAAAATTTCAGAGGAGGAGGACTTTGCTATCGAGATGGACCCTGACGACTAGGCCGCTTCCCCAGTCGATTGCCTGTGGCAGATTGCTGGTCCCTACTACTTCTTCGTCTTCCGCTGTGTTCTTTATTGTTGGCTGTAAGCCTCTTTTGTAATAAACTCTGTTGATTAATAATAAAGTCGTGATATGAATTTGTTACCGTATTTGTTTACTGTGTGAACTAGCTACTGATCATGAGACTAGTTCAGTTATGCACAGAGGATCTGGGGTATTAATCCCGGGTTCTGACAAAGTGGTATCAGAGCCATATCGACTGTAGGTCGTGACCTAGTTAGAATGACCGTTAGTTGAAAAACTTCAAAAATTATTTTACATAACAAGAAAAATAAATTGTTCTCTTCTCATCTGGGTCATCTATCTATCTCTAGTCTTCTTACCAAATTCTCCTCTCACAATCTTGTAACGTTAAATGGATCCTCTTTCCCTTATAAATTTCTATAGTTGGTCAACACGTTTTCTCCCATTACGATCAAGACCAAAAGACATGATGCTGTCAAAGAAGCATCGTTGTCAGAGGCCACCAACAGAAGATACGAAGTCAGCTCAGCCATATAATATAGGTTTACCAAGACTCATTCTGTGCATTGAGTCGTTCCACCAAATTAAGAATCTCAATCCATAGAACGTTGTGTTTTTGAAAAGTTGACCAGTTGGTTCTTTCGTTTGGGAGTGTTATGTTGCTCTATCCCCTTTAGTCCTTCATATTTGTCTCTTCCCTATCCATTGTCCTCCTTTCCTAAATCCTTGGAATATCCAGCAGATGGTGAACCCTCATCACTCGGGAAGTGGAACCGATGCCAACAACGGCATGTATACCCCAACAACCAATGGACCGAATGGCAACGGATGATGGCTAATCGAACCGTCTAATCGAATCGCTTTCCAGTCCCTCAACAACAATCAAGCCCGACAAGCTACGGCTCCAACTCCACCCCCACCACCCCAAAGAACTAGTATGTCAGAATTCATGAGGATGCGTCCGCCGACTTATTCAAGCGACACAGAGCCCATGGATGCGGATGATTGGCTCCGGGCGATTAGTAAGAAGTTGGATATTGCTCAGTGCACCAATCGTGAGAGGGTGTTGTTTGCTTCACACCAGCTCATGGGTCCAGCCTCCGAATGGTGGGACAACTTCAGCATCTCTCATGCTCATACTCAAGCCATCACCTGGAATGAATTTGTGCGAGCTTTCCGCCATGCACATATCCCTTCCGGCATGGTGACCCTCAAGAAAAAGGAGTTCCGCACACTTCGTCAAGGCAACCTCTCAGTGAACGAGTACCTACACAAGTTCAATCAACTCACACGTTATGCACCGGACGATGTTACGAGAGATGAAGACAAGCAAGAAAGATTCCTAGAAGGACTCAATGATGATTTGTGCATGCGGTGATCTCGAGATTATACGGACTTCCAACAGCTAGTTGACAAGGCGATTCGTCAAGAAGGCAAACACCGAGAAATGGAGAGTCGCAAGAGAAGAATGGCTACACAGAAGCTCAACCCTGGAAGCTTTCCTAAAGCCAGAAGGATATCATCGTATCAAGCCGAGCCTCAACCAACAGTAGAAAACCCAGTCAACTTGGAACCCTCCAATATATCTAAGGGAGCCCAGGCACAAAAGGAACCATCTTATGTTGCAGGCATCACGTGCTTCAATTGCCATGAAGTTGGACATTTCGCCAGAAAAATGTCCATAGAAGCAGCAGGCAGCAAATCCAGCCTACCCTGAAGTCAAGAAGCCGCAACATTCTGGACGAGGACGTCTATACAATGTCACAACTCAAATTCTGTCAGATGATGAGCAAGATGTGAACGACAACAACTCCAGTTGAAAACCTTGTGTTCCCAGTTTTCTTTCTAGCCACTCCGAATCTCGGGGACGAGATTCCTTTTAAGGGGGGTAGTTTGTAACATCCCAAGGTTATGTTACCAAAATAAAATAAAATAAAGTTATTGATTTAATTGGATTTTCTGAAATTTGATAGAGTTTGATTGCCTTAGTTGAATTTCTGAAGTTTTAAAAGTCAAAATTCAAAAGTCATTTGAATTTCTTGAAGTCTTATTTGGTTTTATCTTAAAAATAAAAATTTAATTAATTTCTGGAATTTTCTGAGTTTTTTAAAAGCTTTTTCCTAAGTAATTTAAAGCCAAAATAATTTATGTGCAAAAACTATAGCCAACCTTAAGTTGAAACTTTTTTTTTATTAAGTCCAAAATAACTCTAGGAATTTCTGTGAATTTTTCTAGAATTTTTGGATTTAATTTGCTATTTTCTAAAGCTATTTCGAATTTCTAGAATTAAAACAATTGAAAAATCAAATTGGAAATTCCTAATCCCTTTTGGGCCAAAACCCACCAGTCCGGCCCATTCTCTCCCGCGCTCCGGCCCACCTCCACGCCGCACCTCTCACCGCCCTCTCCCTCTCGGCCACCGTTGGATTAAAATCCAACGGCATCCACGCCTCCACACCACCTCGCCTCCCCGCTCCGTTGGATGCGAATCCAACGGTCCGTTCCTGTTCTTCCCCGCCCGTTCTTCCTCGCAGAGCCACGCCGAGCCGCCGCCATTACCGCGCACTCGGAGCTCCTCAATCCCGCGATTTCCGCCCCCTTTCTCCACAGGGTCGCGCGCTTTAACATCCGCACATCACGCCGCCTCTCCTCCCGGCCGTTTCCCCCTCCGACTCGCACGAAATCTCCGGAACGCCAAAATCACCGCCGAGATCCCCGCCGCCGATCTCCTCATCCCGTACCCCTCCGGTCCTATTTAAGGGAGCACGTGGTGCCCCTTGAGTCCCTCAACACGGCACCGCCACCCACTCCTCCTTCACCCTTTCGGTTTCGCCGGAATTCGAGTTTGAAGAAACTCGGCCGGGCACCCTTTCTTCCCCGACTCCGGAGCCGACACCACCGCCGCGTCCCCGCCGACCACACCAACGGCATCGCCGTCACCCCGCCATCCCCGTGCGCATCTCCTCGCCACCGGAGCACCGCTGGAGCCCCATCGCCGCCACGAGCCGCAACGCGCCGCCGCTCTCTCCTCGCCGCCGATCGCCTCCATCCTTCTCCGACCACCCGGGTGAGCGCCCCAGGTTCGCCACACCCTACCCTCTCTTCTGGTACCCTCGTCGGAGCCCAAATCTCCGCCAAACGCCGGCGAGCCTAAAGCCGAGCGCCGCCGGTGCCAAGATGACATGGCCGCACCACGTCACTGCCACGCAGCCGCCACCTCATCACCCCACACCCATGTGGCTGCCCACGTTATGCCTACATGGCAACCAACGTGGCAAAGCCACACAAGCCCATGCCTCTGGTCCACCGTGGACCAAAGTGCATTTCCATGGACCCAGTTCACCAAAAGCCGAGACATTGACATGTGGGTCCCACATGTCAGGGTTTTCTTTTAATTTTCTTTAATTCCAAAAATCCAAGGGCTGACGTCAGCAGTGCGTCATAAATCCCTTTTTCAATAGAGTCCACGTTGTTGCATTTTTATTTGAGCCCAAAGAGTCTAATGTACTGAACCCAAATAGATTAAATAGATTATTGCTCTTATTTCATTTTTAACTCAGAATATGATTGTGAGAAATATAGAAATGGCACATCACAATGTCATATTGATGCTTGCTTCTCCATTGTGTTATACACACAGGGATCATGAGTACCACCAAATGTACTGAATCGTTCGCATTATTCAAACTGCTGCCCTCATTCTGGCATGTTGCAAGGTAATTTTAGTTATGCAAGAACTTGTCGGATGACAGAATGGAAAGTGAGTTTAATGCCTACTTAGCAATTGAATTCAAAACATTCGTGTAATTGTTGTGTATCACATGATTTGATTATTGTTAACCTTGGAATTGGGCCAGATGAACAATACAAATCGCTCATGTCCAAACAAGTCCTCGGACTGTTGTTTAGCAGATGAGAAAAGAAAATGGAACAGGAATCAAAAGCCCTAAATTCGTCTCCGATTCCTTTATTGCTTTTGATTGTCTAGTGTCTACGAATAAATTATATCCCTCGTAAAATCCTTAAGGAGTTGGGGAGATGTGATTAGGGTTCAACTCGCGAAGGGGGTGTAGGATGCTGAGTTACTAGGCAAAAACCAAAACAAAATCAATTTAATGGCTGTAGCTTGAGATAGAAAATGTCTAAAATGAATCGAGAGCAGTAATGGCTTATTTGATATTGTTTAACGCAATTAACAACGTTTAATGACAATTGACGATAACTAACGACGACTAACGGTAGTTAACGACAGGTGACGATAACTAACGACATTTGACGACAATTAGCGTAGTTAACAACGAGTGACGATAACTAATGACATTTGACGACAATTAGCGTATTTAACAATAATTATTACAACAAATATTTATTACAATAAATAATTATTAAAAACAGTTATTACAATGAATAAATATTACAATAAATAATTTTTAAGATAAACAATTATTACATAAATAATTATTACAAACAATTATAACATAAATAATTCATACTCCCTCCACTTTTTTCTGGCTTAGGACTGACACCGGCAATGTTAGGCACCTCCACCCTTACCATATCCCAAAAATAAAGAAGTAACAAAGAGAAATATAGATGCTATATAATTACAAGTAATTGAATTTGTCAGCAGGTAAATAACAATATGACCAACACTCTATGCAGATGAAAATTCCTATTATTTCCATTAGTCAGTTGTATTCTCAGCTATTTGATAAAGCCATGATTTGCAGGTCAAACCATCATAACACCTGATCATAGTTCCAGTTTAAATCAATATTTTTACCATAGATTCCAATTATCAATAATCATCCTCTCAATAAAACTTATATCTGTAAACCCTTAATTATGTACCTGACTATCTGTAAACCCTTAATTATCTGCCTGACTCAAAATTAGAAGGATTGGATCTTCAGAAACACATCTATAGCCTTTTCTATTGGAGGTCCTCAAAACTTTCTTGATACATATGAATTCATATCTCATACGAGAATGCCAGGAAAAATTGTTCAGATAATGAATTGGTAGACAAAATTACCGGCACCAATGCCCGCTTGGGTTCGCTCCCTGAATAAAACAAGAAAAGGATTCAACAAACAGTGCTTAGAGCAATACTTAACTTAATTATCAGCAAGAATGACAAACAGTAATCTCTTAGTTTTAGGCTCAAGAAGCAAATTTCTATCTTAGAGAAAACGTATTGAACAACATCATGAGCTAAGGAGGTAAATTGAACCGGAGATACTCACTGGCCAGCTTGTTGTTGACCAAGTTGAGACATCAAAGCCTGCTGAAATTAAATTAAATGCTGCATAAAAAACAATTAGTCTTTCATATAATCACAAGATCTGCATGTAACTACAGCAGTATAACCGATGTCACCTGCAATGTTTCAGGAGACGTCAACTGGCGAAGAAATTCCGGTTCTTTAGCCAAAATCTCTCAATTGAGTATTCGACTCCATCAGATTACGTACATTTGGGTTGACATTAAGCAACTGTGTGCGAGACAACATCATGAGGGGATCAAAATATTATGTGTCGGGCAGGTCAAGAAACACTCTTCATCAACAATTCCACAACATAAATAATTGAAGCAGCGTACCTGATTCGCGGACTGAAGATTAGACATAATGTTCTGCATCATTTGCATCATAGTAGGGTTTTGCAAAAGTAAGAACGGCGGCGGCTAGGGTTTGGGTCACCGCCGCCACTGGCGGTAGGAGATGGAGCCGAAGGAGGAGATGCCGGTGGAGGGAGCTCGAGGAGGAGGGCGGCGCGGAGGAGGGAGGTGGAGGAGGTACGCTGGAGAGGAGGGCGCCGGGGGAGATCCAGATCTGAATTCAGCGGCTCAAGGGAGAGGAGGGGTGGTGCCACGTGGGGAGGAGAAGGTAGGGGCCGGCGCGGGGGAGAGGACGGGCGGCACCATGTGGGGGCGACGTCGGCGCAGGAGGAGGTGGAGGTGGGGACCAGCGGGGAGGGGGCGAGCCGGTAGAGGGAGGTGGGGAATTTATTCGATAGCAAAAGCAGGTAATAATCAGTGAAGTTAAGAGGCAAAGTTGGAAGGAGGGTGGTGGAAAGCTGCCGAAGGGCAGTTTCTGGCTTTTAACTTTCTCCCATTAAACGTGGCTTCTGACTTCGAAAAAAACCACACAAAAGGCCGTCCGTTTGGGACAACATCTGGTTTTTTCGAGCGAAAATCGGAAGCCGAAGCCACCCAATCAGACCCATACCGTACTTACCCTTCTTCACGAGGCACTGCAGTCGTGGCGGCGGCGGTATTTTAGAGAGAGGAGTAGATCGAGGGGGCGGCGACGTCTGCTGGAGCGGAGAGGCGCCTCGCGAGCCGCGGTGCACGGCGTCTTTGTTCTAAATGTTGAGGAACCGTCGCTGGCGAGTCCAGTCCGAGCGATAACCTCGTAGACAAACTCAGAATCGTAAGAACAATGCATGAACACAAGAACAGAAACAAGAGATAGAACACAGAGATGTAGGGGGACGTCTTGCTTCTCTTTATTCCTTCATCCATCGATCAATCCATTACAATGAATAGCACCCCCTATATATAGGCTACGACCCTTCTAGGGTTTGAGATGAGGAGCCCACCTTGGGCCGAGACTCCGGTCCCTGGGCCGGTTTCTTAACACTCCCCCTTGGGCACTCATCCTTCATGTCCATGTCTCATCAAAACTCCATAAAAACCCAGTGGAAAAAATTTGGAGAAAGAGTACATGAATCATGTTACTGCTATCTTTGCACTAATTGCCTCATTAAAAACCTTAGCCGAGAAACTTCAGAAAACTCGTCAAGGGAAAAGAGTACAATCCACCCAATTTCATTTATTCTCCAGGATTTACCTTTTGGGTACTCGATCTTCGTGATCAAGCTTTAGTAATGAGTTTGTGAAGATTCTCCTCCTGAATTCTGTACTTCTCTAAGTCTCATCATTCCAATTCCACACATGCATCTTTCAAAGCTAGGTTTGGAAGTGACTTCTTGAATAAATCTGCAAGATTCTCACATGACCTAGTATGCGAGACTTTGATTACGTTCATCTTTTGCAATTCATGAGCATAGAAGAACTTGGGGTTGATATGTTTTGTGAGAGGATTCTTCACAATAACCCATCTGCACTTGTGCAACACAAGCTGCATTATCTTCATTGATAATAGTGGGGTTTGGTGCGGTATTCAATCCACATAAGCTGCCGGATGTAGTGAATCATCCGCCGAAGCCAAGTACATTCTCGTGAGGCCTCGTATAATGCTATTGTTTCGAGTGGTTCGTCAAGTCGGTACAAAACTCGCTAGACGATTTTCATGGAATTGCGGTTCCACCACATAGGAGTTCATAGCCTGCTTTTGCGATTTATCGTATGCGGGTCCTACAAGTACCGTTTTACGCATTGTCATTCATGATTAAGTCTTTGTTCTTTCGTAGAGAACAGACCAAGTTTTTTTTTGCTTCCTTAGAGGTATCGGAAGATATCCTTTATTCCTCGCCAATGCCTTTGGTAGGTTACACTATACCTTGCTAGTAGGTTCGGCAAATACAATGTCCGTTCTAGTACAGTTTGCTAAATACATTAGTGCTTCTATTGCACCTCGATGTGGGAGTTCCGGTCCCGGACTTCCTCCCCTCTTCTTTAGGTCTGTATGAGTCTTTGTCTTGCTGCAAAGATCTTTCGACCATTGGCACTTTCAAAGGGTATGTCTTTGCCAAGTCGAACCTTTCTAACACCTTACGAGTGTAGGGTGGTGATGCAATAATGTTCCTTCAGGGCATGCTTAAACCGCAAGCCTAAGCAATATTTGGTTTTACCCAAACCTTTCATTTGCACTCAACTCCGTGTAAGAGTTTGCTTTCTTAATATCCTTCAGGTTCGATAATATTCGGATCATCTTCATACATCGAGATTATACAAAATCCATTCGGGATTGTTGTATAAATATCTGAGATTTATTCTCATTGTTCGTGTAGCCTTTCTTGCATAGAAAGTCGCTGCGATTATACCACATTCGCTCGATTGCTTAAGTTCGTATAATGACTTTCCGAGTTTCACACTGTATATATTTCTATTTGCTCTATCTTGGTTGGAGACGAGGATACATTGGGTATCTTCATATAAATGTCCGAATCTAATATTTCATAAAGGTATCTTGGTACCCCATCCATCAATTTCAATTCTAACTTCAAGTTCATCGCCATTGAGATAAATATCTAAAGGAGTTCCGCCATGACCGGGAATAGGTTTCTTCATAATCATCTCTGGATGTTCAATGAAACCTTATGCAACGAGCCTTGCTTTTCATTTCTCTTTCGAACAAATATCCACTTATGCCCTACAGGGTGCACAAAGGAGACGCTCTTACAGTGCCCAAACGCCCTTCTTTTATTCGGAGAGAATAATTTAGTTTCTCTGCCTTCTTTCAATTCGATCTTTCTTTCATTCAATGAGCGGATGAATCAAGATTGATGATTGTGGCAAGTTTCTTTGCAAAGTATATGTCGACATTGGTGTTGTCATATTCAAAGATTCTCCGAGGTCATAAATTTTATAGCTATTTCTTCAAGGGCGATTCTTCTAATGCTTCTACTTGCTCATTCTTTGCTTCCAATTGCGGGGCAAGTCCTTTAGTTTTTCAGCTCCGATGTGTGCGCACACATCCATGCTTGATGTCTCCCTTCATGGGGATGTTCAGTCGTATGACTTTTCCGAAGGTTCCATACCGATGCCGTGTCAAGCGGCTCCCTTCAGTTCGGGAACTTGGTGATCGGTGTGCCAAGTCCCTCTTGTCCTTTTCCACCAAAGCGCCCCCGGTTGCCGGATTCGAGGACCGGAGTTCTCGTCCTTTATTACGAGGCCTCGGGCGGGATTAGGGATACCTTGGTGGTATTTCAACCTCTCCGGTGCATTGCTTTGAGCAAATGCTACTTATTCACGCTCTTCAAATCACTAAAGTAATCCGCGGTTGATTCGCTAATACTTGCAAATCGGTTATCTTATGGACTTCAATTGTCTTCTAGACTTCAATTCAATTATCTTCTGGACTGCAAATTATCTTCTGGACTTCTCTATTTGCTTCACTAGTGCGCGGGTCATATGCACAGATGTCAATTATCTTCTGGACTTTAAATGTCTTCTAGATTTCAATTATTTCCTGACATTATCATCAAGGGTTGATTTCCTCCCCCTAATGACGGGAAACTAACCTC
Source organism: Ampelocalamus luodianensis (assembly GCA_036346255.1). NCBI lineage: Eukaryota > Viridiplantae > Streptophyta > Magnoliopsida > Poales > Poaceae > Ampelocalamus > Ampelocalamus luodianensis. The sequence continues at coordinate 93,558,394 of CM070622.1, read as the reverse complement.
ATCTAATGTACTATCAGCAAATCGGACATTATATAAATCTCCAGTCATAGGGTCCAAATACTTGATTATGGATGCTGTCTCATAATCAATGTATATCCCAGACTTTCGGAGAAGACCCATTTCAGTTCGCTGCGGTGGTGGTAAAGGTATATAACCCTTGCAACCAAAACTGCGAAGATGAGGAGTTTTCAGTGCTGACCCTTACGCTAGTTGCATAGGTGGATGGATGTTATAGGCCGACGGTCTAAGATTGATGAGAGTTGCTGCGAGTAGGACTGCGTGTCCCCAACATGTAGTTGGCAAATTACAATTCTTCAAAGTTCTACTAGTCCATTCTGGGTGTGGACATGCGGTACAGAATGCTCAACTTTTAATTCTCATTTTCATGCAATAATCATCAAGTGCTTTCGTAGTAAGTTCTCGAGCGTTGTCCATTCAGGTGGACTTCTCATGATGACAAGGGAAAATATTTCTAATTTAATTATCTGCGAGATTTAGCTACGCAAAAACATGATTTCTCGTGGACAATAAACATACGTGCGACTATTCCGAGGAAGCATCGATGAGCACTATAAAATACCTAAATGACCCTTACAGGGGCTGTATAGGACCGCAAATGTCTCCCTGGATACGATCCAGGAATGCAGGGACTTCATCCTTCGCTTTCAGAGCAAAAGGTCTAATAATTAATTTCCCGGTGGCACATGCGGGACACACAAAATCTTCCTGATTCGGGAAATTCTTTTCATTCATATTATGTCCCTGTGAATTGTTAATTATATTTCTCATCATCCTAAGGCCTAGGCGGCATAATCTATCATGCCAGAGATAGATAAGTTCAGAGCTTCTAAATACGGTTTTCAAGGCAGTATAGGCTGCAGTGCCTTAATATTAGTGTAGTATAGCCAGTTTCATATGAAGGAAGACATTCTAATGTCATTTTCACTTTCTTCACGCTTTGTAATGAGCAGTATTACATCTGACTCGTACTCTTCTTGATCTCTACATGGACTGTTAGCATAAATATCCTTGAGAGTTCTAGTCAATTTTGGGTACAACAAGTCTTCTTCAATGACCAAAGTTGTGCCGTTGAGAGTATAATTATGGCCCTTCCCGAGCCTATTATACAAGTATCATTACTGTGATTGTCGTAAGACTACCAGCATTCTTGCTGATTGACTGGAAAAATTTCCATTTCTCTCAGGATGGTATTCGTTGTGCCGCTACATGCTAAGCACACTTCCTCCATAAGGCGCCACACGCGTTCTAATATAATGTACTTTATTAATATGTAGCAGAAAGCAAGCAACACATAAATAAAATACTTCAGATATCAGAACGTAACTTGCTATTATAAAGACGGGAAAATAAGTCTTGCAGGACTCATAATAAGAATTTAATGCTTTGCTCTTCTAGAGCTTGCAACCATTATTCAATAATTCAAAGTTCTGCTTCAATTACAATCTGTAAGTTTATATAAAAGATCCGATTGCAATGTGTGCACTAGATCTAATAGGCGAAGTATTCAGGAACTTTTGCCTCAATCGGCTCTATGCGCGATCTTCTCCTCTTAGGCAGCTACAGCTGTGGTCGCTGCGATGTCCAAAGGAGGGATGATGGGGGCTGCTACTGGGCTGTCCACATTCATAAGTGTAACTAATGGATGTGAATCCTGCGCTCTGCAATGGCGAGGTGTGCCTAATGCTATCATTTGCCCTTTTCTTAGACTCGAAAGCATCAATAATGTGCGACGCACGACCTTACCCTTCTTGCTCCTCTCATTTGTGAGAGGTTTCATCACCTTTGTAGTCGCTAGCAGTGGCTTCATGGCCAACATTGCTACTAGGTGGTCGCAAGATGAAGTTCTTTCCTAGAACATCACCTTGAGCTTCCGCAACTTGCATGATGTCAATTAATTGGATACTTCATGTAGCCGTCTTGACGATAGTTGCGTGCGGATTATACCGCGTTTGGGTGAAAGGTAGAAAATCTTCTCCATCTTCTGCTCATCTGTGATTACATTACCACAGAATTGAAGATTGATACAAATTCCATACAAATTCTGGCCATGCTGAGTCATTACTTTGAACTACTGGTTCGTGATGCCAGTCATCTTCATATTCATGCAAAAAGTTCAAAGGATTACTGCTGGTAATCTGCATAAAATGGTTGCAAAATTCTCATAATGCTATCCGAACTTCCGGTTCATGATCCCGTATTTTTCTATGCATTTTTCATGATTTACTGCTATATTTAGTGATTAAAAGCAATATAAACAATCACAGATAATCAAAACAGTAAATACAATAAATAAATTACATAGAAATAATGATAACAAAGTTAAACATACTTCAAATGTGAAAACTGATTCAAAATTGAATTTCCAATGCCTTTTTCTGCTAGAAAAAGTATTTTTTGGTGAATTCTGCAATTCCAAGGGTTAACACGCGAAATTTCAGTACAGAGAAAAATTTTCGCGTAATTTCATGAAATCCGAGGACTTATGTGCAAAATTCGGAATTTCTTTTCCTTTCCCCTTTTTTTTTCTCTCTCCCCCGTACGGGCCTTTTTCTTTTTGTCTTGCCTTTTTTTTTTCTTTCCGTGAGCGTCATGAAGATGGCTGGACTTATGTAGCTTCTTGGGCCAGCTTTCTTTGGGCCGGCCTTCTTGGGCCCACACGGCTGGAGCAATGAAAAGATGCAGCGGGGTAGGGCTCCCGTGCACCTGCTCACCGAGTGGCGGCGCTGCAATGCATGAGGAGCGCGGCGGCAGCGGCGCGTAAGGACGGCAGGCATTTGGCGCGACGAGCACGGCGCGCGGCGGCGCATGCGTGTTGACCGGCGGCCGCCGTCTGGCGCTAGGCGGCTCGCGGCGCTGCGAGCATGAATGCGAAGCGGCAGGCGCCGTGTGGCGAGGCGGCCGGGCTGCGCGTGCAGGCTGCTGCGGGCGCGTGTAAGGCGGCGTCGTCGCGATGGTAGGCCGCAGCCGTGGCGCATCACGGCACCGCCCGGCGCGCGCGGTTCATCGCTTCGCGCGCGGTTGCCAGAGGCGTGGTGCGGCGCCCGACGACCCAGAGGTGAGTGGCCGGCCGGGCGACGCTCCGTCGGCGTCGGGTGGCTTCACGCCGAACGTGGCGCTTCATCGGCACCGCGGCGCCGGGCGACGCGGCGCTCCCACGCGGCGGCACTCCATGCGGCCCGGCGCGGGCGACGACGCGCGCTCCCCATCGCGTGGCGCCCATGCGGCCGGCGCTTTGGCGGGCGAGGCGCGTGGGGCTAGCGCGTGGCGGCGCGCGCCTAGCGAGGCAACAACCGTGGAGGCGGGTGGCGGCGCTTCAAGGCGGCGGTTGCACGGCGCCGCGCGATCGCATGGTGCATGCGAGCGCGGCGATTATTATTATTTTTTATTTGAGTTTACTATTCATGTATGCTATGCAATGTGCAATGTAATATATTGCGAGATTGCAACTGAGGTGCGGCTTCATGCCGTTATGTGCGTGCTTGCCGCGTGCTAGCGGCGTGGCTCGTCGTTGCCTCCGTGGCGACACGTGATGGCGGACTATCTTAGGCCGGTAACGATCGCGAGGTAGTGATACACGCTTGCGGTGGTGCGCGTGCACATGGTGCCTTCCATGCGATTTCATCTACTACCTACGGTACAATCATCATCTACTCTTTCATGTAATCCACCGATCGGCTTGGCGGCGACTTCAAGTCGGCTCGCGGTAGATTAGAGCGATTTGCACCGAGGAAAACAATCTAGAAAGCCAAATTTGCGCACTGAAAGCAATCTAGAAAACGATTCAATCTCACGAGTGTCGTTCATCGACGGTTACCTTTTCGATGCGAGGAGAGTCGATCGTGGCCGATAACGTGTTGAGGAACCGTCGCCGCGAGTCGGTCGAGCGATAACCTCGTGAGACAAACTCGTAATCGTAAGAACAATGCATGAACACAAGAAGCGAAACAAGAGATAGAACACGAGATGTAGGGGACGCCTTGCTTTCTCTTTATTCCTTCATCCATCGATCAATCCATTGATGAATAGCACCCCTATATAATATACGACCCTTCAGGGTTTGAGATGGCGCCTCGCGAGCCGCGGTGCACGGCGGTTTCTTAACACTAAAAGACACCCAATTTCTATTCGAGAATCGGGAAACAGACAAACCCACCCGTTTGTGCCGTGCTTGTAGACAGTGCAGACAGACAGACAGGACAGCAGCAAAGAAAGAGCAGCGGGGAAGCTACCGGCAGGCCAAGGCCGGAGGGAATCGGACCTGCCGCCCACCATGCAGCCGCTCAAGGTCTACGCCGACCGGCTCTCGCAGCCCTCCCGCGCCGTCATCATCTTCTGCAGGTAACAACCAAAACGGATCCTCCCTATCTACATGATTTCCTCTCATCTTGTTCCTTTTATCTCTCTGTTTTATTTTTTTCATTATTGCGAGGACGCTGTGTGCAGGGTGAACCAGATCGATTTCGAGGAGGTCACGGTGAATCTGTTCAAGGCCCAGCAGTTCACCCCTGAATTCAAGAGTATTTCCTATCCTGACGCCCTTTCTTGATTTCCCCCCTTTTTGCCAAGAAAATTGCACTCTTTTCACCTGTTTAAGTTCTGTTTGCGCCGAATTGATCACTGCTTTGCTATCCTACGTATTTGCTGGCGCACGTCTGTCTCACAATTTGGAATTCAGCACTCTTGAAAATTCCTCTCCCATGGCAAATTTAACCACTAATTATAACGTGATCTCTTCAGAAATAAACCCAATGGGACAAGTGCCAGCAATTGTTGATGGGAGATTCAAATTGTTTGAAAGGTATGCCCTCCCAAAATTTGCTCAGACCAACTCTAGTAGTGTATCTCATGATTCTGTTACTTGTCCTGCCACCTGCCATTCTCAAAATTTGTTCAGGATGAATTTTCATTTCCATTGCTGTAGCACAATTTCTTTGGGCTATTCTTTTTTGTGTGTGTGTGTGTGTGTGTCCTGGTTTAGCTACACCAAAGCTGTACAGGGCGTTTTTAATACCTTGCACTCCACATTTTATTTGCTGTTATATGAAAGATCGTCCATTAACAACCGCATACTGTGATTCAATACATTCGATACTTATTAAACTATATCCCCTCCACTTTTATTTCTGTTGAGGACGTGTTGTCAGCTTTTTTACCTTTGCATTATATTTCCGTATAACAAATACCTCCTGTATACATTATTAATTCATTACATGTAATGGCTGTAAACATGCCTAAAATATGTTAATTAGTTCAAAGTTTTCAATGTCCTGATCAAACTTGCACTTTTTGTGACAGTCATGCCATTTTGAAGTATCTTGCGGCCGTGTTCCCTGGAGTTGCAGATCACTGGTGCGTTAGGCGATAGTAATGGCACTTCCTTTGTATTGCCTATTTTATGTATGACAAGTACTTATTTTTCTAATTGGTGTTTCCTGGCAACTTATGCACTCTTTTACTATCTGATTGACCTTGAACTATGCATTCTATCCACATCTTTGCATAAATTAGATGAGCAACATCAGCATAAATAAGCTTGCCATCTGGAACATTTACAGATTCTCATTTTAGGTTTAGACGTTGACAGTTGGATTGTAAATACTCCCTTCATTCTTTTATAAATGATGTCTTACAATACGTGTAGTCTTAACTTTTTGAATTTTGACCATCGTACTTATTTCGGTTAGTTCTGAGTTAATGAGTTTTAGAGCTGATTTACCATGTAGCCCGCGGAATTTGGTTCTTCGGTGAGTTTTGAGTCACTAAGTTTTTGTACGGATTTACCCTGCTATTGCGATATAAATTTGACTTGTTAAGGTCAGCTTTGAGCTAACGAGTTTTGAAGCTGATTTGCCATATTAAAGCCCACAAGATTTGACTTGCTTCAGTTAGCTATGAGTTTTGGAGCGCATGTGAATGCTATAGTCCACAGAACTTGTTTTGTTTAGGCCAACTCTGAGCTAATGAATTTTAGGTTGATTTGCCAAGCTATAGCCCACAGAGTTAGTTTTTTTTTGGGGTTAGTTTTGAGTTAATGTGTCTTGGTGCGGATATACCATGATATAATCCACACAATTCAACTTGTTTTGACCAGTTTTGAGATGATGACTTTTGGAATGGATTCGCAGTACTGTCATGATGAGTTTTGGACTGGATATTTTCAACAGAGTATGACATTGTTTTGGTTAGTTCTGAGCTGACGAGTTCTGGAGCAAAATTTCCATGTTATATAGTCTACGGAATTTGACTTGGTTTGGTCAGCATTGAGATATTGAGCTTTGGAATAGTTTTGCCATATTACAGCCCAAGAATTTTGACCTGTTTTGGTTAGTTTTGACTTCCGAGCTGACAGGTTTTGGAGTTGATTTGTCATGCTATTGCCCACGGAATTTGTTTCCTTATATTTAAGGTAAGGAAAAAGTCCACTTTTCAACCTCCAACTATGGTTTGAGTCCATTTTTCAACCCGCAACTTCAAAACCGTTTATTTTACAAGTTTGAAGTCTCAAAGCTGGTCAAAATATCCCCTTGACATGAAGCCATTGTGGTTTTGGCTGACGTTGCCACACCATTTTTTCTTCTATACTCTCTCTCCCCTCTTCTTCATTCCCTCCATCTCTCCCTACACTCGCTTTGTTCCTCGATCCTGTCGTGCTCGCTGCTGTGTGCGCCGCAGTGGTCGTGCGCATCCATGCGTTCACCACCGTCAGCTTCCTTGAGTATTTGGCGGTGTGGGTAACGGCAGAGCGGAGCAAGGGTTGTGAGCGGAACGGCGGCGACTGGAGTAGGGTCGGAGTGAGAAGGTGAGAGAGGGAGGTGTTCACTCGGGAGTTCGGGTAGACAGAGAGAGAGAGACGGTGAAGGGAGGAGATGAGGTTAAGTGGTTAACTGATAGGTAGTTGATTCAAGAGAGAGAGACTCTTGCGGTGAAGGAGGAGATGAGGTTAAGTGGTTAACTGATAGGTCCCACCACCCTTTTTATTTTATTTGTTGATTCAAGACATTTATTGCTGACATAAGTCAAAACCACCTCCACAGTGATGTCACGTCAGCCAAAACCACCATGGTTTAGGCCGAGATCCGCTTGTACTTCTGGGGACGCAGCGAAGAGCTTCTTGCTTTGAGACGAGAGCAAAGTCATCAACGCCTCACCGCTTGAAGGCCGTGGTCTCCACTCCGTTTTAAAAGCACTGAGCCTCACCTTCATCATCGCGCCCACTCGACGAGTTGGCCTTTAAGTCACGCCGCGCGGAAGGCCGCGGTGTGCCTCCAAACTGAATGGTTTTGGAGTTGCAAGTTGAAATTTGAACCAGGCTATAGTTGAGGGTTGTAAAATGAACATTTTCCAAAAAAAAGTTATTGGCGGTTTTGAGTTAATGAGTATTGGAATAGATTTGCTATATTGAAGCGCACATAATTTGACTTAGATTTTGGCTTGAAATTTGAACCAAAGTTATAGTTGAGGGTTGGCCAAAGAGATTTGCTATATTGAAGCACACATAATTTCAAGCAAAGAGTTTCACCGAGGTTTAGATATGATTTCGAGGCTATAGCCTACATCGCTTTTGTAGTTAGCTTTGAGGAGCAAGTTTTGGTGCGAAATTCCCAATTAACTGGGTGAAGGATTTGACATGTGGGGTTAGAGAGACATCATGGAGCACATTTGTTGATTGAGATGCCACATTAGCATAAATATCGGGTTTCTGGCAAAAACCACCGTGAATACCACCATCGAGGTTGGATTTTATCTGAAATTGACATTTGGAGGACAAAATTTCAACGGTTTTGAATTTTAGGGTGAAGATTAGACTCCCAAGATAGTTGGGGATGTAAAGACGGATTTGCCATGCAACCCGTGGTTCCAAAATGCACGGATGTTTCGTTGGATGGGGGAAATACCGGTTTTTTAAATCGGTTAAAATTCGTCCAAAATTCGAAATTTGAATTTTGAAGTTGCTAAACGATGTTTTAGTTCCGCTTTTGCATGAATCATTACATACGAAATTTTTCCCTCACATCCATAGAATTTGGCTTGTTTCGATTAGTTTTGTGCTAATGGGTTTTGGACCTTATTCTTCATATTAGCCATTGTTTTAAAAATCGGACCAGTGATCGAAGTGGGCTAGCATCTGGTTCGTTGACATTTTAGAAACAAAGGGTGTTTCCAGTTTCCACCCTAGTTCCATTTTATTATGGTAACCAGTTCAGAGACTGTTCCAGATCCGACAATTAAGCTTCTTACATCAAGTGATACTTCTAAGTAGCTCACAGCATCACCGCGCCTGTCGCAATCTATTAACTCCCAGATCACACAACCCCTACCTATTACATTGGCATTTTCGTCGATTCATTGGTTAGACTACCGGTTCCATTAATATTAATAATTTAATGTATTTAAGTTATTACAGTTGTAAAAATTACTTCAAAAAGTACTTTAACTAGTTTATTTTGTTGTACACCAGTGCACATGTTTGGACATTTGTGGATGTTAAACACGACAAGGCAAATGAAAGATCAAAACAATGACCAAGGGCAAATCATACACACAAATTGATCAAAGTGAAGCTAATTTACTCCATTTGTCCCAATGGCCTGAACTCGACAGCCTTAACCTTGCCTTGGTTGTCATCACCAGCGGTAGCAACGAGCATACAAGGAGGCCATGGAGGAGCTTGAGGCGGCGGTGGTTGAGGTTGTCGCCGCGCTCGTCAAGGATTTGGGGATACGAGTAAAAAATGATGACAGCTGCAGTTGAGCTGTCAAGGCTTAGAGACAACAGCCAGACAAGTACCACAAATCGGTAATGACAAAAAGAGAACATGAGAGGTGGAGAAGGATGGCATGGACAAGATACGGGAGAGGAATGGTGAGGGAGTCGATTGTGGTGGCCAGCTTGGGTGGGTACCCTAGGCTCCCCTCTTTAGCCACACGAAATGGGCATTGAGCCCGTCCAGCCTAGTCGACGTCCTTTTTTTGGCGTAGTGATAGTGCATTTTCTTGCTAAACAATAACCAGAAGGTTCACTCTAAACCGCCTGGTTCACCTGCCACCCAGCTTTTCCAATCCGATTGCAATGATGGTCTTTGAAGCAAACCGAGCCGCCGAGGTTGCATGTTATTTTCTGGTTCGGCCAGGTCCGGTCCGTTTTTTATAACTATGATATTAGCTCACATAATTGACTAAATTCGGTTAGTTCCGAGTTAATGAGTTTTGGAGGGATATCCTATGCTATAGTCACAAAATTTGACTTTTGATTAGTTTGACCAATTGAGCTTGAGCTAATTTTCCATGATATAACCCACGGAATATTAAACCAATGAGTTTTGAAGGGAATTTCCAGGATATTGCCTACAGAATTTAACTTGTTTTGGTCAGATCTATGATATTAGGTGTTGTAGCTGATTTGCTGCTATAACCTATATAATTGGTTTCTTGTTTATTAGTTTTGTGTTAATGAGTTTTTGTGCCCATTTATCATCAGTTTTGAGCTGATGAGTTTTAAAGTTGATTTGTTGTATTATATCCCATGAAATTTAACTTGTTTGAATTCTATGCTAAAGGAGTTTTAGAGCTGATTTCCCACACTATTGCCCATGGATTTGACTTGTTTTGGTTAGTTCTGAACTAACAAGTTTTAGAGCTGATGTATCATATTATAACTCATTGAATTTCCTTTTTTTCTTTAATTTTTAGTTGATAATTTTTTGTTCGCATTTACCACACTACAGTTCATGGAATTTAAATTGTTGTTTCAGACAGTTTTGAGCTGATGAGTTTTGGAACGAATGCCATAATATGGAACACATAATGACTTGTTTTAGTTGCCGATTGGAGTCGATTTCTGATGCTATAGAACACAGAAACTGACTTGTCACTGTTAGTCCTGTGTTAATGACTTTTTGTGCAGATTTACCATGCTATGTATGACAAAATTTCACTTGATTTGATCAGGTTTGAACTTATGAGTTTTGGAACAGATTTTCCATATTATATCCCTATGGAATTTTACTATTTTTGGTATTGGTCAGTTCTGAGTTGATGAGTCTTGAGGCTGGCGTTGTTTGTCACGCTATACTTTGTAGGATAAAATAGGTCAGTTCGATCTTATATTGGGCCATTTACAAGGAATAGGTGCCCTCCTGGTTTCTATATAATTGGTCAGCAAGACCTTATAATAAGCAAGTTGGTTGTGCATTCACGCAAAGGTGGGCGATGCAATTACTGTCTTTAGAACATTGGCGATATTTGACTTGTTTCGGCTATGTTTTTTTTTTTAAATAACCGGGCCGGATAGGGATGGCAATCGGGCGCGACAGGCACGGGTAGTACCCACCCATTCCCACGCCTGCCGGACATTTTACCGCCCACGGGCATGCCCATCACCCGCGACGGGCAAGGATCTGTGGGCATGCCCGATTGACCACCCTCAATACAAATCAGAGAAGAAACGATACTGATCGGACCGCCGTAGCAACAGATTTCAGAGGAGAAACAACACAGATCAGAGAAGAAACGCAAACTTATTTGATCAAATCAAAGAGAAACAACACAGATGAGAGAAGAAATGCAAACTTATTTGATCAAATCAAAGAGAAACAACACAGACCAGGTGATGTTTTACTATTGAATTGTTTCTCTAACCATCTTAGCCATCTCAAACAAACCAAACGAATCAAATAAAATCTAAGAAATCTGCTCACACGTTCAACGCATAGCAAATCTTTTTATGAATCAAGTGTGCAGCCACAAGTTGGGCAAAGGCATCGATGGGGAGAATCTTGGTGGCAGCATCCCATTCTAGATCTTGGTGGCAGCGTTCGACTGGACCTTTGGAGGCGGCTAGGCAGCAACAGCATGGAGGAGGGAGAAGTGCAGCTGTGTTGTACTGCAGGATTGGGGAGGGGGGAGCTTACCAGCCAATGAGAAGTGAGGACGGAAGGTGGGATTGGGGAGGAGGGAGCTAAGCGGTGGCGGCAAGTTTGGTGGATGCGGTAGCGGCAGCGCAACCTGAGGCAAGAGGATGAGATGCGTGAGGGGGTTGTGGAATAGGAAATTGGTTGGCGGCGCATGTGGTGGTCGAGTATTGGAGTGGAGGGGTGGGGTGGTTAGGAGCAAGGAATAAAAACCCGGCCGGTAACCGGCGGTTACCGGCTACCGGAAGGGGGGAGGTCCAAAACCGGAACTACAACATCCGGTTTAGCAATTTCAAATTTTAATTTTCAATTTTTGGGCGAATTTTAAGCAAATTCGATCGAATTTCATCCGAAAGAAATGGGATTTCCGGTAACTGGCCGGTTACCGTTCCCGGCCAGCCACCGGGAAGTGAGCCGGTACCGGTTAGTCGATCCCTAGTTAGGAGTTAGGGCCCAGGAGGTGGCTTGGACCTTTGATGAGTAGGGTTTTCCCTTGGTGGGCCCACACGTCAGTGTAGTTGGGGGTAATCGGGCAAAGCGGGCACGGGTGGATCTCACCCATGCCTGCGCCCGTTTGCCTGTCAGGCAGAATTTCAGTCCCGCGGACATACCCATGGGCACAAAAGGAGGAACAGACCTACCTCTATTAGGGTTTTTGCCATATTATTGCCATCCGAGCTATGTCATGCATTAAGTAGGGAAGAAGAGTATAATTACAGACAAACCTGCTAGTGCTAATCCGGCAAGGAGAAGCAGAAGTAGAGGCAACGAAAATGATACTAATCATTGAAAACGACCAAACAAGTTCAGCTAGTTATGAGCTAATGAGTTTTGGATCAAATTTACCATATTAGCTGATGAATCTTGGATCTAATTTGCCGTACTAGCCTACAGAATTTCATTTATTTCAACGATTTTAGTTCATTCATAAGTTCTATGGATATACTTACAGTTTGTTCAATTTTGGGCTGATGAGTTTTCGAACGTATTTGCCATAGTATTGCCCACAGATATAAAACTGATGTTTAATGTCTTGCCTAAGAGAACATGAAAAGTCAATGACATCATTTATAAAAAAACGAAGTAGTCTTGGCCCATTGATAGAGATTTTAAATTCTATTCTCTGGAAAGTTACAAACTCTAATTTTGTTTAGATTAGTATCTCACTACTAGGAAATTGTCACCTAGAAAATTTGGCCCAAATGGCATTAGTTGTGATACACTTATACCATTATACCATATCCAGCCTTTCCTAGATCTTTCAATTTCCCATCAGCGATGTAATTGGCCAAGTGGTTGCCAGAGTTGGATCATATATTCATATGGCAGGAGTATGTCTTGTAGTAGCTAGAGTTGGATCATTGGAAGGGCTTATTTTGCTCTAACAAGGGCTAAAGTTATCGCCCATTTCTTAAGGAGGGGTACATCATTGATAGTTTGAACTTTGAAGTCACTATTTTATTATATGTTATCTCACATAGGTACCCAGCGGACTTGTTTACCAGAGCGAAACTTGAGTCCATCTTGGATTGGCATCACTCAAATTTGCGCCGTGGTGCAGGTGAGAGTGAGAACCCCACAGGTCCTTTTAGGCTATTGTTCATCATGTGGAGTTATCATTTACCATGGAATATATGTTTTTCCACTAGAGCTTTGCCATCATAGGTCAAACGAGTTATCCATTATTGCGGTTAAAACATGCTTCAAAACTATAAGATAATCCACTGCAGTTTCTGGGAGCATAATTATGTAAACTTGCTTCCCAATAATTGAGCCATTTGCCACCCTTTTGATCCTTGCATACTTGTGCAGCAACCTTTGTACTGAACACTGCGTTGGCTCCTTCTCTTGGTCTGACACCAAGTCCTGAGGCTGCAAAACAAGCAGAGAAATTGCTGGTGCAGTCCCTGAGAAGGATTGAATCTGTATGGCTCAAAGGTGACGCAAAGTTCTTACTGGGTAACCCCCAGCCATCAATTGCAGATCTCAGCCTTGTCTGCGAGATAATGCAATTGGAGGTACGTACTACATGTTTTATCTCAGTAATTTGTATTCGTTTTTTGTCATCAGTTGAAGTTTGTTGCCCTTGCAGTATGAATGTAACACTGTGCTTGTATCTGCTAAATCTTTTTGGAATCAGTCAAAATATGGATTTCACAATCTTACGCAGAGTAGCAATGAGAAGTGCGCGCTGGTAGTTACTCAAAATGAGATATGGTGGATATATGTGTGATTACTCTGAAATTGTGACTCGCAGGTCCTTGGCAACGATACACGCGACAGGATCCTGGGACCTCATGAGAAGATCCGCTGTTGGATGGAAAATGTAAAGAAAGCCACAAGCCCTCATTTTGAGGAAGCCCACGAGCTCCTGTTCAAAGTGAAGGCACGTATCGAAACAAAGTCTTCAGCAGCAGCGAAAGAGTTGAAAACAGCATCGAAACTGTGACTGATAAGAGCTAAAAGGAAAGAAGCGAGGATTCTTCTGGCAGCAGCACGCAAAGGAGAACAACAATGAGGTAGCAATACGAGGAAAGAATAAGAAATGGCAAGAAGGAATGTTGTTGAGCTATTCGGAGAGCAGTTGCTACTCCATCTCCGTTGAGATAAACAGGATTAGAGTAGTAATTACTGAGTTGTCCGTTGTAAATTTTAAGAAAAACTACCTTCACGAACGCTCTGTTGCCTTGTGTGACAACATATAGTAATATTATCTTCAATGATGTTTGAAGCATTTACTCAAGAAGAGTGATCGCATTGCATTTTCTGAGCTGTCTTACTATGATGATGCATTGCCTTCCTCTTGGTCTTGCCTTGATTGACCACTACTGTATACAGTGATTTCATTACAATGCAAAGCAAACGGGCTTATTTCAAGAACCTGCTGTGCTCCAGTTCCAGTTCCAGTTCCAGTATTCTTTACACCACCACCATAAAAGTAGCAGCAGCAGCAGGCTGTGCTAGTTCCAGTTCCAGTTCTAGTTCCAGTTCCGGTTCCAGTATTCTTTACAACACCACCCAAAAAGTGGCAGCAAGCGCTGCTGCTGCAAAATTTATTCCAAGGAATTACTACGATTCTTCTTTCATCAGCGTGAACTTCTCCAAGCCCTCTATGCAGTCTTCCACTAGCCTCTTTGACTTATCCCCAATGGTCAAACCAAATGCTGATGACAACTTGTTTGCCTTTGAGGCTGCAGCAGTCCCAAAATCTGTGCATCGTTGCCTTGCTTCAGCTGCTTGCTGCTTTAGGCTTGAGATGAAAGACCTCACACGTTGCATTACCCTCTCCATGGCACGACAAGATCGGACCTTCATCTCAGCAGACATGGACTTCAGCTTCTCCAGCAAAGACTCCGCCCAGTTGATTGCCTCGTCAACTGGGTGTTCTTTGCCAGCATCAGCCCATGTCATTCCAGCGGATGCATCATCCTCAAGCCCTCCTTCGACGACAACTTTGATTCCTTGCCGCTCCCATTGGTTCCCGGCCTCCTCAAGGGCTCCCTGGCCTTTTTTGCTTCCTCCTCTGCTCAAGCCCTGGTTGAAGATGTGTGAATTGGTACGTGGTGTGACAGTCATGCTATCAGATAAACACTATGAGTGGAGCCAGCATGAATGCAGATCATGGCACAAGTAGCAGTATTCAAGTTAAAAGGGTTATCTTGAATAACATAGTAACTTAAACAGTGCACTAACTAGTTTTTGCATTACCTAAAACTAAACTTGAAATTTTGGGAGTTCAAGAACAGAAATGTCTATGGATATTGCAATTGCCAGTGGAATTACTATTTGTCGAACCCCAAATCGAGTCCTCTGTGAGAATACTGTGCTATTCTCTGGATCAGTAGATAGCACTCACAGGCACATTGTTGAATCGATCATACATGGCGTGAACTAAACATTCAAATATATTACACATAACTGAGTGACATAGACCACGTCGGGTTGAGTTTTACAAAAGGGTCGAACATGCCAAATAGATTACATTACAAAAGAGCAACACGAACTACAGCGGAAGCAAAATGGGTAGGGCTCATCTCGCCATAGGCAAGCGACTGGGGTGTCCTGTGTACGACAGATATTAACCAATGAGGTTGGATAATATCGGTTGTACGCAAGAACCAACGAGTCCACTAGACTGAGCGAGCTCTAGTCTACAGAACCTAGACTACTCTTCTTCGTTTCCTTGTCCGTCGACCTCTGGGTCCTCAAAGAAAGCATAGTCTCCTTCCTCAACGTCATTTGAAGGGTTTAGGGAGAG
This sequence comes from Ampelocalamus luodianensis, assembly GCA_036346255.1. Taxonomy (NCBI): domain Eukaryota; kingdom Viridiplantae; phylum Streptophyta; class Magnoliopsida; order Poales; family Poaceae; genus Ampelocalamus; species Ampelocalamus luodianensis. The sequence goes on along the minus strand of CM070622.1, from coordinate 93,543,206 downwards.
CGAGAATGAGCACAACTTTTGTGCTCACGAGCCAACACACAATACAATATTATACATGCAAGGTTTAGCAAGGAAGGCTCGGTTCTTTTATTTGCTAAAGCAATGTTTTCAATTATCATAATTACAAGATCCTATTACTTAGTGTTTTTAACCAAATTGCATTTTGTAAGGAGAGTAATTGTGCAATAAAGTATTAGCAGAGGTTACCTCCACCTATGCTTATTTTTATTAATGGTTACATCCACCATTTAACAGCACTGGGTGAGACCACCTAGGAGAAAAACAAATGCCGGGTTACATCCACCCGACCCATTTTCATCCTAACCACCAAGGTTTTGAAATAGAACTAACTCAAGTTAAATTCCTATGTCTGCTTTTGACCGTAGGCACAGCTGTTTAAACAGTTTAGACTCTGCAGAGATTGTACACTTTACTCATAAGAGATAATCATACTCGTTACTCCACATGATTCCTTAGCCATGTAGTTGAGCGACCATCGATAACCTTTCTAGTTATCTTACCCCTTCTGTCATTTCACCCATATGGGGTTACGCCCATATGTTGCACAGGATGTTCACCACAACGTCTAGCGCAGCTAGCCCCAACCACAACGACTAGCGCGCTGGTAACTTCACCTTACATGGTGTCCCTTTCAAGCCGGAATACCTCCGCACTTGTGCCACCCCCAAACCTCTCCAGTGAGATGACTTCTAAGGTTTAATAACTTTACTAAGCCAAGTTGTACTTTACAGACTTGTGATTGCACATGTTGTACACGGGAGGTCGTGATAAGATTAAGTCCTTAGGGTTGTCTGGATGGTTCAAACCACATACCCACCATTCTCGTGCTACATCCGCACCCACCACCTTACCATCCGTCTAGATGTGGTAGAAGAAGTTTGGGGTTTTTGAGGAGTAAAACACAACCATCACATTTTTCTTAGTCATGGACCATCCATGACTGCCCAAACCATTTTTATATTTGAAGAGATGATGATTTGGGATATTGTAATGTCCCGGTACTTAAGCAAGACTAGTATGTCGCTTAAGTACAACCTATAACTAGTATTACCACATAGTTACTAGGATGACAAGGTTTAATGGATTCAATTGTCAAAGAGGGCATATTAAATAGCTAATCATCAAATGGGTATTTAACTACCTTGAGCTTTAACATACGTTTGCTTAAAGAATTAAGGCATGCAATTTGTTATTTTTAAAGGAATATAATTTGCATAAAAGTACGCTCAACATGATTAAAGTATTGACTCGCCTTGGTTATAGGCAGAAGGGTCTTGGAGGTCTTGTGCTTGGTCCCACTGGAGGTCTCCGACTTCTTTGAGCTCTACACAAACGTACCGGGAAAAGGAGTAGCAAACAAGAGAACAAAATAAGCATACAAGGACTAAACAAGGAACTCCAAACAAATAAGACCAGAGCTAAGAGCAAGAACTCGAGTTCAGACGAGAAGTAATCTAAACTGAGGGAGGTCCAACCGAGAGGGGAGGTCCTACTGAGAGGGAGGTCCCAAAGGGAAAAAGAATGGTGACGACTTTGGTGGACCTACCCAAGAGCAAGGGAGTGGCGAGGGAGAGAACGAGAGGCACAAGGGCCCCTTTATAGGCGGCCAAGGTGTGGGTGCTCTGGCACGGAGGTGACAGGGCAGGGCAGGTGGTTGTAGGGATAGGCGTCAAAGGAGCGGCGACTTTGAAGGGCCGGCTGACGTAGGCGTGGGGCTTGGACCGGGTGTACTGGTGCGGCGAGAACATCAAGGGCGGCCATGGCGAGGGCGCGGAGAAGAGATGATGCCGGGTGAAACGATGGGGCTAGAAAAAGTACTGAAGTCGTGGAGGTCAAGGGAGTGGGTGCTGCGCAGAAATGGCAGGGAGTTAGTGGTGCAGTGGGAGTTGGTGGTGCAGCATAGAGCACGAGGGGTAGTTATGAGTTGAGAAGAACAACTGCTCAATGACCACTGTTTCAATACGAGCATAAAACAGAAGTTTTGACTATGCGTGCTTGAAGGAGTTACGACCACACCTGGTTGTAGAAAGAAATCTAGAGAGGCCCTTGAGAAGTCAAGGGGAGGTCTTGGAGAGGTCTGGGGAGGTCCTGTGGAAGGCCCTACGAGGAGGTCCTAAGGAGAGGTCCAGGAGGAGGTCCAAGAGAGGTCCTGGGAAAGGTCCAAGGGAGGTCCTGGGGGAGGTCTAGGAGGAGGCCCAAGGGAGGTCTGAGGAAGGGTGATCTTTGCAAAAAGAACGGTTGCGACTGAACAGGGTGATCTTTGCAAAAAGGACAGTTCATGGAAGAGTGGATAGAGAAGGCCGCTCGATTTAGATCGGACGGCTTACAAGGAGCGGGACGTTCGGACCGGACGAACCTGCAAAGGAGGCTGGGCCGTTCGATGAAGATCGGACGGTTCACAAAGAGAGGAACGTTCGGACCACCGAACGTGCAAAGGAGGCTAGGGCATTCAATGAAGATCGGATGGTTCACAAAGAGAGGAACGTTCGAACCACCGAACGTGCAAAGGAGGGAACCACCGAATGTGCAAAGGAGGCTGGGCCGTTCGATTAAGATCGGACGGTTCACAAAGAGAGTGGTATTGGCGTAAGGGGAGGTCATGGACGGTCCTGATAAATCAAGGGGAGGTCATAGACGGTCCTGATAGATCAAGGGGAGGTCATGGACAGTCCTAATAGATCAAGGGGAGGTCATGGACGGTCCTGAGGAGAGGTCCAAGGGGAGGAGAGGGCCAAACTGACAAGGATGAAATCAATCTTGGATTTTGAACTACGAAAACAAAGAGTTTTGAAACACAAACTTGATCTTGAAAGAATCTAGGAGATTTGAGACCATAGACACAAAGACAAACGAAGGAAAACAAAAACCACAAAAGCACAAACTAATACTTGTCCGAAAAATGGGACGTTACACTATTTTTAGTGACATAAGCAGTTAAGCGTTATGCAGAATACATGAATAGCTAGGACCCCAGGAGGACCATCACACTTCTACAATCTCCAACATTACCACTACCATTGCAAGTTCCCAAAAGAAAGTAACAAGAAAAAAAATGGTATTTCAGCAAAGATAAGTAACAAATATGTATAAATATAATATGCGATTAAAAGATGGGTTCAGTTATTGCCTTTTGTGAAATGTCACGCTATTCATTGAAATAGTCAGCTTTTGTGACACAATAAGTATTCTGCAATTATTCAATTGTTTCAACTGAAAACACTCGATGTGAAATGGCAAAATGCCCCTGCCCTAACATGACTTGAACTAGCTGAGCCAAATAGAGAAAGAGAGACAGAGGGAGGACAGAGGGGCATGCACTCCTCTGAGGAGCTCATCGGTGGCGAGCGGCGACCATCGAGGCGGTGGTGACCAGAAAAATGGAACGATGGAAGGTAGTGGACTCCGTCGGTGGTGGCGGCGTTGTCACATACTCACCGGAGAGCGATGGTGACGGTGAGCCGTGGCGGCGATGGCTCAATGGCAGTGGGAAGTTGCAATTGTCGGGCGCATGAAATTCCTAGGATGGTGAAGGACCTAACCATGTGTAAGGAATTGATGAGAGGCTCACCGAGGAGGGAGATCGACCACAGGAGCGGTCTTCTCGGTGACAGCAGGGCAAAGCTTGATTCAGCTTGGCTGCAAGGTGCATGATGCAATTAACAGAGAGGAAATATCATATGAGGGGTGAAACACAACGTGATGTGAACAGATTTTGGATTTCCTCAACAGATATAGAGTTGGAGCTCAGGGAGCTTGGCAACTATGGCGACAACGTGCTCTGCTCTTTCTTTGAACTAGAGGCAATGACACCGTGGGAGGGAGAGGCTTGCGAGCGAGAGCGAGAGGAAGAGGATCGCGACCGGGACAAAGAGAACGACATTGCTCTAGGGTTTTGAGCTCATGCGCGATAGAGATTGGGGAATGGGGACCGAGTTTAAGTCTGGTCTGGTTCGACCAATTCAAGTCAGGTTTGGGTCAGGGGCAATTTGGACAAATCACATCAGGAGTTTTCGGATTAAAAAGATTAATAGCAGAATATTTATTATGTGACAAATCTTGAAATACTATTTCAGTGAATAGGGTGGCATTTCAAGAAGTGGCAATCTTTTACGTGGCAAATAATTGATTTTCCCTATTAGTATTCACTCATCCATATCATGTGAATGCAAAAATGAATGAACGATGGATTATATTATTAATCCCCAAAACTCGATTTGGGAATTCAATTTCTCACCCAATTCCCCCTCCACCCACTTCTCCCGGTCTCCATTGCCAACCATCATGGCTTCAGGCTTGCTCTCATGACACAAAGGGTATATGTTTCTTCAGGGAACATGTCATATCATTGGTTGTACCCCGGTTATCGAGCTAATGAATGACATATATGATATACTAGTCAGAGCAGCGTGCTACACTACGCTTATAGAAACATGCAAAGCTATGCAAACATGCGTTTGTACTATCAAAGAAGCATATGGAACGTTGGATTTGAAGTTCCATTTGCTTTTTTTAGTACGTGGGTGGGCTATATGGCTGTAAGTGGATCAGGCTAATGCTATATGAGGTTCCTACTGATATGATCCCTTGGAGAAAGCAATATGGTACGGTAATCCTCAGGAGCGATGGCGGTAAGCTCTGCTGGTACCTTAGCATCACAAGAATGGAATGTATGTGCAAGTCTTAGTTCAAGAACTATGCATTGTCCATGTGATGTATATATAGTGTATGTATTACTCAGCAGACATCAATCTTTGAAGAGGCAACAAACGGTAATATTAATAAAGTAAGACGCATTGCCATGTTATAGGGAATATACGGCCATTGCCAAATGTTTTTGAGTATACTATCAAAGCAAGGCATCAACATAATTTTGACGGAAAACAAAAGTAACTATTGATGTTGATAAGGTACCCTATCAGATATTTTCGTTTACCTTATTAATAAGGTTAACAATTCCACCATCCATCTGACACTAAAATATGATGCTTTCTTTGAGCACCTATGCACTGCATAATCGCATTCTTAAGTCATTGAACATACTCTAAAGTTACTATGGAATTGCTTAGCTATCCAATCGGTACCTACATCCAATAACATAGAACACTCAAATAAGAATGAAAACATTTTACCGTTGCAAGGCATAAGCATTTCTGTAACACAATAACTAGCAATCTGGCATATACAAAAAAACGATAATGAAGCAACCAACAAAGGTGATATTCAATTATAGATTACCGATGAAAAGTGAGATAGCTTAACATGCAAAGCATACGATGGAATATCAACCAAACAAGAAGGCACGTCTCTCCCACATTTTCTCTGTTGTTGAACCCAACGCTAAATATTAATCCAATTTGAGCAACGAACGGTTCGACACAAATCTGCACAACAGAATTACCAAAAAAATCATGTGACAATCTATATCTATATGCAAGAAGACAAAGAGGAAAGAACCCACTGGTGGTTCGCAGTGACCGGCTGTCAGATTGGCGACGTAGCACGCCAGGTCGGTGGGGAATAAAGCAACAACAACAAAGTCTGCAGGGAAAAAACACCCATCCTGTCATCAAAAAATGAAATAAGACCCATATCTAGGTGATTAGATAGATAACATGAAGAATTAGTACCACAATTTGTTAAAAAAAGAGATGCTGGGGGCATATATCTTGATTGGAATCCCCAAGCAAAAAATGACAGGGAAATCACAAGAAATAATATATGTACTCCCTAACTGAGACATTGAGCGCTGAAATGACACAATGAAGCAACCAAAAGAAAGAAGGGAAGAGGAACAGAACTTGCATCTGCAAGGTCCTATTGTTGATCAGGGTAAAACCTGTTTAGGCACTAACAAAATTTATAACCATATTTTTTAGAATAAAGTCATATAATAACATTATATATATTTAATGAATAAAGACGTGTGGCATTATATGAAACCACGGCGAAAAACAAATTCCATATATGAAATGATAACATGCAAAAAGGAATTCCATATACGAATCGACAATACAGGGAGGTGTGCTATTCAACGAACATGTTCTTAAAGATTATAAAGCTAACATGTTTGTAGCATCTTTGAACATGCTCCTGTTTTATGAAGTATATTATACATTTTTACACCAAGTGTCATGTTTGCTCTGAACGCATACTATACCACAGTTTTCGATTATATATATTCCTTCTCTAGCAGATTAGTTTAATAAAATGAGGGAAAATATGATTTTACAATGAATCTGCAGACTCTAGCCATCCTATAATAGCTGCTCATATAGTCATATTGGTGCCTCATTTTGGTTGAAGATGCATGGCCAGGCAGACGGCAGGCCTAAATAAACACATGAAGTAATCGCAATTATCTGAAGCTATTTTTTTTTTACAAAAAAAAAACATTTGCCAAAAATTGTGCTGATGTTCTGCAGACTGTACTTTTACAATATCAATGAGACACATCAATTGAAAAAGGACAACTGACGTTTTGCAACAAAAAAGACCATGCATGGCATAAATGACAAACATATAAGATTCGATAAAAACTAAAGGATGAATCCATGCAAATGCATCACTTGTAAAATTGGCATGATCATATACAAGCGTCATATGGAATGATGAAAAAAATAGACTAATTCACCTTACTTGGGACCTGTTTGGATAGGAAGGATTTAGATCGAAATCCCTAGGAATTCCAAACTCTCCAAAGCAATCCTCTTCATTGAGACACCGCCTTAAAGGAAAATCCACCTATAGACCAAGCACAAAAAGAACAAAAATCAGAACTTTCCTCGTTGCACGCATAATCCTATAGCGAATGACAAACTCATGATGCAGTTATCCAATAGTAATATAACATAATCTGAAACAAATGAAAGAATGTACATTGTACATACTTAAGAGTATGCTATAGACTGAAGTTAGTCAATAGTAAGTTATGTTTGTTCGTAAAAGACAAATTACTAATATTACTACTTGTTACGAAAAAGCAAATTAGTTTAGCAAAATATAACACATGATGTAACCTCCACACCAGTCACATGGTACAACACTAGAACAATCAGACCATCTAGTGATGCAAAAAGGAGAACACTTGCAAAGGTAAGCTGAAAACATTATATTCGGTAAATAGACCATATTGATCTGGAAGTAAAACATATAGAGCCAGAGGAGTGTACCTCTTGACCAATCTGAGGTGGTATATTTAACCCAAATAGATTAGGCTGGGCATCAGCATCATTAGGATAGATGGCAGCAGCTAGTAGAATTCACAAAATTAGAGTAAGAGGTTGCTGATCATTAACCACTAACCTTGGTGTACAAAGCAAAATAGAGTGACATCAAAGTTTGACCATCTGGCACTGAAGAAGATATTTTCTGTAAACCACCATCCTTCAGAAAATACAATTCGACCAGTTGGAAAAAGGTAGGGCTATACTTTGCTTGCTAAGGAATAGAAAAGCTAAGCAAAGATGATACTCAGGGTATGTTCCAAGGCAATATATATTTAAGACACCTGCATATCCTACTCATCATATCTACCAGTTTTCATATTTACAACAGCGCATTGGTTTATCTTTATTTTATCTGCTTTCAAAAGTTTACTAAGATCACCTAGTTGAGTTTATGATGAATTTCAAGCCAATTCTATTTAGGAATCATTTAACGCTGCAAGTAGTTCAGAATAAACACAGGAATATTGGAAAGAAATTAGAGCATGACACAAACCTTGTGTGCTTCAGGTGTAGCCATTTCAGTACGGGTTCAGCGGCTGGAATCACTTCCAGAACTGAACTAAGTATTTCATTTACAAAATCTTCTATCCTTTTGGAAATGCTTGCCATGTAAAGTAGCTTATTTGCTATGTCTTATTATCAAAGGACAAATGAAGCGAACAAAATGAAATAAGCACATGTTTACAATTAGAAGCAGGGAAGATTAGGGGATTACCAAACATACTGGCTTCATCCAGACCTCATCTAGATGATGAATCGAACTCTACAAGAGAAACGCATGTACTTAGTAACAAGGAAAAACAGAGAATAGCACTAAAGATCTACCTCAACCAGAAAGGTTGTACTGGATCATAAAAACTAACTTCAAACGATAACCAATGTGCAAATTTTTTTACTGGTAACCACATGTTCAGAGATCAATCTGAATCTCACATCAGTGAAAGGAAAATAGAAATACTCAAACTTCCGCAGGCCTCAATCAAATGTTGGGGTGATTGGAGGCGACGGAGGTGGTACCCTCTAGCATCTAGTTGGTGGTGATGTCGTGTTTCCCACAGGACGGTCATGACCGAGGAGACCGAGGTGTCACTGTTTGAAAAGAAACCTGAGGCTCGATGGTTGTGCTCGAGGCAGTGGGAAGGAAGGAGAGGTTACCACGGCGAGCAAGGATGGCGTGGGGTTCGCCAGCGGAAATTTCGCAGCCAGTGCCATCGTCCCCTTCAGCTCCATTAGGGATGGCAATGGGGCCCAATTCCTCGATGGGGAATTCACCCATTAGGGGCCGGGGTTGGGGCTATTTATTCCCCACAGGGATACTAATATGAAAAAAATAATTTCCCATCGGGTGAAGCGGGGCCAGGGCCATTCCCCTAGTCCCCATCCCCGCTACCTGCATGGGCCCCGATAACCCAATAACATATGGGCCACTAGCAGACTAGCCTACTACGTCTTACCACACGTCCGACGTTTGTCCTCCTCCCGTGGGCCGTGACTCCCGTCTCCCCTCTCTCGTATATGCCTATAAGGGCGTAACCTTAGCACTCAGTTCCCCGTCGTTCCCATTTCCCAGCCGCCGCCCCCGAAATCAAAATCCCAAATTCCCCTTTGTTCTCGTAGAGTCGCAGTCCCCTCAGATCCCATTGGCCGCTGCTCCTCCGGTCCTCGTCCTCCCTTGCTCCCACGGTCCCCTTAGTTCCCGCTGGCCGCTGCTCCTCCGGTCCTACTCCTCCACGACGCGATGATGGTCCTCCTCCCCAACAGTCGACACCGACCTCCTCCAGTCCTTCTTAACAGCCGGCGCCGGCCTCCTCCTTCACGGCACGACGACGATACTTCTATTGGTAGGTCCCCTCAGATCCCGCTGGCTGCTGCTCCTCCGGTCCTCCTCCTCCCTTGCTCCCGCAGTCCCCTCAGTTCCTGCTGGCCGTTGCTCCTCCGGTCCTCCTCCTCCATGACGCGACGACGGTCCGCCTCCCCAACATCTGACGCAGTCCTCCCCAACAGCCGACGCCGACCTCCTCCAGTCCTCCTCCCCAACAACCGGCGCCGGCCTCCTCCTCCACGACGCGACAACAATACATCTATTGGTAGGTTGTAGAACATATCCAGATACTTCTGTTGGTACTTCATATGAATTGTTGTAATGATTTGTTGATCTATTAGCTCATATCAACTATCAATGTATTTCTATGTTTGTGAGGCTTGGGAAATGGCAGTGTATCCATGACCATGAATCCATGTTTCAGTTGTAAATTAATTGGGAGGCTTGGGAGTTGGGACTGGTTCTATATTCTTTGCAGTGCACTATGCACTCCATGTAATGACTGAAACGAATTTCGAGTCTGGGTCCCCGTGGGACCCCGATAACCCGATGGGGGTGGAGAACGGGGACGAATAGCACCCGAGGGCGGAGATAGGGACAGGGAATAGGGATTTTTTTCTTTTCTCTAAAACGGAGATGTTCCACTGCTCCCCGTCGAGGAATGGCCCCGTTGTCATCCCTACGCTCCATCATCGACCGTTGCAGCCCATGAATTGAGGTGAGGTAAGAGAGTAGGGGAGGTGAGATGGGGAGGGGAAAAAGACGGGAAGGAGGGGTGAGGGAAACGGATTGGGCGGGAGCGGATGGAGCTGCTGCTGCACTTGAGCAGCGCCGGCGACGGCGACACCCCGACGAAGGAGAGCGGGAGCGAGGGGAGAACGCGGTGCCAGCGAGCGCGAGGGGAAGAGGCGAACGTGGAAAGAAGAGCAATCAGCAGCACCAACACGCAGACAAACCGAACAATAAGGAACCGCTGAAGAAATCTGCAGGGAAGACGAAGGAAGGGACCGGAGATGCGAGCCCGAACGAACCGCCGAAAAACTATGGGAGAGAAGAAGCAGACCACCTGAGGAAAGCCAAGCTCATTTTAAAACTTCTAGACCTGTTTTGACGGCATTTTTCCAAACATTTAGCGCATTTTCTCATGGCACCAAGCTCTTCCCCCTCTCCCTCTCCTCCTCTCTCCCCTTGCCCAGGCTCACACAAAATAATCCCAAAGCCAGAACAAACAAGAGAAACCAAGTTGCTGGAATTTTGATTCCTTTGCATTCTTCTGTCCTTCTCCCTCGATTCCTTGCCAATAACTACTACTACTTGCAGTACTAGTATGAGGCATGTATCTGTGTACGTATCATCTATGTATATGTATATATTTTGATTTTGGTTCATCCATTCCCTTGCTGGTGTCGTCAGTTGACGAGCATCTGACTGAATTCTCTGCATGCACTCTTGGCCTCGTACTCGACTTAGAAGCTTTTGGTAGACAATAATGCCATTTATTATGTCTGTCTTTTCGCTTTTTATTTATCGCCATGCGGCTTAAATCCTTTATATTTGCCCGGATTCACCATTCTAGATTGGGTCCCGCCCTGAAACAATTCTCCCCGAATTCTCCTTTGGGGAAAAGGAAATGCTCCCGGCTCCTTGGATCGATCGTTCTTCCTTTGTTCCCCTAGCTTTGTCTTGTTTGGATTGAAGAGATTTATAGGTCTATATATCTTCTTTCTGGTACATTCATTCATTAATCGATCTTTGGCGTTGCAGGATAGTCGACTTGTTTTCCTTGTACAAATATTAGCTGCCTCCTACTTAACTAGAGTATTGAACTGAGCTGATTCCCTTGTAACATTTGGGGTTCGATTTAAGCCGTTCCTAATCGAGACTCTCCTCCGCTAATAGTAACAGCTGCTGCCTGCCTGGGAACAGGGGCCTCGAATTCCCGTTTCCAAGCTCCCACCTAGTACTAGCAATGTTCCCACCAAACACACACTTCTTTTTTTCTTTTTTTTTTTGAATGAACCGCCAGGATCCCTACCGAGCATATATATATATATATATATAAAGCAGAAAAGAATTGACCCAGTTTATAAGGGAAACCGGGTCCAAAAACCTTAACAGGTGCACAATTTCAGAGAAAAAAACCGGCAACCAACCCCAAGACGACAATACGACATCGACTCGAACAGAACAACGCCCACTCCAAATGGCACATCCAAACAACCAGCAAGTCCAACCCAACTCAACTCGCACAACCAACAACATAACAAGCCCCCTCACTACTCGGTCGGCGAAGCCCAGCTCCCACGCCGCACCTCTCTGACACTCGAGCCGGCGGAGCCCTGCTCTCACGCCGCACCTCGTTGTCACTCTAGACGGCGGAGCCCTGCTCCCACGCCGCATCTCTCTGACACTCGAGACGGCGGAGCCCAGCTCCCACACCGCAACTCTCTGTCACACACGTCGGCTTTGGAGGAGTGTGCATTGGACTGAAATGCTGTCGTGAAGCGCCAAGTCAGAACAAAGAGCCGCCGTGAATCGAGGGCGTAGGGGTAAACCTACAGAAGAAAACGGCCCACGACTGCTGTAGCCACCACCCCGGTCGGCGCCGTAGGGGGTGGACCACGCCAGCGTGGAGCACCGGGGAACGCCCAGGGCGCGGCGTCGGCCCCAGGGAAGCGTAGGCGGCGACGGCTCGAGGCGAAGACGACGGGGGGCCACCCGGCACCAGCGAAGACGACCCTAGCCCCCGGCGAAGCGTAGGCGGCTTCCCTGCGCGACGGGGGGCCTCCCAGCACGAGAGAAGACGGCGGCTTCCCTCCTTGGCGTCGGCGCCCCCAAAAAACCGCAACCAAAGGCCTCGACGACCGGGGGGGGCGCTAGAGCCCCCGTCGCGGTCCACCGTCGTGCTCGCCGACACGGAGCCGTGACGGACAACAGCCAATTGAACCGCACGCCATAGGAGGTGCGACCGAAGGGGATGGGCATCTCGCAGCAGCCGATGCCCGAGCACGCGGGGGAGCTCACCACGGCGCCACTCCACCTGACGAAGATGGAGCAGAAGGAGGAGCAACTGCTGATGATGTTGCCGCCGTCCCTGACCAGCGTCGAGGCCGGCGACTACCGTGCTCCCGGATCTACGCCACCGTCGCATGGCGTGGCACCGCCCTGCTCGCCGCTTCGCCACCTCCCCGAGCACGCCCGGCGCGCCTCGCCGGATCGGTGCCACAGATCTCCCGGCCCGACTCCGCCCGGATCTAGCCCCTTGGGCCTCCCCTGCATAGATCCAGCCAGAGGAGGCGCGGATCCGCAGCTAGTTAGCCACCAGGACAGAGAACCGGCCGGCGGGAGACCCGATACGGCCAGGCCGAAGTGGATCCGACGAGGACACCAAGGGCCCAGCAAGCACCACTCGACGGAGGAACCCAGCCAGTAGGGGAGGAGAAAGGAGGAGGGGAGAGGAGAAAAAGGGGGGAAGGGAAAGGGGGAGGGGGGCGCCGCCGCCAGAGTAGGATGCCGAAGGCGGCGGCGAGGGGGGTGCTAGGCGGCGGGGTGAGTCGCCCCGAGTTGCTCCGCGGGGGACGACACGAGGCTCGTGGGGGTACAGTCACACACACTTCTTTTCAGTATAGCAGCTATTACAAATTGTAATTCGCAACTCTGTTCCCTTATTTATTCCACAACCCAAGCATTCCAAGCATTTGCACAATCCTGGCCTCCTGGGTATGAAGTTTTGGTTGTATATTAAGATTAAGATTGTAATTGGACTGTTAACAAAGCCTTGCCTGCCGTTCGTTCAAAAAAAAATATATAATACAAGCCTTGCCACCTGCACAACTGAGGCAAGTGTCAAAGATACCCGTTGTCCAAAAGTATGAACCGAGGAAAATTAAGAGCTTATGATTCGGAACAATGTGTTCATTATTACAAACCTTTAGTAATACATGGAATGGAAGATATCCGTAAATGATAATTAAGTTGAGAAAGAAACACGAAAGTTCTGTTTAATTTAAGCTTCTCCAAGATATCTTGGATTCAAGCACATTCTGCAAAAGGGTAGGTGAAGCGATGTGTATCTGATAACCCTTTTGTTTAAAAGCTTCCTTGACACGGAGTGGGGACAATACTGGAGAGATTAATGCAGTTGGTGGTTAATTCATTTTTTGGTGGTAAGAGATATATCCGTTCTGAACTCAGTGTATCCTGTTTAGCTAGTAGCCTAGTGCAATTATTTTTCTTTCTTGTTTGTTGAATCAAGCTAAGAGTAACATCTTGGGCGGCTCTCTATGGTTGGTTAATCATGAATTCTTACTGCAGCTGCTATAGCATGGGCTGAGATGCGAAGGCAATGGGTTGGAGATTGGTCAAAAGTCTCCCATAAGGACAAGGCACAACGGGAGCCGATTATAAGGCTCTGATTCATACCCTTTCATTTGCATTACAAGCATTTCTTTTTGTAAGCCAATTCAGACAAGTAGTTCCTTGCATATATGTCTATTTTGATTGGTGGCAGTTGGTGCACAACATACGATGATCTACTGTCAACAAGCCAGCGGTTTCCACAGCCGACACGGACACCGTTGTCTGTCAGCTAATGCTTTCCCCAACAGTGCTTTTGAGATGATTTTGATTATGTTGGACCGAAAAGGCGACTAGAGGGGGGGTGAATAGGAGTATAATCTCTTTTTCTCCTAAATCGAATTCAATACGAATCTCAATCCAATAGTTATGAAAGCTATGAAGATCAATCAATCATGCACAGCGGAAGACTTGTATTGAATCCAATCAAAACCCCAAAGCAAAATCAACGCAAAACCAAAACACCAATTCTCGGGCGGTCTGACCTCTCACGGGTGCGATCAGACCGGTTGGCCTAGCGGTCGGACCGATCCAAGCGGTCCGACCTCTCCTTCGGGCGGTCAGACCGCTAGTTCAATGAACAGTGAAATCAGCCCGAAAAACAAAAACGCAAATTGATCTAACTTTTGATTCGTGCGTCCAAATTTCGTGAAACTTGACACACACCTTCCCAAGGATGTCAGGAACCTATTCCAAGCAACGATCGTGAAGATCCTTGCCAAAGTTCAGACCTTTTCCCGTTTGAGTGAAGGTGGATCAAAAACCGAGTCAAAACGCAAATATGATCTTGAGACTTGCTCGTGGGTGATTGATGATCTTGAAGATCCTATATGTATTCCCACATGTCACAGCAAGCTAGATCACGGCCAGAAACCAAGCAAAAACTCGCGGATCAAAGAAAGACTCAAAATCACCAAATAGAGAGGAAGAAAGCAAATAGACTCATCTTTGATGAAACTTTCTTTGGATTGATTTGATGTGGTATTGGTTTACAACCACTCCATCAATGGAGGACAAAGACTCAATACATGAGCACGAAATCAAATCCAACTCTCTAGAACCCTAACCTCCAACTATCAACTCCCTAAGCACCAAAGCAAAAACTAGGGTTTACAAGTAATGAAAGGGTTGAGGGGGTGCAGCCACCTCCCTCCTCTATTTATAGTGGAGGCTTAGACCTTCTAGAAGAGTTTCCCTAATGGGCTCCCGTTAAGGTCCAAAACAAACAGGTGACACACGCACGCATTTTAAAGCGCCGTCTTCATCTCCTCTTGACCTAATCCGCTCCTCCACGCACCGATTTGCGCGCTGGTTGGCAAAGGTAACCAAGGCGGTATTTGGTAAGATTGCAAAATACCCCTTCTCGGTCCTTCTCAGAAAGATCGAGTCCAGTTGTGCAAAGCACTCGCTGTTCGCCACGTGTAGGTTGATCCAACGGCTCTCATCATGTCGGCAAGCCTCTCCCATCCGCTCCACCGAAACCACCATGGCACTTGCAGACCACCCCGCGCCGCTTGATTCAACGGCCGACCGAATCGCCTGTTCGATCACCTTTGTCCATCTTGCACCATACTTGAGTCAATGACTTCACCGAGCATCGCCGATCGTTACGAACCTCGCTCTCCAAGCCTAGTCCGATCATCCTCGCCGTTGACCACCAAGCAATCCTGCACAACAATAGACAAGCAAATCGAAACCGGGAACAAGTTCTTCACAACTTGACCCACGTTAGTCAAAACATGCATCATGCAACACATATGCACTGAAACCCATGAGATTGACCTAACAAGCAACTATCGCCGCCACACGGGCCGACGAGTTAAGTGAAAACCGGTCAGACCGCCACCCTTGGCCGGTCTGACCGCCAACAGAAGGCCGGTCTAACCGCCACCCAGGGACTTAGCCAAAATTTCAACACTGAAATCCGCAACCTCTCTGGAAATTTCAAACGAATAGAACTTTTGCCCGAGGCTCCAAAATTATGGGACAAAGTGCGGTAGAATCTCCTCACTTGCCTACACCTCTATTTTTGGCCCACCAAAAATCCAATGCCACTTATATGGCGGTCGGACCACTCATCGACGCCGGTCCGATCGCCACCCAACCGGTCGGACCGCCTACGGCGGTCGGACCGCGATCCAATTCACGAGGCATGGCGGTCGACCGCCACCAAGGCGATCGGACCGCTTGAGACCGACAGAACTCGAACTTTGCCGAAACGCGTGTTTCGCAAGAACCTTCAACGTCATTGCCAATTGTCACATCATCCTAAGATCATGAGCATATCCCCATGATATCCACAATCTCCCCCTTGATGAACACATTGGCAATTCCCAACAAATGCAAATTTTAAGATTTGAAAAGTAAAAACTCGATGTTTTCGCGCAAAGGCACAACTTGGTCCATATGCAAGAGAAAGCAATGAAAATGACCAAGCTGGCTTCAGAATAGTATAAGCAAATGAGATACGGCAAAAGAAAGCGAGAAAGCTTCATTTTCCAGAAAGAGTCAAAATCTCACTTAAGGTCCATATGAAAGAACAATTGTTCGATATGACCTTTGATAATCGTGAGGCTCAAGAATTGCAATTTTAAGTTCAGAAATGGCAATACGATCAAACGAATGCAAATATGAAACTCCCCTCACTATGATCCTCAGATTTCAGAAATTTCAAAATCTCCAATTTTATCCCCCTTTTTAACACTTTTATATCTCCTCCCCTTTACACATCTCGAAATATCTTCTCCCCCTTTGACAATGGAGTCATCAAGGAATCACGCCTTCCTCTCGTCTAGAGATAATAAATGCAGAATGAGGGAAAAACATAAGAAGGAGCATGCATGAAATGCAATGGAGTGGCTTCATATTTTTGTATTGGTCAATTTTTTATTACAAGAAGCTTTGGAGATTACCCAAAAGAACAAGCTAGCATTTCTAATATTGCACAAACAACATATCAGCCTGAATGCGCTAGCAAAATCATGATAAGACATATATAACAAAGCTAAAGATAGAAGACTCAATATAAAGCAATGAATTTTAGCATTTTAAGCAAAGCTTCAAATCTAGCAAGTTCATCAACAGGGATCATAAAATGATACTGGCCATGTCAAAATGTCAATGTGAAATCAAAAAGCTAACAATGACCACATTAAGAGACAAACAGGTCCTGAATTGAATCATTTTGCTCAATTTGTCTCAAACGCCCATTTTTCAACGGTTTTTTATTTGCAATGAATATTGAAGTTGATTAAAGGTATATCTTAGTGAAGAAGATCCTGGACTAGGAGCCATCCACAAACTCTTCCTAAGCTTCTACCAGGCGACAAATCTTGAGGTTCATGTCGGTTTTGACAAGCGGTCCCTATGAGATCGTTCGGATCATCAAACTACCTCCAAGTTCATGTCTATGACATGCGGTCTCGTGAGTAGTTTGGCACATTTTAAGCACAAGACAATCTTTAAATTTGATTTTCATTTTTCACAAGAGCGATTTAGATTCTTAAAAGAACAAGAAGCTCAAGTAATGATCAATACTAGATTCAAGATTTAACACCTTAATTTTGTGTGGTCAATGTCACAAAGGAGCACTAATTGCAACTAGCTAAAACATCCACAAATTGCAGCTTTTAGTTCAAGTTGTCTTAAAGTTCTAGCTCATTCAAGAAAGACTTTGCTACACATGTGAAAGCATGATAATTCTAGCAAGTCAAAGAACTAGACATGGCATTGAGCAGAATTGAAATACTAAAGCTCAAAAAAGGGTAATAAGCAAAGCTTCATCAATTTTAAAAGACAAGCATAAAAGCTTATATTACAATGCATCTTTTTGGTTTTTCATATAAATGCAGTATGATACAATGAGATGCACAAAATACTTAAAAAGCCTAAAAAGATCAAAAAGATCAAAGGAAAATACCACTAGAAGAAGGTATCAGAAAATATCAGAAAAGCTCAGATGAACAAGGAAAGTTCAGAACAGAGCCAACTCCCCCTCAAGCCAACCCGTAGGGATAAATTACCCCTAACTCACTTCTCAAGGTGGCAAACCTAGTTGGGTCTAAAGGCTTGGTGAGGATATCAGCTAACTGAGCCTTGGACTCCACGAAATGCAGCACAATATCACCCTTCTCGACATGATCTCTAAGAAAGTGATAGCGAATGTCTATGTGCTTGGTCCTAGAGTGTTGCACGGGGTTTTTAGCAATGTTTATAGCAGAAGTGTTATCACGAGAAAGAGGAACACTATCAAATGCCAACCCAAAATCCTTAAGAGTGGACACCATCCACAAAATCGACTACAAAGAACTAGCAGACTACATATTCACTTTCAAAGATGGATTGTGCAATGTAAGACTATTTCCTAGAAGACCAAGAGACAAGAGAAGTGCCTAAGAAGTGACAAGTGCCCGAGGTACTCTTCCTATCTAGCCGACAACCCGCAAAATCGAATCGAAAACCCCGAATGGACAAAGAAGAAGAGCAGAAAACCAAATGCCATCTGGAGGGTAGAGTGTAAATATCGAAGATGCGCTAACGCGACTTGGCGATGGGAAGTCCTCTGAGGCGCTGAAACCTCGCATGCGAGGCAAACGCGAAGTGGATGTCCGGTCTTGAGGTCGTCAGTGCGTGGAGGGAGCCAATCATGCGGTACTCGCGTTGATCACGGCCGCTTCCTCATCCGGATCCAAAGCGATCGGTCGCCATGGGAGTGGCGACGGCTGCGATCACCCATCTCGAGCGCTTGAGCGGATCCTTGGTGTACCGTCGATGGATGAAGATACCTTCCTTGCATTGCTTGATTTGAAGCCCAGAAAGTAATTGAGTTCTCCCATCATACTCATCTCAAATTCCTGGACATGGTCTCGAAAAACTAGAAACAAGAGCATGAGAAGAACCACAAAAATAATATCATCTACATAAATCGAGCAAGCAAGAAGTCATTGCCACGCCTAAGGATAAACAGGTCTTGTCTACCTTACCCATCTCAAAATCATTCTTAGCGAGAAGGTCTTAAGTCTATCATACCTGAGCTCTAGGGGCTTGCTTAAGACCATACAAGGCTTTGGATAGCTTGAAAACATGATGTGGATGCTTGGGATTCTCAAAGCACAGGGGTTGTCTAACATACACTTCCTCCTCTATAAAACCATTCAGAAAGCACTCTTGACATCCATCCGATATAATCTAAAGCCCTTAGAAGCAACAAATGCAAGCAAGAATGCGAATGGCTTCCAATCTAGCAACAGAGCAAATGTCTCATCAAAGTCTAACCCCTCAACTTGGCTAAAACCCTGAGCTACCAATCTAGCCTTATTTCTAACCACAGAACTATCCTCATTTTGTTTATTTTTGAACACCCAACGGGTTCCTATCACATTATGACCACTAGGAGGTTCTACTAGGTTTCAGACCTTGTTCCTCTCAAAATTCTCTAACTCCTCATGCATAGCATTAACCCAACTAGAATCAAATAATGCATGTGATATATCGCGGGGTTCGAAAGAAGCAACAAACGCAGAATGGGAGTAGAGACTCGGATCGTGATACCTGGAGCGAGTGACTCGCTCATGAAGATTACCGATCATCTGATCCGGAGGATGACGCCTCTGAATATGAAGTGGAGCGCCCGGGGGAGACAATATCTCCTCAACCTCCGCAGGTACTGCTGATAAAGAAGATGCAGCAGGAGCCTCAATTGGAGGTGAAGCAGTCGTAGCAGGTTCTGGAGTTTGGACAGGAGCATCAACAGCAGCAAGTGGAGGACAAGTATCAGCTTCGTCATCATCTTCCTCCACAAAATGCTTTCTGTCACCTGTGTATCACCTAAAACGTCGGATCTAGCTCCAGGGCTAGTCTCATCAAAAGTAACATTGCATGTCTCCTGGACAATGTTAGTTTCAACATTAAAAACCCGAAAACCCTCGAATGTGCAGGATAACCTGTAAATAAACCATCAAAAGTCATTGATTCAAATTTATCTAGATTTCCTATCTTAAGAATGAAACACTTAGCTCCAAAAACTCTGAAAATGAGAAGCAGAGGGTTTTCTACCAAATCGAAGCTCATATGAAGTCTTGCCCAAAGAAGGTCTTAAGAAGACATGGTTTGAAATATGGCAAGTCAGAGCAATAGCTTCGCCCAAAACCTCCTGAGTGCTATACTCATCTAGCATCGCCCTAGCCATCTCGACTAAGGTTTTGTTCTTCCTTTCCACAACGCCATTTTGTTGAGGGACGTGTGGAGAAGAAAAGCGATGCTCAATTCGCGCTCGGCACAAAAGAGGCAAACGAGGCATTCTTGAACTCCGTGCCATTGTCATCGCGGATCGCTCTCAAGGCACCGAAAGTTGAAGCCAAACGAAGAACAAGATCACGATAATGACCAAAAGTTTCATCCTTCAAGCAAGAAAGAACACCTAAGTGTATCTCGAAAAATCATCAACTATGACAAGAATGTACCACTTGCCACCAATTGACCGAACCCTAGCAGACCAACAAGATCCATATGAAGCAAGCTGTCCCGGTCCGTCGGTACCATGACCAAGGTCACTGAAGGGTGTGAGGCGGCAACTTGCTTGCCATGCCTACGAGGCGCACATCTGACATCCTTGACGGCTTTGAGTTTAGGCAAACCTCTCATGAGATCAAGGTTGCTAACTCGCGTCGATGATCAAAACCAATGTGCCCCAAACGTCGTGCAAAGCGAGTCGAAGAAGGTGTAAACAAACATTTAAGAGAACCAACAAGAGATTCGAAAAGTCGGCTCCAAAGATCCTAGCAACTCTATAAATCCCAAAAACGAGCTCACCAAATGAATCAAGCACCCGACAAGCATTTTTCTTAAATATAGTCTCATAGCCATCATCAAGAAGCTGTGAGACAGAGAGTAAGTTAAACCTGATCTTGTCCACAAGGGCGACGTCCTTTAGGATGAAATTATCGTTCACCCTGATTGATCTCGTTCCTTCAATCCGCCCTTGAGTATTGTCTCCAAAGGTGATGAGGACATCACCTATCGACCGCGTGAAGGAGGTGAACCATTTTGAGTCTCCGGTCATGTGGCGTGAACATCCGGAGTCAACGAACCATGTGTCATTCCTTCCGCGGCGATCCTGAAAATCAAGGCACAGAAGAACGATGTGTCTCAATACTGGGGTTAGTTAAACATGACTTGGGAACCCGATCGAGACACACGTCTGCAGTAGTATGCAAAGCGAAGTACTATCCTTGATTCTATTTGAAATGCTTTGTGAGCAATGGTTACTCTAACATGAGAGTTATCTGTCTAGGAGCATGAGAATGATTAGCATGTGAAACAAATCCTAGACCAGGTTTCTTCCTTTCTAAATTACCATGTCTCACAAAAGCTCTAGGTTGATTAGATGACATTCTAGCAAGATTTTTCCTAGCATTTTTCAACCTACGCCAACAGAACTCTTCTTGCAATAGGTGCAATGGTACTTGGTACCACTGGGAGAAGCACCTTTTGTGAATAGATGGTTGGGCAAAACTGCATGATTTGAAAGTGATCTTTGCGGTTGGGTATCAAATTCAACTAAGCCATTTTTCAAAATTTGAATGCCACTAGATTTGTCCTGGGCAAAGTTGTATCCTAACCCTTGCTTCTTATAAGGAGTTTTTGACTTGTCAAGAATCATGTTTAACTGTTTCTTACCATCAGAGAATCTTTCTAATGTGTCCTTAAGATAAGCAATTTCTCTTCCAAAGTTAACACATGAATCACAAGTTTTAGCGTTAAACCTCTTCTTATAAAGAGCAACTTCAAGCTTAAGAGCTTCACATGAAGCACAAGTAGCAGAATTAATGTTGTCCTTAAGCTTGGCATATTTAGCTCTAGCTGCTTCTACAACATCATGTACTTCACGTTCACGTTCTAAGTAGACAGAGCAAGAGCTAGATTCAATCATATCAGAAGCAACCAACTTGCTAGACTCTAAACATTTTTCGCAAGGAGCAGATTTAACTTCAACTAGTTCAATCCTAGTATTTTTCAAGTTGTTGCAAAGCAATATCATGAGCAGATTGCAGTTTAGCTAGTTCAGTATGTAAAGCATGGCAAGATGAGCATTCATCAGATTCAAGGCTTTTAGCATTCACAAGTTCTAAAGTGAGTTTATTTACTTGTGACTCTAACTCCTCATTCCTAGTCATGATGAACTTTAAAGCTTTATCCTGACCTAGCATTTGCTCATAGACAGTTTCGCATCTAGCAAAGAGAACATCATAGGAAGGAGATACCTCATTGTTGTCATCAATGTCGTCGGAGTCGGCCATGAAGCACATGCCGGTGAAGTCCTTGGTCTTTCCCTTCTTGTCTTAAGGGAGCTCCTCCTTCTTGTCCTCCTCGCTCCCGGAGTCCACATCGCTCAAGGATCGATCCCCAAGAGCAGCAAGAACCCGGTGAGCAACCTTCCTGAGCTTGGCATCATCAAACTTGGACTTGCGTCCCTGAGGCTTCTTCCAAGCTGGCTTTTCATCCTTGTAGTTGCTCTTACCTTTCACTTGGGGCAATTTGCCGGATGTGATTAAGCTCTCCACACTCATAACAAGTCACAGGCCGCTCTCCTTTTGTTTCTCATATTGTTGTAGGCCCTTGTGAACTTCTTAATCAAAAGTGTCATCTCGGCTCAGAATACTTTCAAGATCCTCTTCTTGGATTGCAGATAAAGAAGCAAGAGAAAATCCGAAGAAGACTCAAACGATCCATCGAGGCTCTCTTAAGCTGGTCGCTACCAAAGCCATGTTACCCTTCTTAGAATGGTGACTTTACTGATCTCATGAGTCCTGAGCTTGCTATGAAGCAGCTCCAAGGTCGATCGGAGAAGTTGACATTTTCTGAATGGCGGTAGCCTTTATCTCCCACTCCCGGTGTTGATTGCGGCCAGAGATGGATGGCGTTTTGATCTGTAAATTCAATACCAATGACCTTCATCCGATTTATCAACGTGTTAAAGCGATCGAAAATGTCATCGATGCTCTCACCAGGAAGCATCTCAAATTTGTTATATTCTCTTTTATAGACCTGTTGACGCACTTGTTTGATTTGGGAAGAACCCTCATGATAGGTTTCGATGGTCTTCCAAATCTCATGTGCAGTCTCGAGATTGCAAATCCTATCATATTCCTGTCTACCAAGCCCACCATACAGAAAATTCTTTGCCTTACGGTCATTAGCCAAGAGGGCTTCAGAAGCCGGCGTAGCAACCTCAGGCAAGATGAGCGGATCTCGAACAGCCTCCCAAATACCTCGTGGTTCGCTATCAAGAAAGACACGCATGCGGTTCTTCCAAAAGGTATAGTCGTACCCATCGAAGATATGCGGTTTGGAGGAGTACTTATCCATCGCCAAGTTCAGTGACCGGTTAAGATCAAGATTGAACTAACCGGGCTCTGATACCACTTGTTGGACCGAAAAGGCGACTAGAGGGGGGGTGAATAGGAGCACGATCTCTTTTTCTCCCAAATCGAATTCAATACGAATCTCACTCCAATAGCTATGAAAGCTATGAAGATCAATCAA
This sequence comes from Ampelocalamus luodianensis, assembly GCA_036346255.1. NCBI lineage: Eukaryota > Viridiplantae > Streptophyta > Magnoliopsida > Poales > Poaceae > Ampelocalamus > Ampelocalamus luodianensis. The sequence goes on along the minus strand of CM070622.1, from coordinate 93,520,238 downwards.
TCATGCACAATGGAAGACTTGTATTGAATCCAATCAAAACCCCAAAGCAAAATCAACACAAAACCAAAACACCAATTCTCGGTGGTCGACCTCTCACGGGCGATCAGACCGGTTGGTCTAGCGGTCGGACCGATCAAGCGGTCGGACCTCTCCTTGAGCGGTCGGACCGCTAGTTCAATGAACAGTGAAATCAGCGAAAACCAAAACGCAAATTGATCTAACTTTTGATTCAAGCGCCCAAACCGTGAAACTTGACACACACCTTCCCAAGGATGTCGGGAACCTATTCCAAGCAACGATCGTGAAGATCCTTGCCAAAGTTCAGACCTTTTCCGTTTGAGTGAAGGTGGATCAAAACGAGTCAAAACGCAAATATGATCTTGAGACTTGCTCGTGGGTGATTGATGATCTTGAAGATCCTAGATGTATTCCCACATGTCACGACAAGCTAGATCACGACCGAAACCAAGCAAAACTCGCGGATCAAAGAAAGACTCAAAATCACCAAATAGAGAGGAAGAAAGCAAATAGACTCATCTTTGATGAAACTTTCTTTGGATTGATTTGATGTGGTATTGGTTTACAACCACTCCATCAATGGAGGACAAAGACTCAATACATGAGCACGAAATCAAATCCAACTCTCTAGAACCCTAACCTCCAACTATCAACTCCCTAAGCACCAAAGCAAAAACTAGGGTTTACAAGTAATGAAAGGGTTGAGGGGGTGCAGCCACCTCCCTCCTCTATTTATAGTGGAGGCCTAGACCTTCTAGAAGAGTTTCCCTAATGGGCTCCCGTTAAGGCCCAAAACAAACAGGTGACACACGTACGCATTTTAAAGCGCCGTCTTCATCTCCTCTTGACCTAATCCGCTTCTCCACGCACCGACTTGCGCCGCGGTTGGCAAAGGTAACCAAGGCGGTATTTGGTAAGATTACAAAATACCTCTTCTCGGTCCTTCTCCAAGACCGAGTCCAGTTAATGAAAGCACCGCTTGCTCGCCACGTGTAGGTTGATCCAACGGCTCTCATCATGTCGGCAAGTCTCTCCCATCCGGCTCCACCGAAACCACCATGGCACTTGCACCGACCCCGCGCCGCTTGATTCAACCGGTCGCACCGAGCGCCTGTTCGGTCACATTTGTCCATCTTGCACCATACTTGAGTCCAATGACTTCACCCGCATCGCCGATCGTTCGAACCTCGACTCTCCAAGCCTAGTCCCGATCATCCTCGCGTTGACCGTCGTTGACCACCAAGCAATCTGCACAACAATAGACAAGCAAATTGAAACCGGGAACAAGTTCTTCACAACTTGACCCACATTAGTCAAAACATGCATCATGCAACACATATGCACTGAAACTCATGAGATTGACCTAACAAGCAACCATCGCCGCCACACGGGCCGACGAGTTAAGTGAAAACCGGCCGACCGCCACCTTGGTGGATCGACGCCAACAAGGTCGGCTCGACCGCCACCAGGACTTAGCCAAAATTTCAACACTGAAATACGCAACCTCTCTGGAAATTTCAAACGAATAGAACTTTTGCCTGGAGGCTCCAAAAATTATGGGACAAAGTGCAGTAGAATCTCCTCACTTGCCTACACCCTCTATTTTTGGCTCAGCTCAAAAATCCAATGCCACTTATATGGCGGTTGGACCGCTCATCGACGCCTTGATCGCCACCCAACCGGTCGGATCGCTTACCGGCGGTCGGACCGCCCGATCCAATTCACGAGGCATGGCGGTCCGACGCCACCAAGGCGGTCGATCGCTTGAGACTCGACAGAACTCGAACTTTGCCGAAACGTGTTTCCGCAAACCTTCAACGTTATTGCCAATTGTCACATCATCCTAAGATCATGAGCATATCCCCATGATATCCACAGATTAGGAACTAGATTCTGATTTCGGAATCTAAGCAGGAGATGGTTGATTTCTTGGTTGACATCTCGCACGAACAAGGGCTCTACGACTAGCAAACGTTGGTGACCAGAGACTGCTCCTGTTGTGCTATTTCTATTGAACAAATTGAGTTATTTGTGCATGAACAAGGGCTCTACGCCACGACTCCGGCCTGTATAGAGATTAAAACGGAAATACACCGAATGTTTGTCCTCACCTCACACCGCTTTGCCTTTGCCTGCTAAATGTTGACGTCAAAAATCAACACACAAGATCGCAAATAACCAGATTGCTTCACTTTCGTAGAAACGTACGACTAGTTTTCGAACAAACTAGCAAAAGGGATAATTCTTCAATTACAGCGAAGAACTAGCTATTTTACAAACAAGAACAGCAAAGGATAGCTACTCCAATCTCGCAGGAGCACGCGACTGGTTTACATGCAAACTAGCAAAGCATAGCTATTTTACTCTAGACCTAGATGCAAAAGTAGATGAAAAAGAAAAAGAATGATTCCGTAGATTGATTTCTCTGTGTTGTGAATCGGCCTTGACCCTCTCTATTTATAGAGCGGCTTGGGCTTGCCATAAGAGATCAGGACTCCTAATTCAAACCGAACAAAACTTACAGATATGATTCGGCTATACCATCTGATCTCCAAACTTTCTATAACTGACATAGCTTTCTTACTCAATCACGATATTCCCAAGATCCCTGAATATTCCCTGGAGTGGTCTTGATGATCTCCTGGAGGGAGGTCTTGGATGCTCTGTCGGGAGTCCACGTGGGAGGTCTTGAGGAGGTCTTGGGTGGTCCTGATGAAGCCACGTGAGTGCTCTTGAGGAGGTCCTGGCCACGCTTTTCTTTGTCCTCACGATCTGCTGCTTTGCAAAGACCACTTTTTGGATGATTTGCGAAGACCACCCTTTTACTCGTTTTGCAAAGATCACCCTCTAAGACCTCCCAGGAGGTCTTTGTGGAGGTCACTCAGGACCACCCAGGAGGTCTTCCAGGACCTTTTAGGAGGTCTTTATAGAGGTAGTTATTTTGTAAAAACCACCTTCCAGGATCTCTCAGGAGGTCTTCGTAGAGGTCGTCCAGGAGCACTCAGGAGGTCCTCCAAAACCTGTCAGAAGGTCTTTGTAGAGGTGGTCATTTTGCAAAGATCACCTTCTGGGACCTTTTAGGAGATCTTGCAGAAGTGGTCATTTTGCAAAGATCACCTTCCAGGACCTTTTAGGAGGTCTTGCAGAGGTGGTCATTTTGCAAAGACCACCTTCCAGGACCTCAGGAGGTCTTTGTAGAGGTCGTCCAGGACCTCTCAGGAGAGCTTTGAGGAGGTCCTCCAGGGCCTCTCAGGGGGCTTTGAGGAGGTCCTCAAGGGCCTCTCAGGAGCACTTTGCCTTCTGATTCAAAACCGAATAGTAGCTGAATCAGCAGCAGTTTTAAGTTTTTATCGTTAGACCAGTCATCACTGCAATGACCATTATAGATGCCAAATCTTGTCATCAACACTAAACAACTCAACATCATCTCTCTCCCAAAGCAATGCCTTAGGGCATCCACACTATACTTAAAAAGTAGGACGTAAGACTTACATGATATTCTTGTGACCGACTTTAAGCATTGTGGTGTGGCTAAAATTGTAAGTCGATCATAGCTTGAAGTCGGCCACAGGCTTAAGGCCCCTTCACAAGGAATAAAATAATCGGAACCTCTCTCCCAGAGGTGGCCAAACGGGCCACCCGGCCCGGCACGGCACGAGCCCGGCTAGGCACGTCCCATTTAGGCACGGCCCATTTCGGCCCGTGTACTATTTGTGTCGTGCCGTGCCGGCCCACGGGCTAGGGTGGCGGCCCAGGCACGGCCCATCAGGCATTCGTGCCATGCCGGACCGCCCGAGCCCGTTTAGCCCGTCGGGCCAAGCGTGGCCCGTTTGGCTCGTTAGAATGAAAAAATCCAAAAAAATTATAAAAATATGTAGAACTCAAAAGTAGACATGAATATTGAAAAAAATAAGACAATCATATTGAAAATGTAATAAAGAGCTTTATTAATGTCCAATTGGCTGCCTCGTTAAAACCTTCGTCAAGTAAAAACTCAAAATGAGAAAACCTTGACAAAGGAAAAGAGTACTGACCTATAGCTCTACAATTGTACATACATGATACATCCTTGTTCTATGTGTCGGTGTCATTGTCTAAGTATAAATTTTCGAACACCTCAGACAACTGGATTTTTCACGAGTGTTGTGTTCGTGAATCGGCTTGTTCCAGATCCTTCACGATTAAAAGGATCTCCATCATCTCACTTGTGACACTTGTTCTTCTCTCCTCCAATATTCTTCCTGAAGAGGCAAAGCGCATTCGGAGGAAACCGTGAGAGACGAGCGATTAATACATCACGTGCAAGTATGGATAACACGGGATATGTTAACTTATGAGCTTGCCACCATTGCAAGATGTCGAAGTCTTCGAGTTGAAATCCACCGTATCGCTGTCGGATAGGTGGATAGTTCTCCGCTCCTTGTGGGTCTTGACCGGCGGTGGTGTAGTAGAAGAAGAAGACACGGACACGGAGGAAGAGGCATCAAGATCGCACCCACATATTTGTCTTCCCACTCGAGGTGGGGGCTACGGAGGTCGTTGCGAGCGGACTCTCCGAACTTATTTTCATACCTTTGGTAAACCTCGTATAACCGAGAACGAACTTCGTAAAATAGTTAGTATAGTCTAGCCCGTAGCATCGTAAGAAGATCAAGTCTGATTACCAAATGCACCAATTTTAGCCCTAGGATCTAAAAGAAATGCAAATGCATATAGGTAAGGGATTTGTCTCCAATATTTAAGGTATTTAGATTTCATGGCAACAACAGTCTCACATAAAACTAAGTCATTTTCATGCATTTATAATTGGGTAGCAATTCGTAAAATAGTATGCACGATGATAGGAGATGTTGGATAGTAGACAGCGGACAAAGTAACAGTTGCCTCATAAAAAATTTCTAAAAATGACAGTATCTTCTCAACAACGAACCAATGTTACTCAGTTAATAGCAAAGTACCGTCAGTGCTAGGATAGTGTGTTTGAATAAAAACAGAAAAAGTGTTATTGTATGGTAAAAGATGCTTAAGCATGAGATAAGTGGAGTTCCACCTTACCTCCATGTCCAAACCGAACTTTCTTGGACGTACACCCATCGCCCTGCAGAAGTTCTTATATTGTGCTATTCTTACGTTAGAATTATTCAAGAAAGAAATCGCATCGCGAAAAGCTTTAATATACGGACTCAACCTCTTCAAACCACATTTGACTATAAGGTTGATAATATGACAAGCTGTAGACTTCGCAGACAATTCATGGTGACAAATTTTACAAATAGCATATGGTACCTCATTTCCCGCTGCGTCTTGCTTGGTTGTCCTGTTGAAATTCTCCCACACTCCTGATGTAGACGGCCTTGATCTCTTTGCTCCGGTTGCCGTTGAGCCTGATGCTGACGTGGAGCCTGATGACATAACTCCACCATGCTCCTCTGGTGAAACCTCCGGTTCGTTTGAGGTAGCCGCAGCCGCCTCTATGGACGCAATTTCCTCCGATGAAAGTCCGTACTCACCAAGATCAAAGTTGTCGTAAGGACTATCCATAACGAACACTGCAAAATTGAAGCTAACACTATTACTACTTCCATCTTTGCATAACAAAAACGAACAATAAAAGTATTATAAAAATAGTATTGTACCTCTTTCATTGACTTATGTAGAAAATGAAATTTTGGCACAATTTTTTCGAATTTTGCCAAATTAGCTCAACACAAATTTGAATTTGCACAACACAATTGCAAAGAGAGAATAGAGAATGAGGGTGTGTTGAATGAGGGGGGTATGGTGGCTATTTATAGAAAAAAAAAATAGGATTTTTTGAATTTTTTTGCTATTTTTTATGACCACAACGGCCAAAAACGGCTAAAATCTCTAACTACGGATTTTTGGGTCGTGCGTGCCTAGGCACGGCCCACCGCCCGCCGCCTGGCCGCCGCCGCCCCGTTTCTTCCCCTCCCTTCCCGTCCCCGACTCCCCGCCTCCCCGGTCCCTTCCCCTTCTTCGCGAGTCGCGGCCACGGCGCCGGGCGCGCCTTCGCCCGCCCCGCCGCCGCCCCGACCCGAGCGGCGCCGCCTCCTCGGTCCTCACCTCCCGCCTCCTCGGTCCTCTCACCTCCCCACCTCCTCGGCGTCCTCGTCGACCCGCGCCTCCTCGCGGCCGCCGCCTAGCCGACCTCGTCTTCGCGTCGTCCGGTCGTCGCCTCCTCGGCGTCTTCGTCGCGTCGTCCGGTCGTCGCCTCCCCGCGCCTCCTCAGTCCTCGCCTCGCCTCCCCCACCTCGGCGGCCTCGTCGACCCCGCCGCCCTAGCGGCTGCCGCCTCCTCGCGCCGCGCTCCCCGCCGCCTGACGACCACATTGCCCTAGCCGACCCGCGGCCTCCTCGCCCCGCGGCCTCGTCTCCCTCGGGCCTCGCGGCCCCGCGCGCTGCGTCGACGCCTCTCTCCCACGGCCGGTCTCGCGTGGCCAGCCTCCGGCGTCGTGGCGCGCGCCGCCCGCCTCTCTGCCGACGCCCACGCCGCGCAAAGAGCCGTGCGCTCTCGGCTCCGCCCTCGCCTCCCGCCGCGCAGCAGGGAGCGGCGGCACCGTGCCTCGCCGCGCCGCGCGCAGCACCGTGCCTCCGGCTCCGCCTCCGTGTTTTGCGCGCGGCACACCTTGACATGTTGTGGCCGGGCCGCCGCCGTCGCGAGGTGGCGGTCGAGCACGGCCGGGTCTCGTGGCCGACCGACACGGCCCATAACAAGATAAAGCCGGACCGCGTGCGTGCGGACCAACAAGATCGCCGTGCTTTGTGTCGGCCCGTTGGGCCCAACCCATTTGGCCAGCACTACTCTCTCCTCTCTCGCCAGTAGTTGATGTTGCTACCAAGGGGACGCTAGGGAGGACATAGTCGATGGAGGCCACCACCAGATCCGATTGCCTGGAGCTCAGGGACAACACGCAGCCATCGAATTTGGCCGCCACCAAGAATCTCGGGGACAAGGCGCAATCACCAAATCTTGCCGCCTGGAGGTCAGTGGGGACGGATCCAGGCAAGGAGAGGTGAACTGTGTCACCACCACGCCCTTACAGATTGCTTACATTACACTACATGATTCTTATCTTACCTGTTTATATATAGTATTCTTGCAAGCGAAGAACACTGCACACAACCTAAAGTAACGAAGAACAATGCACACAACCTGAAGTAACTCCTCTCTCAAAAAGAAGAGAACAAACAACACTAAAGCGATTCCTTACTTCATATGGTAAACAATAGCAAAATTGATGATTCCCTACCCCTACTCAGATTCGAAATGCTCGGGTTCTTTAACCACCAAGGAAGCAAAAACGGCCAGCAACTCTACATTACAACTCATTCCTCTTTGGGTCACCTCTTTCTGCAAGCCCCTTTTGCTCACATCATCAAACAGCCAACACCATGAATTCTGTCTTGACAACTATTTCCTTCCAATCTCCGTCTATCAAGCTACAACCAAGTCCTCAACAACGCCTGACTCCCCGACAACAGGAGATAAGCGGCAGGTGGGGAGCTCGGACAAGAAAACAAGATCTTTTGCCAAAGATTATAGCAGCAACACTAGGGCCAAATGCAACTGGTGGACTGAACAATACTAACAGCAGAGGTAACACCTTACCATCTTCACCCCTGTCGGATCTGATTCAGGAGTTCTACTCCTCCCTTAATGACAAGGACAGCAGACGGCTGGAGAAGCTGATTGCTCCTGATTGCATCATCGAGGACACTGCATATTATAAACCGCTGGATGCCAAGGTTTTACCTTCACTTCATTTTCTCATCTACTTCAGCATCTCATGGTTCGGTTTCTGCATATATGAGCATCAAGTTATTAAGACCAGGTTGCCATACTCAAATTTCATAAAAACAAATTCGCTGCATGCAGAACACCTGTACCTACTTCAGACGTCTGATGGAAGCCATGGGAAAGAATGTCAAATTTGCTATCGATGAGGTCTCTCAAGGAGTAGAACCCACTGTTGCAGTAATGTGGCACCTTGGTAAGATCCTGTGTTATGGAATTCAAATTAAAAGTGATAGACGATCTGGTAAGATAATGATACCATCATATTGCTTGTTGCAGAGTGGAACGGTGAGATCATCCCCTTTACCAAGGGCTGCAGCTTCTACGTATGTTCAGGAAGCGGAGCAGCGCTTCTTATTAGGTAGCTGAAATTAATACCAATTCTTGGGAGCAAGCTCTCTAATTTCTATATAATATTGTGTTTCCGTGTTCCCTTTGCATGTAAGCCAAGCTCTTGGAACTGTAATGTTGTGGTGGTTATATTTTGTATGGCTTTGTTTGAAAACCAGGGTTTAGCCTCTAAATAAAACAAAAGGTTATGTTCCCCTTGACCTGAGATGGAAATGTTTTCACATACACTGCAGGAAAGTTCATATCTTCGACGAGTCACCACTGAAACTAGGAAAGCTGGCATTGGTAGGCATATACTAACACTTTTCTTGTTTTTACTGGTGTATACAAACTGTATTAGTTCAACTGAGCAAAACCATAGCTCTCATTAATTATCTTCCATGAAATATTTCAATGCTTACAGGAAATACTTAATATTGTTACCAACTTGTTCGACACATTCCCAAATATAGCTGAAGGTATGTGCTTCATAAAAATAATCAACTTTTAACTATAAACAATTACTAGTTAAAATCCAGCTAAGCATGGTAGTACACATGCAGGTTTCCTAAAGAATCCAGAAGCACTAGCTCAGTCCTTTGTGAGGCTTTACAAGTTCTACGTGGAGCCTTTTATCTTCCCTTTGCTTGCACATTATACCCACTTTTGGACACATGTGACTCAAGGATTGACTATGGTGCTCAAAATTTTGTATAACATATTCAAACATTTTGTGTAAAGAACTAAAATCACTGAAAAATCCATATCAAGAAAAAAGAAAGCAATCATCCAAGATACAATGTGTGGTTGCAAACAATTACCGGTAACACCATGATCAAGGGATCAGCAAAGGGCCACTAACAACCAGCTGTTGTACCATGGGGACTATCGAGGGCTCAGAACTTCATATGATGCTATGTTGTTTCCGAAGCTTATCCTATCCATGCTCCTGTGAAACAGAAATGGGCATCATTTCACTTTTAAGGAAATGACTGTTAGCACAAAGATGTAGATAACCACAGGAAATGGTTGTAAGAAATGCTGAGCATTACTGTTGCTACATTCTAATATTTTCTTGGCAGCATTAAATAACTGCCACCTAGAAATCTTGCCTATGAATTTCTATGTAACAGATTTTCTAACATTTTATAATATATGCCGATTTGTGCAGTGTAGGTTTCCTTTAAGAGGAGAGACTACCCCAGAATTTGTGTAGTCTAATCTCTACTACTTAAATATTAGAGTTGGTGATGGTCGTCCGTCTTCTGTGCGACGTGAGCCATTGGATCAATACTCTGTGACGCGAGCCATTGATCTTTCTCGACTGTGAGCGGTTCGCTACCCACGTTACCACGTACGACTAAAACCGGCTTTCGCCTCACATTTTCTGCGCTCCGTTCTCCTCGCACAAACCTCCGCCGGCTCCACCCTCCAACCGTCGCCTCGCTGCCGCCACCTCCTCACCACCGCCGCTCTCTTCCTCCCCTACCCTCGTCCGCGCTGCACACGCGCGCGGGCGCCGAGGCGTCGAGCCAAAGCCCGTCTGCCGAGGAGGGAGGCCGAGGCGGGAGCCACCTCCATCCCGAGAAGGAGGAGGAGGACGGAGGAGGCGAGAGAGGAGGGCCGAGCCGAGGCGACCACCAGCGAGGGCGAGCTCCTCCCGATTGGTGCTCGAGCCCAATCCGACCGCCGCCGTCGCCATGGACGGCCTGCACGCTGACGGACGCCGCTTCTCCCTGCGCGCCACATAGGGGGGCTGTGCCGCCGTAGGGGTTCGAGGAGGAGCCGAAGCGCTTCAGAGTTGCTTCCCGAGGAGGCGATGCGTCGGTGGAGGGCTACCGGAGCTCCCGCTACCGGTGGAGGACTGGAGGTGGTCATGGACCTCGGCCGCCCCCGCCGCCGCTTCCTCGGCGACTTCCTCTCTCCCATCGCTCCATCTCTTCGACGACCTCCTCCACGCGGATCCGTGTCCACACACTACTACTCTTAATCTCGACACCATGATACATTGCCGCCGCTGCCTTATGATCGAGACAACCCAATTTAGCTCATTTGCTTAGGTTGGGGACTTTGGAGCGGACAATCGTGTTGGAATTAGCGTGACGCCGCACCGGATAAGTGCGATTAGGAACCGAAGGGCGTCATCGTAGGGCTCACTTGCCGTGTTGGGCGGGTTGTGACCTGGAAGTGCTAATTTGCTTCGAGATTTGGTGAAGGATGGTGGATCATTGTCGCTCATCGGCCCATCTGGGAGTGGGAAGACAACTTGTCATAAGGTAGGCTTAGACCGATGTGCCTCCATTCAGTGTTAATTTTTTAGAGCATTTAGGTGTTAATTGTGGTCTTGTGTGATGGTTAAATATGTGTAGCAACTCTGACATCAAGTTGTTGTCTTGTCTTGCAGAGAAGTTGCCCGCATGCTAGCAGACGATTATAAGAAGCGGGTGATGATTGTTGACACATCCAATGAGATAGGTGGAGATGGTGATATTCCTCACTTAGGAATAGGCAATGCTCATAGGTTGCAAGTGCCTAACCAAGAAACACAGCATAAGGTCATTCTCGTTAGCATGCCCATTTGCCTTACAAGTATGCATAGTTGTATATGCTTGTATCTTAACTCATGAGCTTAGTACCCCTCATGCATAGGGAATTACTATTCACTATAAGTTAGTACTGTGAAATGGGTTCCATATTTGCTCTCCAATGAATAATTCATAATCGTCTGTTTGTGTTCTGAATTGAGACTTGAGAGGTCTAAGTGATCTTAAGGGGCTCCATTTTCTGGCTTTTGCTGTACTCTTGTTTAGTTATCGATTTGATTTTCAGCAAGCAGTCTGTTTGGGCATCTTAGTATTCCTATTTGTAGTTGGTAACTGGTGAGTACCAATAATGAAGTTCAATTTTACAGAAATGATGTTGTATCCTTTTCTTTTAATTTATTTTGCACATTCAGAAAAAGCTAGAAATTTTTATGAGTCAAACACCAGAAATTATGTCATGGGAAGAGAAATGCAGTGGTAAGTATTTTTTTTAAAATTGTTAGTGTTGTGGGGTCAGGCCAAGCTACATGTCCACAATCTAGATTGTCAATCTCACTACCTGCTCAACCTCCACCAGTTCAGATATGCAGGCACATCCCATCCAAAACCATTGGGTCCTTTGGACATTTCCACATCCAAAAAAACTCCTTCGAGACTCCAGCAAACAGGATGCAGCCTTAGGAGTTAGGAGCCAAGCCCTCTTCTAATTTTATTGAGTCCTCCAAAGTTTTTGCTGCTCTTTTTCTCACGACCACAATGCTCGCAGCTAGCTCCATAGTGAACACCAACCTTACTTGCTCTTCAAGGATATCCTCCTGCTCAGACTTCACATCTGGTCATTCTTGGCGTACAATAGATCTTTGCAAAGCTCACCGACGCTGCGTCTTTGCGCTTCATTGTGGATAATCAGATCGCCACTAAGTATGCAAAGTCTCCAGGTACTGTGAATATGCTCTTCTTTTTCTTGCTGTTAGTTATTCTATTTGGTATGATGTTATCTTGCTCTGATCCTTTTTTTTTAACAGCCGAAGAAGATTGGAAGACCAAGCGGCAAGTCCTACTAGAAAATCGGGTAATTACCATCAATTCTAACCATTAACAGTTTTATCATTAAATATATAGATAAAGTTTGTTACTAAATACTTAACCTTTAGTTCAATGAAGGGGTTTGAATAACACATGTATGGGTAGAAAAATATAGATTCCATGTGAAATAGGCCCTATTTTGACATCTATAGGAACTTATCTACCCTACTCTCTCTACTACTTAAAAGGAGTTTGCGGTCGTCCGTCCTCCAACTCTCTTCTACGTCCGTCCGATCAACGACAACCGAGGGCTCAGATCCGCCTGGCTGCTAGCAATCGCTGCGCGCCACGACATTCCACTCGCCTCCCGCCCTTCTCTCTCTCCTCACGATCCCCACCCGCACCGCCCACCTCCCACCGCCGCGCCGTCCCTCAAACCTCCGGCCGCCTCCCGCCTCCACCGAGCCGCCTCACCTCTCGCGCGCCTTGCCCTCGCCCGCCCCATCTCCTTCGCTAGCGCCTGGTGCCACCATCGCCCCTCTTGGCATCCCATGCCACCGCTGCAGCCCCAATCGCCCGCGCCTACACCCGCGCCACCGCCATCACTACACGCGCCCTCCCCTTCTCTCTGGGTGGCCGCGCGCCGATTCCCCGACGCCCATCCGATGTCACCGCACTGCCAATTTGTCATGTATCGGCTCGCATCCGCTCGCGCAACCATGCCGACCCTGACTCGACTCGCCCCATCCGGTCCCGTCACACCCCCGGTGCCTCTCTCTCGTGCCGCGCAGCAGCAGCAGCGGATGGATCTGCTTCTGGCCGACGAAGGCGCCGCCGACGCCGCAGGGCGCGCGCGGTCGGGTTCCGGCGGTCGGCCGTGATCGGTGGCCATGGAGCCCGTCGGCGCTTGCCGCCTCACGCCGCCGCGCCACGGTCTCACCTACTATGTCCGCTCCAACCCCAAACCCCACATGCGCGCCGTGCTCTCCCTCGACCGGGAATCAAACTGATCATTTTAATTGACTAGCATTTGAGTTGGAGTCCGTTTTATAGCAAAGGAAAATTGTAATCAGTTAGAAGTGGGTTATATTTGTGCTAACTACATCAGGAAGTGAGATATATTTGGAAGTGAGCTAATCAAAATTTTCTACTTCGTTTGCAATTAAATTGTGAGGGCATGTATCAAACACCATCAATGTGATATATTGTATGCTAAGTCGGTGCTCTTTTGTTTGTTCAGCTCATTGGTTGCCTTGAATTTGTTTTGTTTTTCGTAGCAACGCACGGGTATTGAACTAGTACACTAAAAAGTACAGTGCACTAAAAAGTACAGTCTGCACTTTGCAGGAGAGATCACATACAAAATGCTAGCTTTCAAGCCTCATGCTGTATTTCAGCTTTGCATTGGCAATGATGTAAAACTACTTATTTCCATATCTAGCATTAAGCATTCTATTTTGAACTTGAAATCAACTTCATATTCCAGATTCGTTTTTATTTTGTGGGAGTGAGTAAAATACTCGGGTAAACAATGCTTCAAGGCAACGTAATACAAAGAAATTATCACTTTAGAGTTTAGATCAAACATTAGAGAAAATATTATCCGCTTGTCTTAGCACATAACGCTTACCAGAACCCAAAACGGTGATGTTGTATGAGAAGGATGGTGAATTCCTTTCAGTTAACTGAGTCCGTGAAGGCAGTGGATATCATACTCCGCATTGACTCCACAAGAGTATGATTTCAAAGGAGTGGAACATAATTTATTCCATGGAATGTTTCATATGTGGTTTCCATGCAGTAAAATTTCCATAAACCCTTGAAGAGGGAAAACGTCCCCAAAACAACTAATTGAATCTGCATTACTCTTCTCATCACCTCATGCTCAAACTCAATGTGGAGATGTAGGAAGAAATGGACCCAGAAAAATCCTGGTGGCTCTTGGGAACCCATGTCGCAAGAATTGGGAACCCATGTCTCAAGAATCCAAGGATCTAGTTTACAGGAACTGATTAGTAGCTCGTATTTGTTAGGCTTTAGCTTGAATATCTGCATCCCTCTTCATCCTGTGGGCCTGTGCACCACACTCTTGTTTCCCAGGAGTTCCACAGATTCCTGAAAGCGTATTCTGAAACACTGGGTCTGATGGGTATAATTTTAGTGCCTTCCTTGCAATATTTTTGCCGGCAACCGGATCGTTATGCAGCTTGCAAAATGCCAACAGAGTCCTGTACATCGACAAATCCAGCTGGATGGACATGGCCTCAATGGTCCATGCCGCCTCTGTAAGACAACCTGCTCGCCCTAACATGTCCAGAAAGAGTGTGTAGTGGTTCCTTTGTGGGAAAACACCAAACAGATTCCTCATAGAATTGAAATGTTTGATGCCAATGTCAACTAAGCCACCATGGCTGCAGGCATAAAGCACAACTGAGAAAGTGATGCCATCAGGCTGAGCTCCAACCAATGTCAAGTCTTCAAAAGAGGACAACGCTTCATTATAACATCCGTTGGATGCCAGCCCAGATATTAGAGCATTCCACGACACAACGCTTGGCTCCCTGATTGACCGGAAAACACTCTTAGCATCCTCCATACACTTGCATTTGCTGTACATGTCAATAAGGCTGTTAGAAACTGAAACCTCATTGCTCAATCCCAATTTCACTGAGAGGCAGTGCAACTGCTTCCCATGCTCTATGGATGGCAAGGTCGCAGCAGCAGAAAGGAAGCAAGCAAGACTAAAACCGTCGATATCAACCTCCTCATTAAACATGTGGACTATCATCTCAAGGGCCTTGTGTTGAAGGCCCATCTGATTCAGCCCCTTGGCTAGGCTTGTGTATGTGAAGCTGTCCCTTACGAAGGCCATTGTGCTCGCCACTGCCCATGCATCGTCCATTCTTGCAAACCTGGCATAAAGATCAACCAACGAGTTCCCGACAGCCACATCCAAAGACTCAAAGCTGATCTTAAGAACATAAGCATGGATTTTCCTAGCATGTACAAAAGCTTGTAAGGTGGAGCAGCCTTTGAGGAGGGTGGAAACAGTGAATGAGTTGGGTTGCACCCCGCTAACCTGCATCTCGGCAAATGCTGAAAATGCCTCCTCATCTCTGCCATGGCGCACAAGTCCAGCAATCAAAGCAGTCCAGGACACCACATTCGGTTCATCAACCGCATTGAAAGCGTGCAGCAAGTCAAGTAAACGGGCGGACGACTTGCTGTAGAAATCCACAAGCGCATTGCATACAGAGATGTCGTGCTCCAGCGCAAACTTGAACAAGCGGGCATGGACCTGCCGTCCAGTCTGTAATTCCTGGGCGGACGAGCAGGCACTGATGAGTCCTGCGTAGGTGAACGCATTGGGCAGCACCGCAGCTCGGCCCATGTCACGAAACATCTGCAGAGAGGCATCGAGGTCTCCATTCCGTGAGTAGGCGACAATCATCGCTGTCCAGAGCACGACATCTGTTTCAGGCGTAGAGTGGAGCACGGTGTGCGCACGGCCCATGAAGCCGCACTTGCAGTACATTTGGACGAGTGCGGTCTTGAGCACTACATTGAGGTCGACCCCCCAGCGAAGGAGCTGCCCGTGAAGTTGCCTCCCTTGGCTGCTCAGGCGCCTGGAGGCACAGAGAGACAATAGCTTGGCGAAGGTGTGCTCGGTGGGCGCCGTAGCGTCCGCAAGCATGCGAGGATAGAGCGCAAGAGCTTGCCTCCAGTCCCCGGCGCGGACGAAAGCGGAGATCATGGCAGTGTATGAGACCGCATCCTTGTGCGTCATTTCATCGAACAGCTTGGTGGCAGCCGGGAGATGTGCTGGTGTTGCGGCGTCGGAGGAGTAGAAGCCGAGGAGGGAGCAGGCAAGAACGGGATTGGAGGCAGCAAAGCCGCGTCGGCATGCCTGCGCGTGTATCTGGTACGCCAAGCGGGCGTCGCAGCAGCGGAGGAGGGCGGAGTAGGCGAGCTGGTCGGCGGAGGCGGCGGCCGGGTGGGCGGCGAGGACGCGGCGGAAGACGGTGAGCGCAGCGACGTGGTGGCCGGAGCGCGCGTGGTCGGCAACGGCGGCGGCCCAGGAGGAGGCGGCGCGGCGGCCCAGGAAGAGGAGGTGGCGCGGCAGCATTTCTTTTTTGCGACGAGAGGGGCTCACTGCAGTACGTAGTTGCTGAGTTTCTTTGGTAAATTGGGGAGTTTTTTTTTTTAATATAGCACCGATGACACGTGCAATATCAAATTTAGCTTCCTCTTCGCATTAAATAAAAAAATCACCGTGTTCGTTTGTCAAAGTCGCCGATGGAATGACACGTCGTCGCATCCGTGTGCCCGAGGCATGGTGGCGCCGAGTTCGTGCACCCGGGGAATGGACGCAACGAGTCCGTGCGCCCGGCGCCTGGCGGAGCGCACGGACGCGAGGTGGCTCTGCTCCCAGGGCGCACGGACACGAGGCGGCTCCACTCCCGTGGCGCACAGACTCGCCAGCTCCATGCCCCGGGAGCATAGACTAGGCAGCATCGTGCCTGGGTTGCACGAATGCGGCGATGTGTCATTTTTCCGGTGAATTCGGCTCTCTAGCACACGGACGCGATGCCTTTTTTTCATTTGACACGGGGCACCTTCCTCTTCAATAGCTTTCTTTATAGTTCTGAGTGTGTAGCATAAAGTCCATTTTTTTCTTTTTCTAGCTAAGGAGAATATGCGCATGTAATAGAGAATCTTTTCCAATTCAAACTATTATTTGAAAGGTTGATGGAGCTATATTTGCTATTGCATATGTAAAAAGTGCTATATTAGCCAAAAACTCTTGGGTTGGTGAAGAATCTAGACCCGACATTATGTGTTAATAGAGTATTTTGGTGATTAATGACAAATCTAATTGTGAGACTAACACTTCTACTTGTCATCTATTGTTTAGTCTCAATTGGATATAAAAGATGAAACTCATGGTTATCAATGACAAATCATTTTGAGAGACTAATATACACTTCTATTGTTATACCTATTGTTTAGTCTCAATTGGAAATAAAGGTAAGAATCAAATAGGTATGTATTCTATATCATATTCTTATATATTGTTGCATTCATTGGATCCAAAATATAGGTTGAATTCTATCAAAAGGTTAACTTGAATATGTGCATATGTTCTTCACACATATTTGTGTATGCACACATTTAGAGGGAGTTCACTCTATGTTTTGTAGTTTCATGAGTATTGATCCATATTTCCTTTTCAAATATTTGAGATCTCTACTTTGAAACATATCTTTAAGTATATATAACTTGTGTAGTTCATATATACTTATATGAGTATATGAGACTTGTATAGTTGATATATATACTCATCCTTGAGTATATACAACTTGTGTAGTTCGTATATACTCTTACAAATCTTTATTCAATTATTTGTGATGGTTATCATCAATTACTATTATTGGTTAATGGTATGATGTGGTAATTCATGATAATCATATTGTGGAACTAACATTTTCTTGAGTTGGTGAAATAGGTTTTGTTTCACGATAATGAAGACTTTGGATGACATCATGAATTGATTGTCATCAAGTCAAGATTCGGAAGAAGAAAATCATCATGTGTTGATGGTATTTAAGACAAGATCTCGAAGCGAAGAGATGATCATGAGTTGATCATCAAGTCAAATAGAAGACCCATCATGTGTTGATAGAGGGCAAGCAAAGAAGGATCCATCATGTGTTGATGGAGGTCAAGCAAAGGATGCATCATGTGTTGATGCATATCAAGACTCGGGATGAAGGATGTCATCATGTGTTGATGAGCATCAAGTCAAGATCTTGAAGCAAAGAAAATCATCATGTGTTG
Organism: Ampelocalamus luodianensis; assembly: GCA_036346255.1. Taxonomy (NCBI): domain Eukaryota; kingdom Viridiplantae; phylum Streptophyta; class Magnoliopsida; order Poales; family Poaceae; genus Ampelocalamus; species Ampelocalamus luodianensis. The sequence continues at coordinate 93,502,668 of CM070622.1, read as the reverse complement.
ATGATTGTCAAGTCAAGAACCCGGACTTGAAGTGAGGATGTGCGTCATTAAGCTTCAAGGTTTGTGTAAGGCAAAGGTATGGCTAGTTAGGGCTAAGAATGTGTTCCTAGTCTTTTACCAGTTTTGGTGTTTAGTTGGAAGAACGGATTGCTAGTATAGGTTGTTGTACTATTAAGAGGGGTCTTAACTAGTAGCTTGAATTTGTCATGTATTGATAGCTCGTCTTGCTTGCTCTAGCTCTCTTTAACATGTTGCCGATATTTGCGAATGCATTTTGCAAATAGTCGCGGCTCATGGTTAATCCTTGTAGCATGTGACTTTAGTTTGCAAATGTATTTTGCAAACGGTTTAAGTCCATGTAACTTATTTCTTGTGATATTGATTCTAAGAGTTGGCAAATGTGTTTTGCAACTTGTTGAGAATCTTGCTATTAACCCTTGTTTGCATCTTGCATCAATTTGGCAAATGTGTTTTACAAATTGAGTTTGAAGCAAATGCAATATGTGTTTTTATGTAAAGGCAACAGCACCGGTGTGTACTGAGTGGAACTACCGTGTCGCGCAGTAGTACCGTAGTTCCTTTGGCGGAACTACCGTGAGTTGTTCGGACCGTCGATAGTCATCTTAATCGTGCGGTCAAAACCCTTGGTCCGAAGTTCATTTGAATCTAAGCCGTCCACATGGAAAGTCCGATCGGACAAAGCTAATCTGGTCACGCTTTGTAGCGGTAGTACCGAGTTCTTTTGCGGAACTACCGCATCGCAGTAGTACAGGTGTTCTTTGAGCGGAACTACCGTTTGTCGGAAGTTTCGAATCTTGGTGTTGTATGGATTTTCCGAATGCATGTTTTTCGAGCATGAGTTGCTCATCTGGAACTGCGGTAGTACCGTCATTGTGTGCGCGGAATTACCGCATCTCGGTTTGTCCGATTATTCCTTGGCGGTACGCTATTTCCAACAGATGCCATGTGTCGGACCTCAAGTGAAGCGGTCGTACCGCGGCCTTGGATCTGAACTACCGAAGATCAGAACTACCGCGTATTGGTTGGTGGTAGTACCGCGCCGCGTTTCCAACGACTAGTTTAGAGCATGTGTTGCTGCTGATTCGACCGTTGGACTAGGTGCGGTAGTACCGGCCGTTGAACGGCGGTACTACCGTTTGTGCTGATTTTTTCAGCAGACTTTCGTCCAACGGTAAAAGAATTCATGCTTTCGAGGCCAAATATGATTCAAGTAAAGATGACGATCAAAATCAGAAAAATGATGACACCAAAGAAGAAATGATCACTCTCATAAATAAAATGGAAGATCTCATGAGGAGATATGACTCACATAAAAATTCAAGCCCATATTCTAAGACAAAGCACTATAAGACTCTAAGGCGCTACAACTAGGGCTTGAAAATAGCTCGAGGCTCGCGAGCCACCGGCTCGGCTCGGACTCGTGAATTTTCGAGCTGAACCGAGCCCCTCATTCAGCTCACAAAAATGAGCCGAGCTCGAGCCGCTCACGCGGCTCATTTGGCTCGTGCGGTCCATGAAGGGGTCATTGCCAGGTGCCCAGGCCCCTTCCTCCCGATCCCCTTCCAGCCCTACTCCCGATCCCCATTCCTCCCGACCCTCGATCCCCTTCCTCTCCCCGTCCTCCGCGCCGCCGCCCATCCACCCCGGAGCAACATGCACCTTGGTCGATGGACGATCCTGTGATTAACAGACAATACCAGGCTATCAGTAGTTTCTAGCACAATGTGGAGTCATGGTTCAGACACTTTAGAAGAAGAAAAATCAGAGTATTTCCACTCTTGTAGACTCTATCCAAACGAATGATCTAGGAGATTGGTTTCACAAGGTTAATTCAAATTTGTATGAGTAAATTGGGTCAGAAAAACCATGACAGATCATGCAGTAAAATTCCATTTCATATCGAGAAGGGCACGCACTGATCGTGAGGAAGTTCCCATAGTTCTGGCCCTGCGCTCGGAAGTAGTTGTTGGCTGGGGGCGCTGGATGCCGACGGGGATCTCCTTGATCTTGTCCGTGGGGGAGGGCGAAGGCGCCAGCCTCTACACCAGGCGTCGACGGCTTCGCTGCCGCTGACCTCTGCACTCCACTGAGCTCAAGAAGCTATAAGAGACATATATAAACTCCACAAAAACTCCAAACAAATCATTTTTAATCTACAGAACTACGCATCAAATTGTTTCTGATTCGACAAGAAAGGTAAGAGCAGAAACGCAGAAGCCAGAATCTGGGAGACAGAACACCAAGAACAGACGAGTCGGAGCTCGAAATGGCTGGGAAAGAAGCAGGAAACAAGAAAGGATTTGATGCAGCCGAGAGGAGGAGATCTTGATTGGATTTGGGAAGTTCCTACCTCTCTACTCTCTATCGACGAATGCGAGGAGGACAAGGCGAGCGACTGGGTTCGTTCGTCTGCCTACTCCGCAGCGCAACGCTTATTAGAAGCTTGTCAATTGCTTGGCTCATAAGCCAGCTCGAGCTTGATTCTAAGCCGAGCCGAGCCTCCTGGCTCGTTTTGAAATGAGCCGATTCATCCAAGCTTGGTGAGCCTGGCTCGAGCCAGCTCGACTCGGCTTGTTTCCACCCCTAGCTACAATTGTCAAGAAAAGGGACGCATTGCCTCAAAGTGTCCTTATAGTAAGGAAGATGAAGAAGAGCCCAAATCATCATTAAGGAAGAAAGATGATGGCAAAAGAAGACATTTTATCGGGCTTACCATAAATGACGATCTATCAAACAACTCAAATGCAAATGAGGTTCCATCACTATTTGACATAACCTCATGCTTCATGGTAAAAGGTAAAAATAAGGTAAATAATGATGATGAGCCCTTTATGATGATTTGATGGATATGCTAGAAGAACTAAATGAATATCTCGAAAAAGATAAGATAAAATTCAAGGTTTTGAAGAAAGAGCATATCTCTCTTCAAAATATGTATGATATGCTAAAAGAAGAGCACAAGTCTCTCCCTCTCAAGAAAGTCACTAGCTCCAAGGAGGATATTGGCATAACATGTAATTTATTATATGATATGTCATGTGTAGTTGCTAACCCTTGCATTACATCTAAGGTTAGTATATCCACTTCATGTGACGATTTGCTAGATACTCCTTGTAGCTCAAAATTAGATATTTGTTCTTCCTCTACGCTTGTTGAAACAAATCTTATAAAAGGAAATGAAAAGCTCAAGGGCCAAGTTAAGAAATTACCAATTGACTTGAAAAGAAGCCTTAAAGGAAAGGCCACTCTCGATGATATATTGAGCAAGTAAAGAAGCAAGAAGAAAGAGAGTAGCAAGACAAGGCACAATGCAAGACATGCAAAAATCATCAAGTGTCTTCGTTGCAATAACAAGAGCCACAATGCCTCGATATGCCCAAATCAAGTGGATGTCAAGTTAAGACATTCGAAGAAGAGGCAAATTAGCAGGAAGCAAGAAAAGAATACAAGAAGGGGAAATAAAAGCCTAACTTGCTATAACTGCTGGAAAAAGGGACATACTGGTAAACAATGTCCCATGGGTAACACTCCAAAGCCTATCTTTTATAATGATCATTATTTGCTTAGGAAAGATGAAAATGGTAGGGTAATTGCTAGAATTGTTAGTTCACCAAAGATTAATGTTAGGGTCATTTGGGCACCCAAATCTCTTGTGACTAATATTCAAGGATTCAACCGTGTTTGGGTACCAAAAAGTGCTTAACAAGCTAAATAGGTATTTGGAGAGGCATTGGAGGCTTGGTTTATTCAAATAGAGGTGGATTTCGCCATATGTCAATGTTGAGCCAAGTTTGAGGATGATCATGTCATATTGAGAACCAATGCTATGTCGGTAACAAGTACTTAGATTGAAACATCTAGCCCCTAGCCTTGTGTATGATGCATTCATAAAAATTCTCTTCAAAAATTTGTGTTATTTCTCTTGTTTAAAATCTTCTTTATTGCAATCGTGAACAAGATGGAAGTGACACATTAAGAGATAGTGATAAAGTCATATACATGTATATCACAACCCTAAGTTTGCCTAAATAAATTAAGTGCTGATAGTGTTTTTCAAAATTGAGCCTTTTAGCCAAAAGTTAAAAATTTCATAACTATTGGTGATCTTATGAGAAACTAGTTGTAAAATGTATACGAATGTTTTCCAAAAGGTTTTAGCTCAGGAAAAACATATTTTAAGCGAAAATAAGTTTCTAGCTAAAATCCTAGATCATAGTATCTTGCTTTTGAGATAAACTAGATTTTTTGTGTAAAATCTATTCTAAAAGAAATTTGAAAACAATCCCAAAAGGAAAATTCTAGAGTTGACTATTCTAAACCTTTTGGTATCAAAAGATATCCAAAAGGTCACCCAACAAAAGTTATTTGATTTCAAAACTCATCCAAAATGCTATTTTGACCTAAGTAGTCACCTTCTAGTACTTAAGTGAGTTTTACCATTTGAGCCAAAATTATTCACATAAATATGTCCATAATAGTATACATGACTCATGCTTGCAATTGGATGCTTTAAATACCATCAAATGCTCAATTTGGCTCTGTTGGAGAAGTTTCATGAAAATAAGCATTTTGCGAAAACAAAAGCTTAATTTATAAAAATATTTGATAATTGGATTTTTAAGGGCTATATAAGTTGGAAATGCTTAAAATATATTTATTTGGTTGATTGTGTGAAAATTTAGAGCAAAATACAATATTTCCATCTTTTCTCCAAAATCTACATCGAAATGCTGTGATTCGGTCTCACGATAGATCGGTCAGAGCGGACGGCCCGACCGCCATAACTCCACTGATCCGACCGCCCGTGCCCAGCGGTTAGACCGGCCTTGTGAAGTGGAATCCTTTTTCTTTCTGTCCCGAACCGTTTTCTTGAGTTGTCTTCTTCTCCACCCGAAAACAATCTATCTCTCTCCTCAAGCCGCCTCTCTCCTCTCCGGCTTTGAAACTCCTTCCCGGCTTTCAGATTTGCGTCTGAGGTAATTAGTTTATTTTACTCCTCCTCCTCCTCTCTCCATTCCATGGATTGGTTTGGGTTATCAATGGCTCATTTCTCGGTCACATGAAAACCTAGGTGGAGGAAGTTTTTCTAAATCCGGCTTTGTTTCTTCAAGGATCTCATCTCTAATCATCTCCTTTCATCATCTAAGCTGGTAATCTCTCAATCCCTACTTCCATTATGCCTTTATTGTGGTTTTCCCCATATTTCTAGGGTTTGACATGAATATACTAAATTCATTCAAATTGGGGGAAAATTGTTGATATGCAAGTAGAATGGGACTAGGTTGATATAATTCTAATGCCACATTGCAAGTTTTGGGTTGAAATCTGTTTCCCCCAAAACCCACTGCCACTATCATTGGTGGACTGACCGGCCATCCTTGGCGGTCTGACCGGCCTGCTGGCGGTTTTACCAGCCATACCTAGGCGGTCTGATCGGTAGTGATAGTAGCACTGCAAATTGGGACTTACAATTATTGTAATCTTATTCCTCAATTCCATTGTTAACCCTTGCACTCTTTTTAGCGAAAATGCCTTACAACTCTGCTTTTCCCTTTTCATCAAAAGGAAAAATGCCAAATGAATATGTGTTTGAAGAAGATATTGAAGAAGACGAAGAACTAACTGACAATGACACTAGTAATGAGGACTATTTGCCAAATCCAACTCCTTTCTTTGTTATGGATGAGAGAAGAATCTGGAGTATTCGTACACGACCTTGAGGCATTCAAATCAGTTCCTCCTTCCCAAAAATGCAACTAAAGCATTCTTCCATACTAAGTTTCAAGAGGATGTCTTCTATCGTGTGTATGAGAAGAAGAATTTTGCGAATCATCAATATGTGTCATGGAGTTATCTCGATCATAATCCTCTCTACAATGGACTCCATCTTTTTTGTCGAGTGAAGTTGGATAACTTTGTGACGTTGAAGTGCGACTATCACTCTAGAACTATCAAGCAATTCTTTCCCACAATCCATGTCTCTCCGAGTATGATTCTCTCACTTGGATGACCGCCACACACCTACTGAGTGCTTCAAAGATAGATTGTCATGAATTATGGCTCATCCCTAAAGCTCAGAGTTTTAAGGTACACCTTGAAGACCCTTGGGATTTGACTCTAGTTGATGAGTTGTATGATGCTACCCATAGCTTTGTGCGTAGAAAAGTGACCGGACTTCTACCCTCCTAGCATCATAAATAAGATAATGAGAGCAATATTTTTTCCAAGAGGATACAACAATGACGAGATTCATGGTAGGACTTGAAATGTTATCAATCACATTTTGAAAGGCACCAAGTTCGATGTTGTGGACTTTATCATAATAGAGATAGCATTATCAAAAAGGATACAGAGAAAAGTATTTTTTTATGCTCCTACATCATGAAGCTGATTCAAGATAAGTCTAACTTCAACTCTCCTTATGGAGAAGTACAATAGGAATTCAGACCAAGCGACGCCCCTCCTCCTTCCTAAGGTTTTATGGAGAAATCCATTTTGGGTACTTGATGCCAAAGGGGGAGAAAAATAAGGAAAATAAGAATTCAGAGAAAATCGGGAGTTTGGAGGACAAGCTTAGATTGGGAGTTTGGAGGACAAACTTAGATTTTCTGTCATGTGAGGATAAGCTTAGATTCATTCTTGTAATATCTTTTGTAAGCTTATGGACTCTTAGACATATTTTGGACATTTGGATGTTTTCTTATAACTTGTGCTATGACTTAACGCTATCTATTTGTATCTTTGTCCAAAATATGTTTATTGTGGATCTTTATCTTATTATATGCATATTTAAATTCTTGATTATATTCGTGTTTGATATGCTTCGTTGGGTCCATTATATAGAGGAAACTCCGTCAAAATCCAAAAATCCACATATGTGCATGAATTTCCTTCAAATCTCACATGCACATGTTTAGGGAGACTTTATCTATGTGATGTAGTTTTGCTAGCAATTAATTCAAAATCTCCTTTGTTTCATCACAAATGAGTAAATTACTATCAAAGCTTATCCCAGATTATACAATTTGTTTTGTACTCAATGTATACTCGAAAATCATCTCTAAATTCCTTATTTATTGAGAATTGTCATCAATTACCAAAAGGGAGAGATTGAAGAATCTAGACCCGCCAATATGTGTTAATGGAGTGTTTTTGATAATTAATAACAATCGTCATGTGGACTAATATCTTTCATAAGTTGGTAAAACAGGTTGAATCCCATAACAAGGAAAACTTTGGGTGGCATCATCAGTAGAATATCATCAAGTCAAAACTTGGGATGAAAGATGTCATCATGTGTTGATGAGCGTCAAGACAAAATCCCAAAGTGAAGAAGATCATCATGTGTTGATGATATTCAAGATCCTTGACTTGGAGTAATGATGTTCGTCATCAAGTGATCACTCCAAGTTGGATGCGCAAGGCAAAGGTATGACTAGCATAGGCTTAGGATTTATTTCATAGTCATTTTACCGGTCTCGGTGTTTAGTGTAGAGATCAGATTGTTGGTATAAGTTTCCATACTATTAAGAGAGGCCTTGACTAGTAGCTTGAGAATGTCATGTGTTGATAACTCGTTCCGCTTGCTCTAGCTCTTATAGGCATGATGTTATTGTTTGCGAATGTGTTCTACAAATAGTTGAAACTCACGCATAATCCTTGTAGCATGTAACTTTAGTTTGCTGATGCGTTTTGTAAACAATTTAAGCCTATGCACCAAATTCCTTGCGGCATGATTGTGAAAGTCGGCAAATGTGTTTTTGCAACTTGTTGAAAATCTTACCCTCATACCTTGTTTGCATCGCACATCAGTTGGCAAATGTGTCATGCTCAATTGAGTTGAAGTGATTTGCAAAATCAGCCTTTGTTATCTTGATTGGACTAACCACAGTGAGTAGCCTGGACTGACCGGAGTCCCGGTCTGTGTCGAGCGGTCAAGTTTTTTTCCAGAGTGTCTTTTTCTCGCTTGTGGCTATTCGGACTAACTGCAGTTAGAGGGCCAGCCTGACCAGACCTCTGAGTCATTGATGCGGTCAGCTTTTTCCAGAGAAGGTTATTTTGCAATTCACTATTATATATTCCTTGCCGGACTAACCGCAGTGCTTTCACTGCTCAGACCAGAACCCCGGACTGAACGGTGCGGACAGCTTTTTCCAGTGGCATGTTTACCTCTGGTTTGGAAATCGTTGAACCCGGTCTGACCGGACCTTGAGTGGGCGAACTGACCGTACCTGGCATAACGGACAGACTCTGTAGCTATGATTACTGCAGAAGTTACCGTTACACAGGCACCCCTATAAGGTCATCCACGACGGCCTCCGCCGCAAGGAGCTTGACCTGTATGTATGCTCTCTTTCTTGTCGCTGGCACCACCGCCGACTTTTCTACCCTTGTTGGTGGATGCTTAAACCCTACTGTTTTCCTCCTTTCTTCCTTCTTGATGTTCGATTCTTGATTGCTCGCTCTCGTTGTTCTTGGTTAGAGATCTCCTTCTTTCGAGTAGATTTTCGATACATTTTCCCATGTCAATTTGGCACCCAATTTTGTGGAATCCTTTTGGGAAAAGAATTGTGCGTTTTTTGAGTTCTTGGAATGATTGAGCCTTTGGGTTTTCGTATTTTTTGATTTTACGGTAAAAACGTGGGTTTTTGGAGAAGTTTTGTGTTAAACTATAAGAAGCTGCAGGCGTTGTGGTTGTTTTCTATTCAGGATTTATCGACCCATACACAATTTGTTCACAAAATCTGATTTAGTTATTAGTGGGTTCGTCCGAAATGGCTCTTTTTTGTGGGCCATCTCGATGTAGTGCTTAGGTGCCTATGGAATTCTCTGTGGCAATGATCGGAAAGGTTGTGTAGCTTTGAGGTTCTTCGAGCGTTGGGAGATCTGTGTAGTTGTTTGTTTAGTTGTTGGGATTTATCTACTATATTGCTCCTTACATGCTATGGTGCTCCATCCAAGTACAAAAGGAACGGCTTGTTGCCGATGCTGAAGAGAAACAACACCGTCAAGCCAGCGCCGCAGTGTTGGCAGGAGAACGCAGGTGATGAACCCTCTGATGTGGTGTTCACTTTTGAGGAAAAGTTGTTCGACTTGGTCCTTGAAGGTATTATGTTCATCGTTTGTGGGACTGGACTCTGGAGACGTATAAAGAAGGTTGTTGTTTTTTAGCAGGGCAGCACTGCCTCACTTAGTTCATCTAATTTGTTTCTTTGAGCTCATTTAACCTAATTTTTTACTTCTATGTATGTAGGAATGTGGGACATGGAATAGGAATGTGGGACATGGAAGCAAAGCAGCTAGCTAATTGATGGTGTATTTCCTCTGCCTGAAGCCTTTTTTTTCATGAAGCCTTTTTGGTTCTCTTTATTGCACTTCTTCTACTTGAAGCCTTTTTGGTTTTCTTTATCACACAAATGAAAAAAAAAATGATTCTTTTGTTCATCGTTATCTCAGATTGTTAATTGAGCTAACCATCATTGAAATCTATGTTTTTGTGGTTCAAATCTGCAAACACGAAATAGAGGTTTTATTGTCTTATTTTCTTTGCGTGCGATGTTGATGATAATCATGTGTTAGGACAAGATAGCTGTCATATGTGACTAGGCTGTTGAGAATAATAGCATTTTTCGAATTACTTTAATCCAGAAATATAGTAGATAAAACATGATGAATATTCTAGCCACTTTCATAAAGCAAGTAAGCAAGAACACTATAGACATACTAATATCCGACGAACGAAACTAGCATATCTATCACGTTGTTCAAGGTAACAACTAGTAATATTACTAACCAAGAAGTACATATGAAATAGACATACCGGATCGATGGAAGGAGCAGAGTAGTAGTAGAAGCGCGGTGAGTCTTTGTGAGATCGTCGTTTGTCATGGCGTAGTGGTAAGTAGTCGTGCAATGGACGTCGCGTAGTAGTCGTGCGGTTGTAGGCGGCGTAGAGTCGAATGGAGAGGAAGCGGCGATCGCGCGAACGCTCCCCAAAACCTTATTCGCCCTTGCTCGTGCAAGCCTTCAGGACGAGGGTTCCGAGGCTCGCTCTCTCGGTGCGATCGTACACGCGCCTTGCAGGGATGGAGATCGCCGAGACGACAACAAAGAAGCGTGGTGTCTTTCGTGGAGAGAATTGGAGAGAGTAACTCTGTTCCGGATAATGACTATATATAACAACGGACGAAAATGACCACCATCACTCACTAGTAACGGCGGTAGTTCGCACGCCTAGTCAAGAGGCGAAACGGTCACCATTATTCACTAGTAACGATGAGTCGCACGCTTAGTCAAGAGGCGGCGGTCGCCATTACTCACTAGTAACGACAACCGTTATCGCGACCATTATTTGAATCGGTGCATCGTTCTTTCAATTTGCAAAAATGAAGAGACCGTAAACAATGCAATTATTGCCAACCGTTTATTGCGAGTCGGTGCGCTTCGATTTTCGAATAGATAAAGAAAAGCGCGCGACGCACCCGGACACGCCTGTGTGCTGCGCACGCACCCGCACCGCACTTCGCGACCGCACCGCATCCGCACCGCACCGCACCGCACCGCACGCGGCTCGGCTCGGCTCGGCTCGGCTCGACGGCTCGGCGAGGCGAGGCGAAGAGCGCCGCGTGTATTGGCTCTCTCAATTCCACAAGAGGACTCCTACGTTCCACCTTATAAATTGGTGTAACTCCTTTAACTCTCCATGTGGGACTAAAAAGGTTTAGCACATGCACATGGGCCTTTGGGATTTTCCAGGATTTAATTAGAATTAAAGTTTGGGCCTAGCCCATATTAAATCCAACAATCCCCCACCAGATCCCAAGGGCACATGTCAAATTCCTTGATCCACAGTATTGTTTTAATATATCAGTGTTTCGATGGAGACCGGTTAAGGTTGAACATCCATCTAGAACAGAAGCTACACTTATCCACAACTGCACAATGGACTAAGCCTTGAATTGGCAGTTTTGTGTGAATAAGTTTCACTTAAGTCCTTAACTGATACTAGGCTGCCAGGCATCCCCGCGGGTTGGAGCATATAAGTCATACTCCTGGCCTATTCATGAGCTTCCTAGAGATTACCTATCTCATAGAGCGTGACTATGATCGGGCTCATATAGGTGTGTTCTTTCAAGCTCGCTCAGAGACAAAGCATCTTTGCTTAAATAAGCCACAGAACACATTAAGATAAAATCAACCTACCATACGATTTAGGAGAGAATTGCATCTCCAATGGAGTGGGTCTATAAAGGTACTCTCCCGATTAACCAAAAGCTTGTTTCGCCAATCCTACTTCACGGGATCTCCGATCATATAGGATGGGTTACCACTATGGTATAACTCACGTGGGTCTCAAACCCATCTCCCTTGATGCATTGTCTATCACATTCCGTGATAAACCCTTTGTGAAGGGATCTGCCAGATTCTTAGCTGTTTGGATATAATCCAAAGCTATTACTCCGAGTTTCTCATTTTCTGGCATGACTTGATCTTCTCTTCACATGTCTTGATGATTTCATATTATCCTTAGAACTGCTCACCTGGCGATCACGATCGATTGTCACGATTCATCGAATAGCCTGCATGCGGTTTATCAACCACCCGCAGTCCATCAAGAGCTCACGAAGCCATTCGGCTTCAATGATGGCGATATCTAATGCCGTGAGTTACGCTTCCATTGTTGACCTCGTTAAGATGGTGCGCTTGCAAGACTTCCATGAAAGCAGCGCCACCTCCAAGTGTGAAGACATATCCACTTGTGGCCTTAATCTCATCAAGATCGGATATCAGTTTGAATCACTATAACCTCTAGTACCCTAGGTACCCGGTATAGTGAATGCCATAACTCATATTACCCTTTAGATAGCGCATTACCCTCTCAAGAGCATGCCAATGATCATCTCCCGGATTAGAAACAAACCGGCTTAGTTTGCTCACAGCAAACGAGATGTCAGGCCTGGTACCGCTAGCTAAATACATAAGTGAACCAATTATCTGAGAATATCTCAATTGGTCTCTGGCTATTCTCCGATTCTTCCTAAGCAACACGCTAGGATCATAAGGTGTTGGAGATGGTTTGCTTTCGCTATAACCAAAACGACTCAGAACCTTTTCCACATAATGAGATTGCAACAATGTAATCCCACCATCATCACCTCTCAACAGCTTGATGTTCAAGATAACATCAGCTACTCCCAAATCTTTCATCTCAAAATTCTGAGACAAGAAATCCTTGACCTCCTTAATCACATTAAGGTTGGTCCCAAAGATCAGTATGTCATCAACATACAGACATAGAATGACTCCCTCGCCCCCACCATGGCGATAATACACACATCCGTCACCTTCATTTACAATAAAGCTGCAGATGTTAAGGTCTGTCGAATTTTTCATGCCACGCTTAGGTGCTTGTTTAAGACCATACAAAGATTTCAACAACTTGCACACCTTTCCTTCTTGACCATTTACTACAAATCCATCCGCTGTTCCATGTAAATTTCCTCGTCCAACTCTCCATTTAGAAAAGCCGTCTTAACATCCATCGATGAATGAGAAGACCGTGTGAGGCAACCAGAGATAGTAGTACTCGAATAGTGGTCAATCTAGCCACAGTGAATAAGTATCAAAGAAATCTTCGCCTTCCTTTGGGTATAACCCTTGGCCACAAGCCGTGCCTTATACTTCTCGATAGTACCATCGGGCCTAAGCTTCTTTTTGAACACCCACTTACATCCTACTGGGTTTACAACCATAAGGACGCCGATGATCTCCCAAGTTCCATTAGAGATAATGGAATCCATTTCACTGGATTGCTTCCTTCCAAGATTCGCATCCGAGAAGCATATGCTTGTAAATGGTACTTGGAGTATCATCCACAAGGTACACAATGAAATCGTAACCAAAAGACTTTGCGTCCTTTGTCTTTTACTCTTCCTCGAGTTTCATTGTCTTCCTCCTCGGGAATTTGATCAGGGTTTGCTCAAAATATTCCATTGGAATGGCAGTTCGGAGTTGTATCGGGCTCGACTGATAAACTAGGCATATCTTTCATCGGAAAAATATCCTCAAAGAAAGTAGCATCTCGGACTCCATAATTGTACCGACATGCACGCTGTACTCCGATTTCACCACTAAAAATCTATATCCAACGCTATGGTGAGCATAGCCTAAAAAGACGCAATCCACGGTTTTTGGTCCAAGCTTACGCTTTTGGAGATTGGCACGTTGACTTTCGCCAAACAACCCCAAGTGCGCAAGTATGAAAGTGATAGTCTTTTCTTCTCCCATTGTTCAAATGGAGTTATCTCTTTATTCTTTGTGGGAACCTTATTTAGGACATGACATGAAGTCAATATAGCCTCCCCACCATGCCTTGGAAAGACCGATGTTTCTAACATGGCGTTAACCAAATCGGTTAGAGTACGGTTCTTTCTTTCGGCAATCCCATTTGTGGGTGAATAGGGAGGTCCTCTCATGGATTATACCATGTTCCTCACAGAATAAATTAAACTCATTAGAAAAGTACTTCGCCACGATCGGACCTAACCCTTTTGATTTTCTTTTCAAGTTGGTTCTCGACACGCCTTATAGATTTTAAAGTAGTGAAAAGCTTCATCTTTAGTTTTTAAAAGATACACATAGCAGAACCTAGTGGAATCATCAATCAAAGTCATGAAATATCTCTTACCACCTTTTGTCAACACACCATTCATCTCACACAGATCTGAATGTATGAGTTCTAATGGTGCCAAGTTTCTTACCTCCGCGGCCTTGTGAGGCTTACGAGGTGCTGATTGCACACAAACTTGACATTTAGAACCTTTGGCAAGGGTGAATTTCGGGATTAACTCTAAACTGGCTAACCGCGTCATGCAACCAAAATTTATGTGACAAAGTCGTGAATGCCAAATAGTAGTCTCATTACCACCGAAAATATGATTCACAACATTATTACACAAATCTGAAAGAGATAGGCGGAACAAGCCTCCGCACACATAGCCTTTACCAACAAATTGTCCACATTTGGACATTACAAATTTATTGGACTCAAATACCAGTCTAAAGCCATCTCTACACAGAAGAGATCCGCTCACGAGATTCTTATTGATGGATGGCACATGATGCACGTTCTTCAGTTGCACAATCTTTCCCAAGTAAACTTGGATCGTAGTGCCAACACCATGAACGATGGCATGTGACCCGTTCCCCATTAGAACGGTGAATCCCGAGTGACTGTAAGAAGAAAACAATGAAATATCAGCACACACATGTATATTAGCACGGTGTCTATCCACCAATCCGGTAGATTGACATACGGAAAAACGATGAGGTAAATTACCATACCCGAAGTTCCGTCTCGATGAGTACCAACAACAATATTGGCAGACTTGGAATTCTGCCCTTGCTGATTCTTCACACCCTTGCGTTGACTGCAATCCTTGGCCCAATGACCAGATTCGCCACACACAAAGCAAAGACCATCCTTTGTGTTCTTCTTCTTCTTTTAAAGCTTGTTGTTTGTGCAGTCTTGTTTTTGCCTTTGAACTTTGAGCTTGGCCATTCTTTTCTCGCACCACATTGGCACTAGAATGTCCTCATTTCCTCTAGTGTGTGTATCTTTTGCCCTTGCCTTTTCTTCAACATCAAGAGACCCAATGAGATTTTCAACGAGAAAACTCTTGTCTCTTGTGTTTTGTAGAAGTAGCAAAATTCCTCCACGAAGGAGGAAGCTTGGCAATAATGCCTCCGCGACAAACTTGTCCAGAACACACACTTGAAATGCTCAAGTTCTTTGGCCATGGATTGTATCTCATGAGCTCGCTCAACTCTGTAACGCCATCAACCATTCTATAGTCATGGTATTGCTCCATGAGATACAGATTCATCGCTGCATCCGAAACCCCAAACTTGGCCTCGAGTGCATCCCACATATCTTTCCCATTTGTAATCACCATGTATGCATCAACTAACTTCTCACCAAGAACGCTGATCACGGCACCTTTAAAAAGGTTATCAGCAACCTCGAACGCTTGCTTCTGTTCAGGAGTAAGTGTTCCTTCAGGCCTGCCTTTTGCCACATGAAAAACGTTCATGGCAGTTAGCCAAAGCACCATCTTGGTGCGCCACCTCTTATAATTCGCACCATCGAATTGAGAGGGCTTAAGCCAAAGAAGAAAGCCGATTGTTGAAAAATGCCTATTACAATAAGGTTTTTGGATTGTTGAGAATAATAGCATTTTTCGAATTACTTTAATCCAGAAATATAGTAGATAAAACATGATGAATATTCTAGCCACTTTCATAAAGCAAGTAAGCAAGAACACTATAGACATACTAATATCCGGATCAACGAAACTAGCATATCTATCACGTTGTTCAAGGTAACAACTAGTAATATTACTAACCAAGAAGTACATATGAAATAGACATACCGGATCCGATGGAAGGAAGCGGCAGTAGAAGAAGCGGCACCGGAGTCTTTGTGAGATCGTCGCTTGTCATGGCGTGAGTGGTAAGTAGTCGCAGATGGACGCCGCGGTAGTAGTCGACGGTTGTAGGCGAGGCAGAGTCGAATGGAGAGGAAGCGAGCGGCGCGCGAACGCTCCCAAAACCTTATTCGCCTTGCTCGTGCAAGCCTTCAGGACGAGGGTTCCGAGGCCTGCTCTCCCGGTGCGATCGTACACGCGCTTCTTGCGGGATGGAGATCGCCGAGACAAAGAACAAAGAACGTGGTGTCTTTCGTGGAGAGAATTGGAGAGAGTAACTCTGTTCGGATAATGACTATATATAACAACCGGACTAAAAACCACCATCACTCACTAGTAATGCAGTTGCACGCCTAGTCAAGAGGCCGAAACGGTCACCATTATTCACTAGTAACAGAGTCGCATCGCTTAGTCAAGAGGCGTAAACGGTCGCCATTACTCACTAGTGCGGCAACTG
Organism: Ampelocalamus luodianensis; assembly: GCA_036346255.1. Classification (NCBI taxonomy): domain Eukaryota; kingdom Viridiplantae; phylum Streptophyta; class Magnoliopsida; order Poales; family Poaceae; genus Ampelocalamus; species Ampelocalamus luodianensis. Next base: position 93,486,705 of record CM070622.1, on the reverse strand, counting down.
CTATCGCCACCATTATTTGAATCGAATCGTTTCTTTCAATTTGCAAAATGAAGAGACCGAAGCGATCGCAATTGTGCGAGTCGGTGCGTTCGATTTTGAATAGATAAAGAAAACGCGCACGCACCGACACGCTGTGTACGCGCGCACGACATCGCACCGCACCGCATCGCACCGCGACCGCACCGCACCGCACCGCACGGCTCGGCTCGGCTCGGCTCGGCGGCTCGCACGGCTCGGCGAGGCGAGGCGCAGCGAGCGCCGCGCAGTATTGGCTCTCTCCAATTCCACAAGAGGACTCTACGTTCCACCTTATAAATTGGTGTAACTCCTTTAACTCTCCATGTGGGACTAAAAGGTTTAGCACATGCACATGGGCCTTTGGGATTTTCCAGATTTAATTAGAATTAAAGTTTGGGCCTAGCCCATATTAAATCCAACATAGGCTGGGTCATATTATGGTTCTTGGTTATTAATTAGTTCATGAACTAGATAATTACAGTATGGATTTGCCTAACATGTGCGCAATTAGGCTTATTAATCTACATATTAAGTGGTTTTGGATACCAGGTAGTGCACAGAAAAAAAAGTTTAGCACGCATGCAAACCTCTTTTTCAAAGAAGTGATATTGGGCATAAGATAGTGCATTGATATAAATGCTTAATATATACGCAAACCTCTCTTTCAGATAAGCTATTTACTGCCTCCATGCCAAAAAAGAATTATGCTGGAAATTGTGGATCTTTTATTTTTAGTTCATTGATGGCTAGGCATATGTAGATTACAAAATTTGACTCAGTTTGCTACATGACTTTTTCATGGTTGCATATGATTTCTGCAACTGTAGGCGTCATTTGTGTGTATACGGTCTGAGACATCCTATCCTATCTTCAAAGTCAATATATGTGCCAATTGAAATAAGTTACTCTTCTTTCGGTCTAGAAAGGTTTACTAGCTACGAACCATACAATTACCTTATAGTATATTACTGTACATAGTTCTTTGTGATTTTTTTGTGATGCCGACAATTCATGTTTCAAACCTCGATTCATGGGCAGGACTCCCATCCCATAATCAGTGTATATACGACGTTCTTAGTTGTGTATGCAGTGCAAATGATCCATGGCTTGTTGATTTAGCCATGCTTTATGTAGGGCATCAGTTACATTATGACCATATTTTGCATGCCTGCATACTCCAAAGTAAACATCATTTAAAAAAGCCTTTTGGGTGTTCAGTTTTTTTTCCAAAGACTCCAATATTCAAATAAAACCCGAATCCTTTTTGGTTTACATGTATTCTTTCAAAGACTTCAGTTAAATGAATGTCCATACTTCCAGAAGCTATTTCTTTGCACAATCTCATATAGATCAATAATCATTCTATATTGGGATATATTGACTATGGTTTTTTGTTTTACCTCACAGCCTTCAGCACTTAGACTAAAAATACCCAGGCAACCTTTTAATGTCATAGCCATGACCCATGAAAATGCATTTTTAATTGACTGTGGTGCATGCTGTTCTTGCCTTTACTGCTGTACAGATAGCATAAGATTATATTATTATTTTGTGTCGTTTTTCGTGCCTGCTTTGTGCTAATCATGTTTACAGAAATTATACCTCCATACCTAACAGTGAGCATCAATTACATTTGAGGGAGTGCTGAGGTACTTATGGAACCCAAGGTGAGATGAAAGTAAGCTATCTAGCATAATGTGTCAGTATGAATGTTGCTCCAATTTTCCAACGCGAGATGCGCTTTCTTTTCTGCGATATAGAGGTACCTGCAGTAGAACTATTTTTACGAGGAAAACAATTTTAGGCACGACCTCTATTCGTGGTATCTTCTGTTGTTAGTGTCAATAACTTAAAGCTTTAGTAAGATCTTTAGGCAGTCATGTAATTTTAAACAGATCTTGACTTTTTTACTGTCCATAAATGTAACCCTAAAGCAAGATTATTGTATATAATATTTGCAGGTTAGACATTTTTCTATTGAACTTCTATTACTTTCCTAACATTGTTAGATCATCCTTGCAAGAATTCAGCTTGGGTAGTTCCATTTACGTATAGGCGTATAGCTACATTTTCAAATTTTCAGTAGCTTATATATGCGCAGTTTTAGGTTGCACTGCTTTTAGTACTTTTGTAAGATCCCATTTATCGCCTACGGTGCAGTTTTGCTCTAAAGAAATCTTCCTAGAAACTGTAGGTCAGTCTCTGTAGCTCGCCCTTGGTGTTATAATTTGATTCTTTGTGGTAGTCGTTACTTGCTAATCATATGCTCCTACATCAAAGGACACTATTGAGTGGATCACATATGGTACAGCTTTGCTCTAAAAAATTTAGCAAGTTATTCCTCAAACAATAGCTCCAACTCATCGAACCATCTTAAATATCAGAACCGTGGCCAATATCAGGTGTTTCAGGGCCAATATCAGGTGTTTCAGGCCAGATACCCATTTCTTCAAAGAAAAATATTTAGGTAGGATAGCTGAATTAGAGCTATTGTTTTGTAGTCTCTTCAGCTTTATGTTTTTCAAATCCCTAAACTAGCTGGCTTCGTTATATGCTTGTAATCTTTATGCCTTTGTGCTCTTTTTTGCTAGCTCATCACTTAACTATAGGGAGCAAACCTGAAGAACAATTGCTTCTGCTGATTGGCAATGGCAACCAAAGGAGCTGCTGTTCTCATTATTTTTGTCATGATTTGCAAAAAATGTGTCAAGATGGACTGTGGATGCCACTACTTGGTGCACATATGTACACTTTTACTCTACGCGCGCCGAGGTTTAGGTATGCCATCGATACCAGGATCTTTAGGAACTTGTTTCAGCTTGGATAGAACTTATGTTCAGTTTTAATGTGGTCTGCTTTTGTATGATCTTCCATAAGATCTTTGTTGGAGATGTGCAGATTTTCTTTTGTTTGTTCTTCATATAGACTTAGCTGAAAGTAGTTCATATCGAGCTCATGTTTCTGTCTCTCTGTGCAGTTACCTTTCCAATAGCAGTTATTTATGACCAAACATATCCACAAGTACGGGTTTGGTTTCACATTACTCTGTAAATTCAGCGTGTGCCTCATGTTTGGTCTCCGGTATGTTCTACGAGTGCAGTTACCTTTCCAATAGCGGTTATTTATGACCAAACATATCCACAAGTACGGGTTTGGTTTCACATTACTCTGTAAATTCAGCGTGTGCCTCATGTTTGGTCTTCGGTATGTTCTACGATCAACGTACTTTGCGTACACAAACGCTTCTTAACCTACAATTAGTCTTGGTATAACCGTAGATTTAACTTTTGGACCGTAAACGTATCCTTGGCGCGCTCCGGGCTCTAGTTAGATTAAAGTTAGACAAGTTCAAAACTTAGACGAGTTCTGTCGCATCTTTTGCCATTTGGAACCGAATAATATCTTTGTTTGCAACTTGATTTAAAAAAGACAGCTAGCCAAACGCCAAGATATCTGAAAGCGGTTCTATCAAACGAGATGATACATATTCCACCGTAATCCACCACAACACCAAATAGAGCCTGTTTAATGTTTATTTGCAGGGAACGAACAATCAGACAAACTAACGGTCCATTTGAACGAAAGGAATCGGGCATGGATGGCCATTGCATCTGAACAAGAAAGAAATAAAATGCCCGCCCGCTTCACTGTCTAGTTACTAGTCGCTCAAGTTGCAACTGTAGCAAAGCAAGCCTGCCAAATCAACAAGAAAAAAGATCATAGAAGGCCAAGATTGACTGATGAAGTAGCATCGTATCCTTCCAGCACTATATTGACTGATTGATATTCTTGTGAATAAACTCCATCTACTCTAGTATTTCAACTCAATGCGCCTCAATGTTACAGGCACACACTCTCACAGCACGACACTACCCGGTGCATTCTTACAAAGATAAAACGACTTCAGCTAAACGATATCAACTTGCTGCATAAGTAAGGTATGTAGGTCTGTTTCTAAGGCTCCTCCTCGGATAGATCATCTTCGTCCAAAAATTGCAGGGGGGGACCGAAAAGCCTGTTCAAGAGCACCTGGTTCCATCCTATTCCTCGAGCCGTACCCGACTGCCAGATCCTCGTCGCAAAGCTATGCCATTTGGAGGGGCTGCGATCATCATCCCCTGACGAGTAACTGCGACAAACGCCAGATCTACGAGGATCTGGATAGTACTTGAGGACTACACCATTCTCGCAAGGAGCTACCCCTAGTTCTCGCGACAGTGGATTCCCCACTATTTGTACATGAGACACACTGAAAAAGTACATGACCCATATCAGTGTAATGGAAGAGATGATCAGAACAAAACCGAGCCAGCAAAACAATACAGGCCAGTATTACGACAATGTCTCAAGACTATGTAACTCACCATATGTAGTACAGACCATCCATTGCCTGTTTCTGAATCCTCCCAATAAGCTCAATCTTCACCACCCCACCAATACATAGAACTGGGCGTGGTAGCTTAAAAGATTGCAAAACATTTTCCTGTAATATCGAAGACCATTTTATTTTCAACAGGTTTAGAACACAACACAACTGCAAACAATTCACCTATGTTGAGCAAAATTCAACTGATCTGTAATAATCACTTCTAGAAAACTGCTACCAACACATGTAGTTTCTTCATGCTCAACCTTTCAATAATGCTCTTGTTCTATATCAACTATATGGTTTATTTCTAGTGAAGGTATTTCTATTTCCCCATGACGTGTTACCACATGAATTTTTTGCGTTCATGAGGGAAAAGAATATACCTGAAAATATCTATTAAACTGACCTGCAACATTGGAAATTCTGGAGATGTGTACGTCCAGTTATAGTTGTCGTCAGCAGTCAACTGCCCCTCATCTTCATCAGATACAAGTGTTTCAGATCGTAGAGGTGACTTTGGATAACCCATCCGGAACCGGACACATTTTGCTGAATATATTGGATCACCGTACTGGAAAAATGCTGCATAGTGAAAACAATTAACAGCAGGCACCTTTTGCATAAACAACAAAGGTTACAGTCTCAGGACACACCTTTGAATGGCTGTATCTTGATTTCGTCGATGAGGCATAGATCTGACTGAAGTCTGTATATCAGACATTCTGGCACAGCAGGATCTCTCTGGCCCCCGCTGGACCAATAAGACGGCCTCATCTCCACCCGATCAATTGGTTCAAGGGTATTTTCGATGCTCTCTTCGGGGAAATTGTCAGTACTGGATGCACCTATGCAGTGAATGATGCAGTCCTTGCTGTTGTAAGGTGAGAGAAGACCATGGCTAAGATGCATGTAGACCCTGTGATCTCTCTTCTGTTTCTCCCACTCGGCAGCAGCACTCGATCCGATATCTTCCTTGATGGCGGAATTGCTTACTTCAATACGTGTGAAGTTGGAAACCTCGGGGCAAACTCGCAGGCACTGGATCTTGCTGAAGTGGATTGCGATGACTGAATAAAAATTGAATTAGTTGCCAGTTAAGTGGGAACTATGTGAGTTGTCAGTGAAGAGAGAACAAAGGGCAGGTAGCAACTAGCAGCACATGGTTGATGTAACTATGTTTGTACGCATCCACAAGATAAGAAGAAAATATGGGTAGGGTACCTAGTGAAAATAAGTTAACACAAGGCACTAGTGAGTTGCGATTTTGGTATCCATTCCAAGATGGTAGAAGATATGACGGCATGGCAATGTCTATGAATCGAATGGAATCGGTCGCCCAAGAAGTAACTAGTAGCTAGGTAGATGTATCCCAGACCCAAGAAAACATCGTAATTGGGATTGACAGGGCAAGACGCGGATGGAATCACGGAAAGCCTATGTAAATCGAGGGAGGGGTACCGAAGCGGCGCCAGGAACGGGAGACGGCGGAGGCGCGGGCGAGATCGGCGGGGTCGTCGAGCAGCGTGAAGACGGTGGTGGAGGTATCCGGCCCCAACCACTCGACGAAGTCGAGGCACCAATCCTCCTCCTCCGGCTCCATTCTCCAAATCCCAATCTATGCTCCTCTCCAAACCCTAGGAGGAGGAGGATCTATCAAGTAACTACTCGACTCGATTCTGGGGGGGGACTGAGGAGGAGGATTCGGTCTCAACTCAAGCAGAGAGAGAGAAACAAGAAACAAAAATGAACCGACCGAACGAAAGAAGAGATGAAAATGGAGCTGGGTCGGGCTTTTCTGAATTTTCCAATGTCCAACTCCAACTCCAAGCAGAAGCAGCAAATATGAGGCTATGTTTGGTACAGCTTTAAATTCTTATTTTTTAGATTTTCACTCCTCTAAAAATCTAGAGCTGTCAGATAAAAGTGTTTGGCTGGTAGGTTAGCTCCGGATTCAAGAATGAGAGGATTATATGCAAAATGTCTATGCTACCTATGGTTTTGCCACATGCATATTGTTTTGTACATATTACTAGCTTATTTATGTGGTTCCTTTGTATGTTGTTATTTTAGATATTATTTCTTTTTTAAAAAAACATTTTTGGCCAAATCAACATCAAGAACATGAGATCAATGTTACAACCATCTCATTTCTAGCTACATAAAAACTCATCCCTGATAATTAAGATCACTTCTGACCGATTCAACTAGAGTAATTACCAATATATACATCGCTAATGTTAAAATGAACCAAACAAAATTGAAGTTACTACCAATGTATACATCACTACTGCTACATCAAGCTAGCATAAAAGCTAGAACCACTGCACTCTGAAGAACCATAGCCATCTTGATTCTTCTTTTCAGTTTTGTGTTCAGAACCTCCATTCAATCATCCTTCAGAGCCTCCACCTTCCAAATCAAAGAAAACCTCGGAGCAAAGATCTCCCACTTGATTTTAGAGAAGCAATTGTGACTATAGATGCGTTGAGCCGTCACTTAAGAACAGACAGAGGCTGCTCAAAGCAGTAGTTCATATCAAGCATAAATATAAAGCATAAATTGCGGAGCCATCGTCAAAACCTGGAGTGCTACTGTTGGAAAACCATGGGCTTGTCCCAATAGCCGGCCCATAGGTAGGCGTCCTATCTAAAACCCTAACAGGATCTCTAAACTATAAATAGGGATACTGATCATTGTAAAAGGGAAAAGGTTGATCGCTTAATGAAGGAATAAAGGAAGAAGAATACCCCATACACCTGTACCCTCTACACCTTTGTCTCTTTGTGTGTTCAATCTACTATTTGTTCTTACATTGTTCTAAGCGATTCTACACTTGTCTACGAGGTGATCGATCGGACTGGACTCGTCAGCGACGGTTTCTCAACATGTTATCAGCACGACTACGCTCTCCGCCCTACACGGATTGAGAAGTTAATCGTCGAGGCAAGACACTCGTAGATCGAATCGTTTTTTCGAGATTCCTTTCAATTCTGCAAATTTGGCTTTCTAGATTGTATCATACGGTGCAAATCCGCTCTAATCTACCGCGAACCGACTTGAAGTCGCCGGCACAATGCCGATTGGTAGATTGCATGAAAAAGTAGATGTCGATTGTACCGTAAATTGGAGATTGCAAATCCATTTTAACCTACCGCGAGCCGACTTAAAGTCGCCGGCCAAGCCGATCGGTGGTTGCATGAAAGAAAGATGACGATTACACAGTAGATTGTACATTGCATCGCATGAACAACAAAAGAAAAAACAGTGACGCAGCCCCGTACGGTCGCGCCACCGCCGGTCTGTTGCACGGCCGCGCCGCCGCGTGCTGCCGCCGGCCTGGAGCCGAGTCACCGCCGCACGTCGCGTGCACCGCCATTAACCCGGAGCACCACCGACCCCTTGCGCATGTGCCCTCCCTACCAGCCTGAACGCCGCGGCGCCGAAAGGCCGCCGCCGCCGCCCTGCATGGCGCTGGCGAGCAAGAACATCGGGTCCGCATGGCCGACGTCGCCTCCGGCCTCGCCTCCCGCACAGGTGAAGCCGCCGCCGTGCCCCTCGCCTCCCACACGGGTGAAGAATTTAGACCCGTCATTATGAGTTAATGGAATATTTTGGTGATTAATGACAAATCTATTTGTGAGACTAACACTTCTATTGTTATACCTATTGTTTAGTCTCAGTTGGATATAAAGGTGAAAATCAAAGATGTATGCATTCGACATCATATTTCTATATCTTGTTGCATTCCTCAGATCCAAAATATAGGTTGAACTCCACCAAAAATCTAACTTGAATATATGCATATGTTTTTATTACGCATTCGTGTATGCACACATTTAGGAGGAATTCACTCTATGTTTTGTGGTTTCATTGGTATTGATCCATATTCCTTTTTTCACATATATTTGGGATCTCTACTTTGAAACACATCCCTGAGTATATAAAACTTTTGTAGTTTGTATATACTCATATAACCTTACATTCAATTATTTGTAATTGTAATGGTTGTCATCAATTACCAAAGAGGGAAAGATTGAAGTATCTTGTCCCACCATTATGAGTTAATGGTATATCGTGGTAATTAATGACAATCATATTGTGGTACTAAAATTTTTCATGAGTTAGATGAATAGGTTATGTTCCAGAGTAATGAAGACTTTGGATGACATCATGAGTTGATCGTCATCAAGTCAAGAGTTTGGAGTAAAGGATGCATCATATGTTGATGCACATCAAGATTTCGAAGAAAAGGAAATCATCATGTGTTAATGATGTTCGAGAAGAAGAGATGATCATAAGTTGATCATCAAGTCAAAAGAAGGCTCATCATGTGTTGATGGAGGGCAAATGAAAGATGTCATCATGTGTTGATGATATTCAAGTCAAGAACCCGGACTTAAAGTAAAGATGTGCGTCATCAAGCTTCAAGAACATGCTCAAGGCAAAGGTATGACTAGCTAGGGCTAAGAATGTGTTCCTAGTCTTTTATCAGTTTCGGTGTTTGGTTGAAAGACCGGATTGCTAGTATAGGTTATCGTACTATTAAGAGGTGTCTTGACTAGTAGCTTAAGTTTGTCATGTGTTGATAGCTCGTTGTGCTTGCTCTAGCTCTCGTTGGCATGTTGCCTATATTTGCGAATGTGTTTTGCAAAAAGTTGAGACTCATACATAATCCTTGTAGCATGTGACTTTAGTTTACGAATGTGTTTTGCAAATGGTTTGAGTCTATGTACCTTATCCCTTATGGCATTGATTCTAAAAGTTGGTAAATGTATTTTGTAACTTGTTGAGAATCTTGTCTTTAACCCTTGTTTGCATCACGCATCAATTGACAAATGTGTTTTGTAAATTGAGTTGAAGCGGAGTGCAATATGTGCCTTTCTCAGAAAAGGCGGTAGTACCAGCGTGTACTGGGCAGTACTACCGGACTACGGTAGTACCAGAGTTCTTTGAGAGGAACTACCGCAACTGGTCGAAGACCGTGTTGTGAACAGTGGTCGAAGACCTTGTCGTGAATAGTTGTCGAAGACCGTGTTGTGAGCAGTGGTCAAAGTCACTGGTCGAAGACTTGACTGGTCGTGAACAGTGGTCGTAGACAGTGGTCGAAAACACTAGTCGTAGACAGTGGTCGTAAACTTATGGAGCGTGTCGGCGGCGATGACCAGGGCGGGAGAGGGAAGAGGTCGTGGGAGGAAGGTGGCGGGAGGGAGATGAAGGAGGGCATTTCGGTCATTTCGCGTGGCCAAAACAGGGAACAACATGGGATATTAATAAAATAATCAAAACGAGATATTTAATTAAGGTTCAAACTAAGCGAGAGGTAAAAAACAATTACATCGAGAATGAAAGTATAATCTTGAAACACATCTAAGCGATAGGTAAATAATCAATTCCCCCTATTGACGATTGTGGTGGGTACCAATTCGAAAACAGGATACAAGGTCAGATGGGTAATTCCAGGTTCCTAAAAAAATAGAGAGAAGAGGAAACATAACGAGATCACGCTTGTCCGATCCTTTTTGCTGGAAGCCTAGTGCTTAGAGTTTTTGGCGAAAATAACCAAAAGGAGTAGTTGATTAATGGCGATGTAATGGCAGCAAAAGGAATATATTATATAGTATTTGAGTAATTTACAAGGTCAAAAACTCAAAGTGAATTTTCAAAAAAAAAACTCAAAATGACATGAACTCCGCAAGACCTCTCTATCGATTTAATCATGGTTGTCAATGGCATAATTAAAAGGGAGAAGTAGAGAAATTAAGCATCTAGATCAACAGAAATGGCAAGGGCCAATTAATGGTAGAATTAAAGGGAGGAAGGGCAATAAAAAATCTTGGCAACCAACATGGTCAAGGACTTTAACAATTTGGATTTTGGAGCAGTTAATAGTTACCAAACTATAACATTGTTTAGGAAAAATCTAATATACCTAAGTTACCCAATACCTTTCAAGCACCATAGAAATTCTCATAAAGGGTTTCCTGGTAAATTTTGTAGCAACTAACCCATAGATTAGCGAGGAACAGGGTAATCGTTTGTCCTCGAATGTGTATGGTTAAACTATTTTTAAATTTCTCCAACAATATATGAGAATGATACAAGTACACATGTCTCCCTAAAAAATGCTTTAAATTAGAAATTAGAAATTTATTAGATTTTACAAATAATCCATTGCGATACAATTAGTGGTGAAATTTATGCGCCGGAGACTCACAGCACTAGTAGTAGACGAAGGGGGTAAAGACTAGGGGTGAAAACGGGGCGGATAATTTCGCCTGATTTGCTATCGTATTCGGAAAAAATCCATGTGGGGTACTATTATTTAGTTCTGATATGCATAAGGTATTATCCGCAAAAATCTCATGGAATATGGGAAGAACAATATCCAATCCATGTCCGTATTTTATAAGATATCCAAAATGGATATCGATAAACATTAATATCCTCGATGGTTTTCTAGTCATTGGCTAATATATAATATGAATTTATATTTGATTATGTTTATGTTGTTAAGTACGATAAATAATTTTCTAATAGATAGTATAATTTGACACTTTTGTTGGTGAAGTTATATCTTTTCTTTATGTGTAACTACCCGTCAAGTTATTCGTGACCGATTTAAATCCGATCAGCGTCCGCCCTGTACCTTTACCGCGAAAAATCCATGATTCAGAGTAAAAATATAGGTTAAGACACGAGAAGAGCAGCATCCGACCCATTTTCACCTATAGTAAAGACTAGGTAGAGACAGGCGTGAAATTCCGGTAATGCCCCTGGACAGTCCATCCACTCCTTGGTCGGATGGCATGATCTGAGCCGTCCGTCCGTCCGTTGATGACTCCTCTCTCCTCGGAAGCAACAAGCAAAGCAAAGCAAAAGCAAGAGAAGAAAGAAGAGAGGAGTGTCGAGTCCAATCTCCAATGAATCCTAATCCCGATCCCCCCGACCCCAATCTTCCTCTTCCCCCGACCCCGACCCCGTCTCCGTCTCCGTCTCTCCTCCATCCGCCCCTCTCTCTCGCACGCCAAGTCCCCAACACCATCGAACCCTCACTTCCCTCGAGGAAGCCGAGGAGAAGGAATTCTCCTCTCGCAGGCGTCCTCCTCCTCCTCCGCTCTACGGGACTGCACTGGACTGGGCTTGGACTGACGATCCATCCCATCCGGGCTTGCTTGGACTTGGATTGATCTCTTCTTCGGTTGGTAAGGAAGCCCTAGCCCTAGCCCTAGCCCTAGCTTGCTTGGATTCTTGGACATCTTTTCTTTGCTGCGACTGTGAGCAATCTAATCTAACATAATCTGGTATAATCCAATCCATGCAGTTCGTTGCGGTTTTGCTTCCAAATCAGCTGTCTACGTACACATGCTTGCGCTTGTGCTGTTTCACATGGTAACAAACAAGCTTTCTTAGTTCTAGCTGAATGAGTATTATTGTTAATTATTGCTGTCGTGTCAGCTAGGTCAGATGAGATAGTAGAAACAGAATACTTGACCTGCAGAATGGCAGCGGGCCAGCAAAAGAAGCGTCTCACAAATTCAAGCCTACCAGACCAATACAGACCCAAAAAGAAACCAAAGTTTGACTCACCTGACTCTCTACTAGTGAATCTCAAGTCTCACATTCATCTCAAGTGGGATGAACCCTCCAAGAGAGTCATTCCCAGCAAGGAACAAATTGGGATTCCATGGTCTCACCTGGCCCCTTTCATAGACTCACCCTCACCCCGGAACAAACGTCCTTCGGCCCTGCCTGACGTCACATGTGTTCCCAGGGACATTTTTGCTTTGGAAAACTTAACTGGAGTGCTATCCTACGAGGTACCTTACCTACTTCTCTCATTCTTTCCGCTACTCAACCTATATGTTTCTAGGTCTGTTGCTTCAGCTCACTTGATTTTGCTTTGTCATTAGGTCTGGGTTACATGCCTAACAGAGGCCGAGCGAAAGTTTCTTACTCAATTTCTTCCAACCGGGACCAATGCAGACGAAATACTGCATTTGTTGCTTGCAGGAAAAAATCACCACTTTGGGAATCCTTTTCTAAGCTGGCAAGTACAGCGACTTACAGTGCGTGTCTGATTTGTATACGAACGCAGCTATGTGCAATTGTGTCCTCTCTCTTGTGCATGTTCTGTTACTTATGCTATCATCAATTCTGTGTTTATACATAAATTACCTATTACTATTACCAACTAAGAATTGTTAGATTTCATATTCCATGTTTCTTGCCTTATTTACCAGTAATACTATGAACTTGATGCCCAGTTTCAGTGAAAAGTGAAAACCAATGTTCCATTCCTTTGGTCTAAAAAATGTTCTTTCTCCTCTTACACTCATAATTAGGTCACATGTGACTGCAATATTTTCTCTCTCCATTTGATAGGTTAATTCTGTATCGTTTCATATTGTAACCAAGGTAATATCTATATTTTTGCATCCACTATCTGTGTCAACACACATATTTTTGCCCCCTTTGGTCAGTTGTCCTGCATCTTTTCTCTAGTTATGCTTGTGCCTAAAATGATGCAACCCTTGCGCCTATGGTAATGTCAAAACACACAGTAAATGGTACTTGCATAATGATGTCTTTTTATGCATCAACACAATTGTCACACAAAAAAACGCCTTACTGCATTTTACCACTTCCTTCTGTGCTGCTGTCATACAGAACTTCAATCTGGTGCTTGACAACAATTGAGTCCTCACCTAGTCCATCTGTTAGATATGAACACTGATTTAGGTATATTATCGAACTCCAGGTCCTCTTCTCTTTGTTATGGTGATCTTCATCCAGATGCCATACTTAATAAGGAGCAGCAAATTAGAGACGACGAGAAGGCATATCGTGCAGAGTTAAACAATTACCACTCCAAGTATGTCAAACTGGAAATAATGTTACCAATTTACCACACTGTGGTCATATTGCAATTATGCATGCAGATCCTAATAACACCTAACTGTGCAGCATGGTTGACATCTTGAAGAAGTGGAAGGAGAAATGGTTAACTTGCGACAATCCAGAAACCTTGTTCAGGTTATTCTTTCTTGACTGATTCTTTATCTATTGATAAGTTGATACTTAATCTCTCATTCATCCTCAAATTTACTGATTTTTTGAAAATACACACTAATTGCACTCCCGAGCAAGGATCAAGAAACCGGTACCGGGTGAAATCCCGCCGGGCGGCCGGTAACGGTTACCGGCCGGTAACCGGAAAACCCGGGAAAAACCCGGTTGAAATTCGTCCGAATAAATTTGAATTTGGGATCTAACCGCCGGGATTTTGAATTTGAATTCGAAGAATTCTGGCCGGGATTTTGGATCCTGGTCCCCACTAGGAAATCCGGTTACCGCCGGTAACCGGCCGGGGTTTTCCCCTGCTCCTGAGAACATTTGAATAATGTTTTGGGTCCTTCAACTTTGGAGGTAGGTTCTTTTTAAGCTTCCAACTTAAGGCTCCCTTGTAATCCTTCAACTTTCAGGTCTGGTCCCTTTTTGTCCACTCACCTTTTAGGTGTTATCACTAGCTATTGGATTGGAACATCCTTTTTTGTTATCTTGTGAAACTATACATCTTACATTCTTACTAGTTCGAAATTTTGAACATCCTGATGATACTTTGCTATGCTACTGCTAATTCAACTGCTTGCCAATGGCTCTTCAGTGCACTTCCCTAGGAAAGGAAAATCTCATGCAATGTGTTTTGGATTACGAAATTTTGAACATCCTGATGATACTTTGCTATGCTACTGCTAATTCAACTGCTTGCCAATGGCTCTTCAGTGCACTTCCCTAGAAAAGGAAAATCTCATGCAATGTGTTTTGGATTATTCTTACTTTGAAGCTTATGCTTGTACAGGGACAACCCTGCTAAACAGAAACGAAGAGACCTGCAATCACCTAGAGAAAACATCATATTTTCAAAAGCTCCTAAGAAGGAAACGCCCATGAAGGTTCTACGAAATGGTGATGTCTCACAGTTTATGTCATATATTAAGGTAAGCTTTTTGATTCTCAGAATATTTTTTGTCATTGAAGTAGTGCTGATGTAATATATAATTTTTTTCCAGTCATGTAGTCCTTAGTTTAACATAACCAATGAGCTTTGAATCACATATCCATTTCTGTTGCTAATTCAGTATCAAGTTACTTAATTGGCTTGTTTCACCAACAATATCAGTAATATTCAATTCATTTAGGACAAAAGTAATTCTAGATCTCACATACAAATCCATTCTTAATGTAATCCTTTGTTTGAGGATTCCATCTTGAATTCTTTATTGATGTTTCAACCAGCCATTGCCAATGTATCACTTATATACCATGTTGCCCTTTGCTTGAGAGTGCCGTATTGTTGGACGCATCTGCCAGCAATTGCCAATGTACTGCTTATGCAGCATGTTGTTATGTGCAAATTAAGTGGAACATACTTTTTTAGTGTTATGCAATGCCTGTATGATCTTTAATCCTATATTCACTTCTTTGTATGTAATTTTCAGATCAGTAGGTCACAACATGATCTTGTTAAGAGAATTAAACAATCTGGTGATGGCATTCAAACGAAACATCTTACTCGTGTTATCGGTGACATTGATAACTTCCATGTGAAACCATATGAAACATTGGTGGAGGATGAAAAGAAGAGACTGCACAATCATTGGTCAGTATTATCTTAATTTAGTATCTAAGCTTTTGATGGGTAAAGTTCTTACGTGTAATTATAACCATGCTAGGGCCATTCTATCATGCAAAGACCTCCCTGCTGCTTTGGAGGCCCGCAGGGACAGGAAGTTGATGATTGAGAATTTAAGGACGTCACTGTGCCTTGAACTTGCGGAAAAGAATACATCTGTGGTGGAAAAGGTTTGCTGTGCTTTATCCTCCCGTTTTTATTTTGGGGTCCTTTTACTTTTATATGAATAGGTCCTTTTACTTTTATACGAATAACATGGTATGGATTTTTACTTTTATATGAAGGAACATGCTGTGGATAGTATTTGGTACTGCTATACATTTACCATGCATGAGAATTGTATACCTACTATCAGTGTTACAGGGACTTACATATCCATTTTTTTGGCGTGTCCTAGCCCGCCGACTTCGTCGAAGTCGCAGTGACAGGGCACCACAAACCGCTTAGGCGGCGCCTAGGTCCGATTTCTTGAACCTTGATTTTTGAAAGTTGGCTACAAAATTAACCAAACTAATATAAAAAACTGAACCTAATTAGCCGAATTAATTTGGTTCTGTTAATTCGGTATTTCGGTTAACCAAAACATGCACAATGATGACCATGACACTCCACTTCTAGATCTCTAGCCCCCACGCTTGGTGCCCCTGCAGCTGTTGCACCACCAGGCTCACCACGAGCACCACAAGGAAGAGTACGAGCACAAAGAGTTCGAGTGAGGGGCAAACCCTGTGGCGGCATTGTGTCGCGGATGCGGAGGTCAGGACGCCGTCCTTGCGGAAGACGTCCTCGTCGTCGTCAGCGTCGGTGAGGGTGTGTGGGGTGGAGGTGGTGCCCTCGCGACACTAGGGGTCTGGGAGGCTGAGGGGTGGGAGGAGGTGGCAGGCTGACGACCGGTGGCTGTCGCAGTAGTGGCCGATACCTACCACTGTGGCGGCTAGGGTTGGGGATGGATTTGGGGGCGCCTGTGCGAGTGGGTGGCCTAGTCCTGAGTCCTTGGCATTTGGCGAGGTGAGGCAGGTGGAGTTGGGCCTTAGCATGCGTTAGTGGCTTAATACGCAAGAGCGAGGACGGTTGTGTAGATAGTTTGGTAATTCGGTCTAATGTGTTTCAGAGAGATTGAAATCGAACCTAATACCAAATAGAGCAAAAAATAAAACCAAACCGATCACCAAAAACCGAACAAACCAAAAATTTCGGTTGATTCGGTTCGTAGTAAAAATGCCCGCCCCTACATGTCAGCCAGCAAAGCCACCCAGTGACCTCACTCGAGCCACTTACACATGTTTGATGACTAAAACACCTAGTTTCTGAGTTCAGTGACCAATATGAACCATCAGGACAAGTTTGATGACCCACTGCAATTTACTCCATTTTTAGTCTCCAATTGTGCAAGAATTATTTTCATAAAGCTGTGCAACACTACTTTTTTTCTTTTTCTTTTTGAAAACTCATTTAACAATTATTATTTTGTTTCTAACAATCTGCATTGTTTATTTTTTTTATGAGAAGGCAGAACAGGTAGCTGACAGAACAGCAGATGTTGGACAAGATGGTGCTTATCAAAATGGGGACCTCTCAGATGAACAGGAAGAATTGGTAGAGCACTCTCCTCAGGGTGTGCTGCAAGCCGGGAATGACAGCAGCGCAGTTCTTGAAGATGAAGATGTCAAGGATACAACTGATACATATAGATCATTTCGCTCTCATGACAGCCCAAACATGAAAGATCAAGATGTTATGCACATAGATAACACAAATATAACTACCCAGAGTCAGAATAGCTCAGATGAACAAGATCAAGATCTTAAGAATATCAGCTGCACAAATACAAGCACTGACAGTGGCAACAGCTCAGACAAGAAAGATGAAGATATTGAGGATATACGCTATAGGAATGGAATCTCCCAGAGCAGTACTAGCCCAGGTGTGGAAGATGAAGATATGAAAGACACCAGCTGCAAAGATACAACCCTTCAAGATCATAACATCCCTGATATACAAACTCAGGAGCCTGACGCCATCAGTCACGCGGCCACACCTATCCAAGGCCTTAACAGCCCAAATATGCTAGTTCAAGATCTCAAGAACAGTAGCTACACAGGTCTATCTATTCATGGTCATGCCGGTTCGGATGAGCAAAATGATGATTTAAAAAACATCAGCTACCCGAGGGCCTCTACTGGCCATGATATGAATGACATCCCTTCATCAAACAGTAATCAAAGGATGGATCATATGGTTGTTGACCAAAAAGAGGCTGAGAGTATTGCAATTATTCCCTCTGATAGTACCTTGCTGTTCTTGAAGCCTTTGAGCCAACAAAAAGATGTGGAAGAAGGTCCGGAACTAAAAGAGCCAGCTGAAAAATGTGAGAAAGATTTGTGGCAGTCAGCAAGCCCTGTGGAATCCTTTTACCGCCCTCCAGAGAAAAATAGCCTGTACACACAATCAGGTGACCTGCAGCTTAAGCATCATCTCTCTGGTGGACAAGCAACTTCTATGATTGACTTGGGGAGAGATGCCAGAAGTCGACAGCAAGCTCAAGTCACTATTACCGCTGCATTACCAATGGGCAATGCGGCATCTCTGTTGCAACCGTGCACAAACCAGCAGAACAATCAGCAGCTCCAAATTAGAGCGATGGGCATGGGAATGACCCCCTCTTATTCCCTTGGACACGTAAATGTCATAAATAAATCTATTGATTTACATTCCATGACAAACGACCGTTTAGGTCAATCTGCTCTGGTTTGCAGCCCCTTGCAGGAGCAGATGCAGTTGCTTGATCAGAGCCACAGTGGACTTTACTTGCAACAACTTCCGAAGAATCTGTATTCTGGTGCAGGGCCTTGTACTCAAGAGACCTTTCCTATGGTTGAGCAGCAAAATTTCGCTGGTCACGCAGCTGTGGATCGAAGTTGTAACTGGTTCCATGATGAGCTCCCACCACATAATAATTGGTCTGGAATGGAGTCAGATGGCATTGCAGCTCAGGACATGCCTGAGGGAAGCAGTGCAGATGGAAGCCTTTTCAGTGTACTGTCCCAGTACAAACAGGCATCTCCACGCATGCAATTGGGTGCGGCGAGCTCCGACCAGTCCCTTGAAACGAGGAATCTAGTTCCTCCTGCTGCTGCTCAAGATGTACTTGTCCCTAGGGCTGAAAATATAGTTTCCCCATGCCCAAATATGTATGGGTACATCCATAATTTGGCAAGTAATCCTCCGAGTAGTGGTGTAGATGTTTCAGTGAACAATCTGCAATGGGCAAACCTGGCACAGGAGAGTCATGGAATGCCTGATCCTTGTTTCAGGCAGTTTGGAGGGCCCTGGTCAAGATAATAGCACTTGGTGTAGCTGAGATATTGTACAGATTGATGTAGCGATTATTCTGAAATTGGGGGCATCTGGAAGACTGGATTTCCGGGACGGTTTTTTAGATTTGCTGACATAAAACGTGACTTTGAGGTCATTATTCCGATCTTCAGGGTTTTGTTCATGTATATTTGGTTCTGTTTTTGTTTTTAATCAGCGCCAGCGGTGTATATATATGTGAGTTGCAGGGATTCGCAGAGAATGGATAAGGGCAGAATAGAATGTAATGTTTTTGACAGAGTAAGGGGATGTTTGGTAGTGGCAAGTAGCAATGTCAAAGTGTCTACTGTCTAGAGTAGAGCTACAGACAGGTCCATGCTAAAAGATTTGGTACATTTGATTTGCTGCTAAATTGCTATTGTATTATTTATAATATCAATAATAATAATTTTGTCTGCTGGCACAACTAAAGTGTGTGCTCTACTCCAGTCCATTGAAGTGAAAGAAAAGAAATTTGGATCATTCTTCACTAGTAGTAGTTGTATTTTTTTTTAAAAAAATACATCATTCTTCACTAGTAGTAGTTTTAGGTAACAGATGCAAATCACTATGTATCCCATCCTACCTAAAAAGGAAAAGAATAGTAAGGTCCTGTCGGTGCGAAATTCCTGCATTCGAAACGGTAACTCCGAGGTCCGAGCCGATCCGCATTCGCAGGCAGCACCCAAATCCAGTCCTCGCCTCCCAGGCAGAGACAAGAACACACAGGAAAGGGTGTTTGGGACGGGATGGCTACGGCTTTTTGCTAGAAAAAGTTGGAAGTCGTTCCAAACAGAGAACTTTTTTATCGGTTTTATTTGAAACCCGAAGCCTTCACAGGGCAGCTTCTCACCACCCTCTTCCACATTTATCCCTCAAGTTCACAAGTATTTACCTGTTTTTGCCATTGCATAAAAGCCCCGCTCGATCAAACCCTAACCCCTACGCCCCGAGCCTTGCCTCTTCCTCCCACGTGACGCTGCCGCCCCTCGTCCTCCTCCCACGTCAGCCCCACCTCCTCCCGTGACGGCGTGACCTCCTCCCACTCGCCAACGCCCGGCGTGACCCCTCCTCCTCCTCCTCCCCACTCGCCAACGCGCCCCATCTCCTCCGCATCGCCACCGCCCTCCTCCTCGGCGGATATCTGTTAGCATAAGAAAGCAAGGATCGGGTGGCTAGAATAGAACCTAGTAATCTTGAACGGATTGCACGATACCCTTTTGTAATGAAAATCCAAGGAGAGACTGCTTTGTTGGTAAAGAAGATTGCATATCTCGCATAAAGCAAATCGGGTGGCTAGAATAGAACCTAGTAATCACTCCATATAAGTAGTACTCAGGCTTTGCGCATTTGTTATCGTGATGTTAAACCCTAGTTCTATGTTATATGCATCTACTTTTCCCATTTCTTAGCTTCTTACACTATTTTCTTGCCATTTGATTACTGCGATTTGCCACCAAATTAGATGGAGAAATTCGGATATTGTCTGAATCCTGACAAGTGGTATCACAACCATTGAATCCTCGGCCAGAGTTTTCGCGATCGAGGCGGTTCCAAGGTGGAAAAGGTTGAGGAACTAGTTTCCTCTGTAAAATTTAGGATCCAGCTCTTGGAAGCCGATCTGTGAGAAGGAAAGCGGCGACGCATATTGGTGGAGAGGGTTTGAGAGGATCTTCGATTTGGGTGGAAGACCGTGCATTGTTGAAGGCGAGGTGGGACATCATCTGGAAGGCGAGGTGGAGGAAATCAAGGTAAAGATGGCAGAGATGAACCAACAGAATGCATAGATGGGAGAGACTATCAAACAATTGCAGATCTAGATGCAGGAAAACACAAATCAAATGCAAAAGCAAATTGAGGCATATACAAGTATGATTTTGGCCAAGATCGGGCAAGGAAAGTGACAAGTTGGAGCTAAAGCACCGCAGCCTAGGAAGGCACGGGAAGCCAGTTCGACATGGAGTGCGGAGACTCACCAAGCCTAGCCGATCGAGTGGTGGGAACTCCAGGAAGTGAGCACTCTTTTGCTCCATCAAGAATGTGCCTAGGTATGAATGATTCACCTTGTCTACCAGTTTCAGTTCTAGGCACTAATGTTGTTCCTACCAATGTGAATGCCATTTCCACCTAGTTTACCACCTCTAGTCTCTGTGTTGCCAGTTCCACCTATAGGAACCCATGTTCCTCATCTACCAGGGGGTAACTTTTCACCGCAATATATGAATGTTGTGCCTAATGGTATACCACCCTAAGGGTAGGGGTGAAAACGGATCGGATAGTTTCCGACCGATCCAGACGGAAACGGATTCGGATTGTCTCCGATCGGATTTTACTGGATAATCCTCGGATCGGAAACGGAAACGAATATGGTAGGCATGCTATCCGGCGGATACAAATACGGATTATCCGGATAAGACAAAGGTCGGATATCCGGATTTCGGCCCAAAAGAGAAAATGTGATTTTAATTGATTTCTGAATTTCAGAAAATACAACAAATCAAATAGCCTTTTAGAAAATAGCAAATAGAGTTCAAAAATTCTAGAAAAAATCACAGAAATTCTTTGAATTATTTTGAACATAATAAAATTAATTTCAACTTAAAGTTGATTTTTATTTTTGCACATAAATTATTTTTATTTTTGGAAAATAGGAAAAACCTTTTTAAAATCCAAAAAAAATAAAGAAATTAATTAAAAATCACTTTAAATCCAATAAAATCCCAAAAAACTCAATAAATTTTATTTTTGACATTACATACTAGGAAATTAAATAATTGACTTTATTTTATTATTTTTTCTTTTTAACCAAGAAAACTCTTTTAAATCTCAAAAAATCCAATAAAATAATAACTTTATTTATTTTTGGTAACATACTTTGGGATGTTACAGTCATTTGCGTATAGATTAACCATCCAGCCTGATCGATGTTAGTGTGAATTAAGTTTTATGTATGTGATGAACTAAGTGTGAATGCGTGATAACTTGTGACTTTGTGAGTTATAACTTATGAGCTAAATATGGTAAACTAAGTGTTATATTTGTGATGAACTAGTTAATGCAGCTTGCTAGCGCCAATATTATGTGTGGTTGCTGAAAATATGAACAATTCATGAATGTTTGCATCAAATAAACTAGTTATATGTTTTCGTTAATTTCTGGCATACAATTTAAAGGGTTTTCATGTTCCGAAAAATATACGCGACCGTATTCGTTTTGATTCATATTCGCTCCGTATTCATATTCGATATTATTCGTATCCGTATTCATATCCAGGGTATTCGTATTCGAATCAGAAAAAATATGAAAACAAATATAGCAGAGCTATTATCTGTCTGTATTCGATCCGTTTTCACCCCTACCTAAGGGTATGGGGCTTACCAGTACAACGGATACCCACCTATTAGACCTAAACAATGTTGGGCCAGACCCAATGAATACTGGAATGAGAATCAAGCATCCTAGCAACCTCACCAGAACACGAATCAGTACAGTCAGACGTTTAGCAAAGGACCTAAGCTAGAATTTCCTAAGTTTGATGGAGATAATCCTGAATCCTAGATTAGGAAGGCTGAGAAGTGCTTCGAGTTATCAAGAACATTACCGGAGCAGAGGGTCTCAATAGCTGAAGTATACCTGATAGGAATAGCTGATCAATGGATTAACAGTAACAACATTGATACTAGCAGTTTGAGTTGGGCCCAGTTCTGTAATATGATCTGCAAAAGGTTTGCTGGACAACAGAATTGATATTGCTGATGCTTTCAAAGGGTTGCAACAAAGTGGAGCAATAAGTGCTTATATTGACAAATTTGAGAAATTATGGCATTAGTGAAGAGAAACAACCCAACCTTAAGGGAAGGATATGTTTTGGACTTCTTTTTATCTGGATTGAAGGATTACATCAAGATCTCACTGAAATCATTGGACCCTAGAACTCTAGTGGATGCATATGTTCATGCTAGAAATTATGAGAATATGCCCATGTACAAGAAACAAATGTGGTCGAATGTTCCTAATCCTAAAGGAGGTTATCAAGCTAGTAATGCAACCAAAGGGGGTGTTTCCCTCAACAAAGGGGTCAAAACTAGTCCTTCTGAACTGACAAGTGGAACAATGGAAAGTGTTTGAAGTGCTAGGAGCCTTGGGTACCATGCCATGGAAATATATGTAAATTCAGGAAAGGGGTTCACGTCATCACTATAGAGGATGAAGAAGAAGAGGAAGCACCTACATTCACTACACCTCCCTCTAGTCTAGAACACAAAGAGGAAAACAATCAAGATCTGCAGGTTTCAATGTATACCATGTCAGGTACGAGCACTGAAGTTTCTACCTTCACCTTGAAATTGGAATTGGGGAACAAAACTAGTTGACATTGGAAGCACTGCAACATTTATAACTCCCATAATTGCTATGAAGACTCACTGCCAAATCAAGAATCATGAACCAGTGAGAGTATCTATAGCTAATGGTGAGATCATCCTGAGTGAAGCTATCTGCCACAATTGCCACTACACCATACAAGGAGAGGTATTTAACTCAGACTTTAGAATATTGAATTTGAAGGGGTATGATATTATATTGGAAAATGATTGGATCTATGCCCATAGTCCAATTAGTTTGAATCTGAGTACTAGAGAGTTTTCTATCTGCAAGGATGGTAAACAGACAATGTTGCTCAAAGATGAAACATTACCAGGCAAGGATTGTATGGTAAATGTGAATCAACTGCAGAAGTTGCTAGAAAAAGGAGTAGTTGGGGCAGTGGTATATTCCAAACCAACACTAGTTATCAGTACCATCACTGAAGAGATACCCAGAGAAATAAAAGGAATTCTTAGCCACTAAGATATTTTTGAAGAGCCAAATGAACTGCCCCCCATGAGAGAACAAGATCACAATATACCCCTTACTCTAGGATCTGAACCAGTGAATGTCAAACCTTACAAGCTTCCTCACCACAAGAAAGATGCTATGGAAGGGATGATTGATCAATTGTTGAAGTCTCACACCATCCGGCCTAGTGTAAGACCCTACTTATCTCTTGCAATTCTTGTGAAAAAGAAGGATGGGACCTGGCGTATGTGTATAGACTATAGAAAATTGAATGCAAATACAGTCAAAAATAGATATCACATTCCTGTGATAGAAGACTTATTGGATGAGTTACATGGAGCTAGCTACTTCTCTAAGATAGACTTGAGGCCTAGGTATCACCAAATAAGAATGAACACTGCAGACATTCCTAAAACAACCTTCAGGACCCATGTGGGGCATTTTGAGTTTGTAGTTATGCCATTTGGTCTCACAAATGCACCAGCAACCTTTCAAGCCTTAATGAACAAGATCTTGGCCAAGTATTTGAGGAAGTTGTGCTTGTTTTCTTTGATGGCATCCTGATTTATAGTCTCTTACTAGAAGAGCACAAGGAGCACCTGGAGATTATACTAACTATATTGAGAGAGAACAAATTGTTTGCCAAGAGTAGCAAATGTGTGTTTGGACAAGAAAGGGTGGAGTACCTCAACCATATTATTAGTAAGGATGGTGTAGCCACTGACCCTCAAAGGTGATGGCAGTCAAAGAGTGGCCAGTGCCAACTAATGTGACAGAATTGAGGGGATTTATGGGACTTGCTAGTTATTACAGGAGGTTTGTGAGGAACTTTGATGTAACCTGCAGACCATTATTCAATATGCTCAAGAAGAATGCTTTCCATTGGGAAAATGAACAACAACAAGCATTTAAAAGTATCAAGGAATTATTGTCCACTGCACCTGTATTGAGGGTTCTAGATTTCACACAACCTTTTGTCATCGAGACTGATGCTAGTGGGTATGGGCTAGGTGCAATATTGATTGCAAGTAGGAGGCCAATTTCCTTTTTCAATAAGGCATTAGGGCCAAAGGCTGCAACACTGTATACTTATGATAAAGAAGCCCTAGCAATCTTGGAGGCATTGAAGAAATAGAGACATTATTTAGTTGGAGCTGAGCTGGTAATCAGGACCGACCAACAAAGCCTCAAGTATATTAGTAAACAAAGGTTGATAGAAGGAGTGCAATACAAATTGATGGCTAAGTTATTGGGATGCAATTACAAGATTGAATATAAGAAAGGAAGGTAAAATAAGGATACAGATGCTCTATTAAGATCTTCAATAACCATGATGGCCATCACTACTACAGTTCCAAGTTGGATAGAAGAAGTGCAACAGAGTTATTTGGAGGATGAAAAGTGCCTAGAGTTATTAACTAAACTGAGTGTGGACAATCAAGCTCAACCTCCTTATTCCCTACACAATGGGGATAATCAGATACAAAGGTAAGCTTTATGTGGGAACTGGTACTGAACTAAAAAATCTGCTCCTGGAATCATTTCATGTATCAGCCTTGGGAGGACACTCAGGTGAAAGAGCTTCTTACCAAAGGCTCAAGTTATTGTTCTATTGGCTAGGGATGAGAATGGATGCGAACAATTATGTGAAGAAATATCCAGTATGTCAGAAAAACAAATAAGAAAATGTGCATTATCCAAGGCTTTTACAACCTTCACCTGTTCCAGAAATGGCATGGGCTTATGTGACCATGGATTTCATTGAAGGGTTGCCAAAATCTAAGGAGCATGATGTGATACTAGTAGTGGTAGACAGATTTACTAAATATGCTCACTTTATATCCTTGAAACATCCTTATAGAGTGTAGACTATTGTGGACTTGTTCATTGAAAATATATACAAGTTGCATGGATTACCATCAGTGATAATCTCTGACAGGTTTAAGATATTCACTAGCACATTGTGGCAAGAATTGTTCAAGGCTTTGGGAGTCAAGCTTCGGCTTAGCAGTGCATATCATCCATAGTATAATGGTCAGACAAAAGGGTCAACCAGTGCTTGGAGTATTACCTCAGATGCATGGATTTTGCAAGCCCTAAGAGGTGAAAATTTTGGCTATCTCAGGCAGAGTGGTGGTATAACACTTCCTTCCACACCTCTTTATGATTGACACCATTTCAAGCATTGTATGGAATCAAACCACCCCAAGTGACAGAAGCAATGGTACCAGATGCTACTGTGGGTGGGAATCACAACCTTTCTAAGCAAAGAATGGCAATCCTTGAGGCTATTAAGAGTTCATTACAAAAGACTTAATCTAGGATGGAATTATTTGCTGACAAGAATAGAGTGGAAAGGGAATTCAATGTTGGTGAGATGGTGTACTTGAAAATGCAACCATATAGGCACAATGCCCTGGGATTACACAATTATCTAAAATTGCATTCCAAATTCTATGGACCCTACAGAATTTTAGAGAAGATTGGACAAGTGGCTTATAAACTCTTGTTACCAGTTGGAAGTTTAATACACCCTGTCTTCCATATGAGTCAATTGAAGAAGCATATTGGTCCTAGAGTTATTCCCAGCCCAGAGTTACCATTAGTGGATCTAGAAGGAAATATTTTGACTGAACCAATCGCTGTTGTGGAAAGGAGGTTAGTGCTTAGGAACAATGAACCGGTGGTGCAGTGGCTGGTACATTGGATGAATTTACCTGCTGAAGCTACTACCTGGGAAGATGCTGATTTTTATCTTGAAGGTATTATCGAATTTTCATCATTGAGGACAATGATCTTAAGGAGGGGGCATTGTCAGACTTGAAGAAATCTAAAATGAGCTAAAGGGAGAAGTAGAAGGGGGAAAACACTTGAACGGTCAGGATTGCACGATACCCTTTCGTTATGAAAATCCAAGGGAGAGACTCAAGGGTGGCTAGTTAAGAAGATTGGGCGACGAATATCTCTGCATACCCCTAAGCAAGGATCGGGTGGCTAGAATAGAACCTAGTAATCAATGTTATCTGTATTTTTGCAGTTTTGTCGGCAGAAATGTTCTTGCGTCAGCAACGCCAATTGGGCACTCCATATAAGCAGTACTCGGGCTTTGCGTTTGAATTCATGATGCTAAACCCTAGTTCTGTGTTATATGCATCTACTTTCCCCATTTCTTAGCTTCTTACACTATTTTCTTGCCGTTTGATTACTACGATTTGCCACCAAATTAGATGGGAAAATTTGGATATTGTCTGAATCCTGACAAGTCCCTTACCCCGCTTCTGCCTCCGAGTGCTGTCTCTACATCCTCTAATTTCGTAATTCGTGTAGAGGGCCATGGGGTTCAGGTGCTGTGTCGAGCCTTCTTCCCTAGAGCAAAAAACCCCTGCGCCTCCGTCCCTTCGCACGAGAAGCCCCTGGTGTCTCTCTGGTCCCTATGGGGCATTTCCACAAGCACGTAGGCTGCGGGCATCACGGGACTGAGGTTCTCGAGACCGGCTACCTCAGTTACCTCAAGCTCATGAGCTCTGAGGCGTTTTGCCCCGTAGGCGGCGGAGCTGCGGCGATGTGCTTCAAAGTGACTACTCCATCGTCTTTGGTAATCTTTTGGCGTTGTTGCTGAGCACTTCTTGCTAGATGTCCATTAATAAATTGTGTACATTGTTAGTTGTTAATCTTGCTGTTTAGCTAGTTGCTAATATTAGTCTTGTGTTTTATATTTGCATGGTACTGCAGATGAGTCATCATGACATCATCATGACATGGTGCATGCTTAGTGTGGCGCCTGAATCATGCAAGTTCATGTTGGGCAGCTAGCGCACATCATTTTGTGTGTTATGCCGCGATCCTAGGACGTGATATGGCACGTCCTCTGCAGGATATTGGCCTAAGTTTAGGATGTTATTTTTGGTAGCTTTGTTGTATATATCGAGCAAGATAAGAAGGAAAGAAAATAGAAAAGACGTATGTGATTACGTGTCGCCAAAAATATCGATCATCTTCCTCGTGTGTGTTGCTTTGCCAATCTCCTGGTGTTCGCATGAGTTAATCTGGGCTAATTCCAACATTTGTTATCAGAGCAAGGTTCATTGGAGGCGATGAGTGACAACTCCGCGGAGAAGAAGATACCACCTAAGGCACTGGTGAACGGCGGTGAGATGTCGTCGTCCATGAGAGCTCCGACGAGAGGAGGTGGAGTGCCAATTCAGTATCCGATGTTGAGCGACACCAACTACGACCTGTGGGCCATGAAAATGAAGATCATCCTACGTGTACTTGGTGTGTGGCGCGATAGAGGGTGAAGCACTGGTCTAAGAAGAGAAAGATCATGGCACCCTCGCCGTAATCTCCCAAACCGTACCGGACGCCATGATCATGGCCATCGCGGAGAAGGAGTCAACGAAGGAAGCATGGGAGACCATCAGGGAGATGCGTGTCGGGGAGGATCGTATCAAGAAGGCATCGGTACAAGTGTTGAAGAGGCAATTTGATCGGATGTTCACGAAGGATTACAAGACGATCTCGAGTTCTCAAAGAAACTCACCATAATGGGGGGAGAGATGCGGTCATTCGTCACTGAGGTGAAGGACTCCACGGTGGTGGAGAAGCTATTTGGCACCATCCCTGACAAGTTCCTCCAGATCGTCGACACGATCGAGCAATGGGGAGATGTGTCGATGATGTCCCTCACAGAGGCGATTGGACGCCTACGGGCATTCGAGGAAAATATGAAGGGGAGGCGGCACGGCAAGGAAGAAGGGGCAGCTTATGCTCTCACGTGCGCAATGGGAGGCACTATCCATTAAGGCAGTGAAAGTTCTAGCAGTGGCGCAAAGAAAGGCGGTGGGCGCGGTGGTGGCCGTGGCCGCAGTCGCGGTCAAGGCAGTGGGGGCGGTGACGATGTCGAGAGGAAGCCACATCGTAAGTTTGATAAAACTAAAATCAAGTGCTTCAGTTGTTCAGAATATGATTATTTTGTATCGGATTGCACAAATCCTAAGAAAGAGAGAGCTCACTATGTGGAGCGACACGTAGACGATGAGCCAACTTTGTTGATGATTGAGACGTGCGAGTTGTCCAGGATGCTCGAGCACAGCACTAAGGTTATGCTCAATGAAGAGAAGGTCAAGCCCAAGCTGGGAGTTGGAGAAAAATGGTCTAGTGATCTGTGGTATCTTGACACAGGCGCTAGCAACCATATGACCAACAGTGTGGACATGTTCACAGAAATGGACATGTCAGTGAAGGGTTTAGTCAAGTTCGACGACTGTTCCATGGTAGAGATACATGGGCATGGCACTGTGCTCCTCCAAGGTTTGTCAGGTGATCACAAAGTACTCAAGGGAGTATACTATATCCCGCGTCTCTGCAATAATATTGTCAGTTTGGGGCAGCTCGATGAATCCGGATGCAAGACCATGATTGAAGATGGTAACTTGAGCATCTATGACCGTGAAATGAAGCTACTGGCCTGAGTAAAAAGATCATGGAACCAACTGTACATTCTACGGTTGAATCGTACTCAACCGGTCTACCTCCTATCCAAGTATGAAGAGAAAGAATGGTTGTGGAACACCAGGTATGGGCACATAAATTTTTGGGCATTGAAGAACTTATCTCAAATGGAGATGGTTGAAGGTTTGCCCCACATAGAGCACGTTGAGCAACTTTGTGAGGCATGTTTGGCAGGCAAACAACACTAGAGTCTGTTTCCCCATGCGTCTGTGTATCGTGCTGAAAAACCCCTAGAGCTAGTGCACGTAGATCTCTGTGGTCCGATCAGTCTGGCAACGCCTGCGGGTAACAAGTATTTTTTGCTCGTTGTCGATGATCACTCACGTTTCATGTGGGTTGTGTTGATCAAAAATAAAGATGAGGCCCTGGTGGCTTTCAAGAAAATCAAGACAAGAGTCGAAGTGGAGACGGGATGCAAGATAAAGGCATTGCACACAGACCGTGGAGGCGAGTTTGTGTCAGGGGAGTGTGCCGCGTTCTATGAGGAGCAGAGGGTGAGGTGCTTTCTCACTGCACCTTAATCTCTGTAGCAGAATGGCGCAATCAGACTATCGTTGGTATGGTGAGGAGTTTGCTGAAGAACAAGAAGGTGCTCGGGAGGTTTTGGGGTGAGGCTGTGATGACAGCAGTGTACCTTTTGAACCAAGCGCCAACATGTAGTGTGCAAGCAAAAACTCCATACGAAGTATGGTATCAAAGAAAGCCCAAGGTGAACCACCTACGTGTATTTGGTTTTGTAGCACATGTCAAGGTGACCATTCCTCATCCCAAGAAGCTAGAAGATAGAAGCATCACGATGGTGTTTGTGGGTTATGAATCTGGTTCAAAAGCATATAGATTTTTTAACCAAGCACTGGAAGGTTGATTGTGAGCTGTGACGTTGTCTTTGATGAGAAGAGGGAGTGGAGTTGGAGCCATGCAACACAAGAGGAGGTGAATGACATAGGAGGAATTTTCATTGTGGAATTTATCACTAATCTTGATGCAGGTTGTGAACGAAGATGTGGTGGCGCGACACGGACACCTGCGATAACCGCGACGCGTCAACGCGTCAACGGCGAGTGCACCAACGCCGGCGAGTCTGTCCACGTCGGCAAGCGCACCGACACCGACAAGTCCGACGGTGCCGCAGGCGGCGGCGACACCACAGAGTCCCATCACACAAACAACAACTCCCAAGGGGCCGGTGTGTCATCGGTCTCTCTAGGAGATTTATGATGCGACAATCGAGGTGGAGCTGGACTACTCCGGCCTGTGTCTGATGGCCTTGGAGGAACCTGCAAGCATTGAAGAAGCAATGAAAGAAGGATGCTGGAAGAAAGCCATGGAGGTAGAAATGAACTCCATCTGAGAGAACAAAACTTGGGTGCTAACACACTTGCCTGCAGGTCACAAAGCCATTGGTTTAAAGTGGGTTTTTTTAAAGCAAATAAAGATTCTGAAGGCAATGTCGTGAAGCACAAGGCCCGGCTTGTCGCTAAAGGCTATGCGCAACGACAAGGAGTTGATTTTGAGGAGGTGTTCGCTCTAGTGGCTCGGCTAGAGACTATGTGACTGCTCATTGCAATGGCAGCGCCTGGAAGTTGGGAGGTGCATCATATGGATGTCAAGTCGGCATTCTTGAATGGAGAGCTAAGTGAGGAGGTATATGTGTCACAACCTCCAGGCTTTGTTGACGACGGCGAGCCACCCTCAGTGTTGAGGTTGAAGAAAGCTCTCTATGGTCTACGGCAAGCGCCCCGAGCTTGGAATTACAAGCTGGACAGAAGCCTTGTTTCACTTGGTTTTGAGAGGAGTCTACTTGAGCATGTAGTGTACAAGAAGGAGCATGATGGCTCGGTACTGTTGGTAGGAGTGTACGTAGATGATTTGATCATCACGGGGTCGGCCGTTGGTGATATATTGGAGTTCAAGAATCAGATGAAGAAGCTATTTAATATGAGTGACCTTGGGCTCTTGAGCTACTACTTGGGCATTGAAGTCTAGCAAACTGCTCAAGGGATATCTTTGTGCCAAACAGGGTATGCAGCAAAAGTCATTGAGCAATCAGGCATGAAAGGTTGCAACCCATGCCAAAACACCCATGGAGAACAGACTCAAGTTAAGCAAGAAGAGTGATGATCCAGCTATGGATGCTACCATGTATCGGAGCATTGTTGGTAGCTTACGCTACTTGGTGAACACGAGGCCTGACATAGCGTATGCCGTAGGGATTGTGAGCAGGTTCATGGAGTCACCCACAACCCAACATCTTGTCACGGTGAAACATATTTTGAGGTATGTCAGTGGTACTTTAAACTTCGGTTGTTTTTATGAAAAGATGGAAAGTGTGGAGCCAAAGTTAGTTTGCTACAGTGATAGTGATTTAGCTGGTGATGTTGATGATCGGAAGAGTACGACTGGCACTGTGTTTTATCTTGGTACAAGTCTGATAACCTGGTTGTCATAGAAGCATAAAATTGTGGCACTTTCGTCTTGTGAGGCGGAATATATTGCGGCAACCATTGCCACATGTCAGGATATTTGGCTTGCTCGGCTCATGGCAGATTTGGTGAAGAAGAAATCGGAGAAGATAGAGAGCTTAGAGTTGATAACAAATATGCAATTTCTTTGTACAAAAATCCAGTATATCATGAGAGGAGCAAGCATATTGACACAAGGTATCATTTCATCCGATAATGCGTGGAGACTGAAAAAATTGAAGTAGAGCATGTTAGCTCGGATAAGCAGCGAGCTGATGTGCTGACCAAGGCTCTTGGGCGCGTCAAATTTCTTGAGATGCGTCAAAAGCTCGGCGTGAAAGATGTGAAAGATGAACACCAAGATTAGGAGGTGAATTGTTAGTTGTTAATCTTGTTGTTTAGCTATTGCTAATATTAGTCTTGTGTTTTATATTTGCATGGTACTGTAGATGAGTCATCGTGACATCATCATGACATGGTGCATGCTTAGTATGGCGTCTAAAACGTGCAAGTTCACGTTGGGCAGCCAACGCGCATCTGTGTGTGTTATGCCGTGATCCTAGGACGTGATATGGCACGTCCTCTGTAGGATTATTGGCCTAAGTTTGGGATGTTAATTTTGGTAGCTTTGCTGTAGGTATCGAGCAAGATAAGAAGGAAAGAAAATAGAAAAGAAGTACATGCTTACACACTAGTTGGTCTGGTGGCATATGGTTTGGTTACATCACTTTCTGTGCAAGAAAATGGGAAGAACTTGCTCCCTGGAGTTGGTGACTTGGATATTCGCTTGACATTGCTTCTGATAGCTACTTCAATGGCAACTGCGAGCGCTTATTTTCTTTACATTCTAAGCACTAAATTTGTTGGGACGTCTTGTTCATATTGCTTGTTGTTAGCATTCTTTTTATTAGACTAAAGGTGTTTCTCCTCTCTTGTTCATACATGCTAATAGATAGTGAGTTTGATCATGCATACCATTACATCTGACCTCTTCTCGATATGATGTCAAAGGACACACATATTTTAGTCATCCATAAATTTTAATGTGAACACGCATTCTCTGAATCCTGGGCACTATCTTTTATTATTCTTTCACATCCTCAACTAATGTCAATTCTACTGTATTTGATAATCATTCTCCCTGATTTCACTTGCAGAGACTTGCTTTTGGTGCTCGTAGTAACAAGTATGTTGTTGAGGATTAGTTCTTTTTGTTGCCATCTTCCAACCCTGAAGAGAACTAGGAACATTTTTCTCATTATCTTTCATATTCCATTCTTTTCCTGTAAAAATAGCATGTATTACTGATGGCATCTTGAGAAACATCAATGTACTCCTCTTATGTACAATATCAACAATTTGATTGCCTCATTAAAGTTATTGTCATATGTTGAATCGTTTGAAGTCCATGTGTTATATTTATCACCCTTGTGATCTCTATTTTTGTGAAACTTATCCTTGTGATCTCCCTTGTGATCTCTATTAGTGGATATCCAACCATACCTCGACTACAAGTTTAGCAAAGTTGCATTTTGCATGTTACATCTTCCATGTAAACAGTTCATGATACATCTCTATGCACCTATGCATAAGATTGAACTCATTTTTTCTTGTTAGTTGCTAGAACTTTTTTAGTCTTTCCTACTTATTGTAATTAGGTCATGATACATCTATGCAGTTCATGTGTTTTATAATAATTATTTATTGTAATTAGTTATGTAATAATTATTTATTGTATTTATTTATGTAATAATTGTAGTTATTACGTTAATTGTCGTTAAATACGATCAATTGCGATAGTCGTCGTTAATCGCGATATTCATAATTAATTGTAGTCAATTGCGGTAGATGTCGTTAATTACGATAATTGGAGCGTTAATTGTCGTTAATTGTGTTGGTTTGTCGTCAATTGCGTTAGTTTGTCGTCAATTGCGGTACTTGTCAATTGCGTTAGTTTGTCGTTAATTATCGTTAAATGTCGTTAAACGACATCAAACAAGCCATTATTTGCCTCAGAGTATTTGGACATTTTCACGCAGGTTGCGACTAGCATACATAAAAATCAGATAGCCAAACACCAAACATTTTCAGCTTAGTCGTTCAACCGTACAGCCTAACCAGAAGTCGCTTTTCAGAAAAACTACAACCGTGCCAAACAGCTGAGTTCTCCATGGACACGCGGCAAGCTCTCCTGGACGAGCTCATGGGTACATCCCGCAACCTGACGGAAGAGGAGAAGAAGGCGCACCCGACGTCTGCGGCCCCTTCGTGTGGCGCTTCTGCCCACACGAACTCTTCGTCGACACCAAGAGCAACCTAGGTTTGTTTTTCCTCCTTCCTAGTCTTCTCTTCTCTTCCAACTTCCCTTGCCTGCCTCTAATCAATCCATCGATTTCAGACATTGTTACTTGCAGGCCCCTGCCCCAAGATCCACGACCTCAAGCTCAAGGACAGGTAAGTAACCGTCGTCCACAATCTCTAGTCAATTTGTTTTCTCTCTTCCAATTCCAGTTGCGCTATACCACACAGCTATTATGTTATGCTAGATTCCAAATGTTGTTTGGGATGTTCCGACAAAGAAATTCCTTAGGAGGATATAGAATCGTCTAGCACCGTTTAATTATTCTATCTGTTCATTCTCGTCTTCTTATGTTGACCTCTACGAGGGTATGTATGCCTGCCTGCCTTTTCTCTGCTCAAACACACTTTGAGAGCTCCTCTCCAGTGCATGAATATACTTGTCTCCAGAAAGGTTCGAGGCGAGCTTGCACTACACTAGCAGTTTCTAAGCAAACAACACTAGAGTCCGTTTCCCCACGCGTCCGTGTATCGTGCTGAAAAACCCCTAGAGCTAGTGCACGCAGATCTCTGTGGTCTGATCAGTCTGGCAACGCCTGCGGGTAACAAGTATTTTTTGCTCGTTGTCGATGATCACTCACGTTTCATGTGGGTTGTGTTGATAAAAAATAAAGATGAGGCCCTAGCGACTTTCAAGAAAATCAAGACAAGAGTCGAAGTGGAGATGGAATGCAAGATAAAGGCATTGCGCACAGACCGTAGAGGCGAGTTTGTGTCAGGGGAGTGTACCGCGTTCTATGAGGAGCAGAGGGTGAGGCGCTTTCTCACTGCACCTTAATCTCTGTAGCAGAATGGCGCAATCAGACTATCGTTGGTACGGTGAGGAGTTTGCTGAAGAACAAGAAGGTGCTCGGGAGGTTTTGGGGTGAGGCTGTGATGACAACAGTGTACCTTTTGAACCAAGCACCAACATGTAGTGTGCAAGCAAAAACTCCATACGAAGTATGGCATCAAAGAAAGCCCAAGGTGAACCACCTACGTGTATTTGGTTGTGTAGCACATGTCAAGGTGACCATTCCTCATCACAAGAAGCTAGAATATAGAAGCATCACGATGGTGTTTGTGGGTTATGAATCTGGTTCAAAAGCATACAGATTTTTTAACCAAGCACTGGAAGGTTGATTGTGAGCCGTGACGTTGTCTTTGATGAGAAGAGGGAGTGGAGTTGGAGCCATGCAACACAAGAGGAGGTGAATGACATAGGAGGAATTTTCATTGTGGAATTTATCACTAATCTTGATGCAGGTTCACAAGTACCGAACCAAGAAGATGTGGTGGAGCCAGCGACACGGACGCTAATGCACAGTGACGCGTCTGGCGCCGGCACACCTGGTGCAACTGCGACGTCAACGCTGGCGAGTGCACCAACGCCGGCGAGTCTGTCCACATCGGCAAGCGCACCGACACCGGCAAGTCCGACGGTGCCGCAGGCCGCGCCGCCGCCGACACCACAGTCCCATCACACAAACGACAACTTCCAAGGGGCCGGTGTGTCATCGGTCTCTCTAGGAGATTTATGATGTGACATTCGAGGTGGAGCTGGACTACTCCGGCCTGTGTCTGATGGCCTTGTAGGAACCTGCAAGCATTGAAGAAGCAATGAAAGAAGGATGCTGGAAGAAAGCCATAGAGGTAGAAATGAACTCCATCTGAGAGAACAAAACTTGGGTGCTAACACACTTGCCTGCAGGTCACAAAGCCATTCGTTTAAAGTGGGTTTTTAAAAGCAAATAAAGATTCTGAAGGCAATGTCGTGAAGCACAAGGCTCGGCTTGTCACTAAAGGCTATGCACAACGACAAGGAGTTGATTTTGAGGAGGTGTTCGCTCTAGTGGCCCGGCTAGAGACTATGTGACTGCTCATTGCAATGGCAGTGCCTGGAAGTTGGGAGGTGCATCATATGGATGTCAAGTCGGCATTCTTGAATGGAGAGCTAAGTGAGGAGGTATATGTGTCACAACCTCCGGGCTTTGTTGACGACGGCGAGCCACACTCAGTGTTGAGGTTGAAGAAAGCTCTCTATGGTCTACGGCAAGTGCCCCGAGCTTGGAATTACAAGCTGGACAGAAGCCTTATTTCACTTGGTTTTGAGAGGAGTCCACTTGAGCATGTAGTGTACAAGAAGGAGCATGATGGCTCGGTACTGTTGGTAGGAGTGTATGTAGATGATTTGATCATCACGGGGTCGGCCGTTGGTGATATATTGGAGTTCAAGAATCAGATGAAGAAGCTATTTAATATGAGTGACCTCGGGCTCTTGAGCTACTACTTGGGCATTGAAGTCTAGCAAACTGCTCAAGGGATATCTTTGTGCCAAACAGGGTATGCAGCAAAAGTCATTGAGCAATCAGGCATGAAAGGTTGCAACCCATGCCAAAACACCCATGGAGAACAGACTCAAGTTAAGCAAGAATCCAGCTATGGATGCTACCATGTACCGGAGCATTGTTGGTAGCTTACGCTACTTGGTGAACACGAGGCCTAACATAGTGTATGCCGTAGGGATTGTGAGCAGGTTCATGGAGTCGCCCACAACCCAACATCTTGTCGCGGTGAAACATATTTTGAGGTATGTCAGTGGTACTTTAAACTTCGGTTGTTTTTATGAAAAGATGGAAAGTGTGGAGCCAAAGTTAGTTGGCTCTGATGATAGTGATTTAGTGGTGATGTTGATGATCGAAGAGTACGATCGCATCGTGTTTTATCTTGGTACAAGTCTGATAACCTGGTTGTCATAGAAGCAGAAAATTGTGGCACTTTCGTCTTGTGAGGCGGAATATATTGCGGCAACCATTGCCACATGTCAGGATATTTGGCTTGCTCGGCTCATGGCAGATTTGGTGAAGAAGAAACCGGAGAAGTTAGAGAGCTTAGAGTTGATAACAAATATGCAATTTCTTTGTACAAAAATCCAGTATATCACGAGAAGAGCAAGCATATTGACACAAGGTATCATTTCATCCGATAATGCGTGGAGACTGAAAAAATTGAAGTTGAGCATGTTAGCTCGGATAAGCAGCGAGCTGATGTGCTGGCCAAGGCTCTTGGGCGTGTCAAATTTCTTGAGATGCGTCAAAAGCTTGGCGTGAAAGATGTGAAAGCCGAACGCCAAGATTAGGAGGTGAATTGTTAGTTGTTAATCTTGTTGTTTAGCTATTGCTAATATTAGTCTTGTGTTTTATATTTGCATGGTACTGTAGATGAGTCATCGTGACATCATCATGACATGGCGCATGCTTAGTATGGCGTCTAAAACGTGCAAGTTCACGTTGGGCAGCCAGCGCGCATCTGTGTGTGTTATGCCGTGATCCTAGGACGTGATATGGCACGTCCTCTGCAGGATTATTGGCCTAAGTTTAGGATGTTAATTTTGGTAGCTTTGCTGTAGGTATCGAGCAAGATAAGAAGGAAAGAACATAGAACAGAAGTACATGCTTACACACTAGTTGGTCTGGTGGCATATGGTTTGGTTACAACACTTTCTGTGCAAGAAAATGGGAAGAACTTGCTCCCTGGAATTGGTGACTTGGATATTCGCTTGACATTGCTTCTGATAGCTACTTCAATGGCAACTGCGAGCGCTTATTTTCTTTACATTCTAAGCACTAAATTTGTTGGGACGTCTTGTTCATATTGCTTGTTGTCAACATTCTTCTCCTTCATGTCACTTTTTATTAGACTAAAGGTGTTTGCTTTCATAATAAAAACGGTGGGTTATTCATTTTGACCTTTAAGTAGTCCAGTCCAGTAACCATGTTCAATGTAATCCTTCCAGGACTTCGGCTTTGAACGTATCCAGAAGTTGGTTGGTCTTCAACTAGCTGTAGTTGTCATTGTTGCTCTTGCTCTGACAAACTCCTATAATTCAACTACCACTCAGTTAAAAGGGTGAGGCTTCCTTACAAATTTAGCGATGCCAAAGATATTTGACTCTCTGAAATCATTAGGTATTGAAAAATGGAACACCTCTGACGAATGTCGAGTATAGAGCATTTTGTTTGTCATGTCCTTTCATCTATGCACTTCAGCAAAACTTACGATTTTTCTTTCGGTTATGATATTTTGATGGCATCCAATAGTGAGTTCTCTTTTTTGATGGGCTCCAGAAACATTCCCAGCCATTTTTGTTTTGATCACTTTTCTGTACTATTTAATGCGTTGAAAGGACAGTTGTACACTTATACTAAGTACATAAATAATATGTGCAGCCTGGAATGGTTACAAATAATTTGTGCAGCCTGGAATAGCAATCATCATTTAGCTGCTGTCGGCATGTGTCTGTTCAGTGTTCATAAATGTCCAACCAACTAGCTTGAACATGATCTTCGGATTAGCAAAGTTCATACATGCTAATAGATAGTGAGTTTGATCATGCATACCATTACATCTGTTGACCTCTTCTCGATATGATGTCAAAGGGGACACATATTTTAGTCATCCATAAATTTTAATGTGAACACGCATTCTCTGAATCCTGGGCACTATCTTTTATTATTCTTTCACATCCTCAACTAATGTCAATTCTACTGTATTTGATAATCATTCTCCCTGATTTCACTTGCAGAGACTTGCTTTTGGTGCTCGTAGTAACAAGTATGTTGTTGAGGATTAGTTCTTTTTGTTGCCATCTTCCAACCACAGAGAGAACTAGGAACATTTTTCTCATTATCTTTCATATTCCATTCTTTTCTGTAAAAATAGCATGTATTCATGATGGCATCTTGAGAAACATCAATGTACTCCTCTTATGTACAATATCAACAATTTGATTGCCTCATTAAAGTTATTGTCATATGTTGAATCGTTTGAAGTCCATGTGTTATATTTATCACCCTTGTGATCTCTATTTTTGTGAAACTTATCCTTGTGATCTCCTTGTGATCTCTATTAGTGGATATCCAACCATACCGACTACAAGTTTAGCAAAGTTGCATTTTGCATGTTACATCTTCCATGTAAACAGTTCATGATACATCTCTATGCACCTATGCATAAGATTGAACTCATTTTTTCTTGTTAGTTGCTAGAACTTTTTTAGTCTTTCCTACTTATTGTAATTAGGTCATGATACATCTATGCAGTTCATGTGTTTTATAATAATTATTTATTGTAATTAGTTATGTAATAATTATTTATTGTGTTTATTTATGTAATAATTGTAGTTATTACGTTAATTGTCGTTAAATGCGATCAATTGTGATAGTCGTCGTTAATCGTCGTTAATTGCGATATTCATTGTTAATTGTAGTCAATTGTGGTAGATGTCGTTAATTACGATAATTGGAGCGTTAATTGTCGTTAATTGTGTTGGTTTGTCGTCAATTGCGTTAGTTTGTCGTCAATTGCGGTACTTGTCAATTGCGTTAGTTTGTCGTTAATTATCGTTAAATGTCGTTAAACGACATCAAACAAGCCATTATTTGCCTCAGGAGTATTTCAGACATTTTTCACCGCAGAAGCTGCAGCTAGCATACATAAAAATCAGATAGCCAAACACCAAACATTTTCAGCTTAGTCGTTCAACCGCATGACCTAACCGGTCGTCGCCGGAAAAACTGCAGCCGTGCCAAATAGCTGAGCTCTCCATGGACACGCGGTGAGCTCTCCTGGACGAGCTCATGGGCACATCCCGCAACCTGACGGAAGAGGAGAAGAAGGCGCACCCGACGTCTGCGGCCCCTTCATGTGGCGCTTCTGCCCACACGAACTCTTCGTCAACACCAAGAGCAACCTAGGTTTGTTTTTCCTCCTTCCTAGCCTTCTCTTCTCTTCCAAATTCCCTTGCCTGCCTCTAATCAATCCATCGATTTCATTCATTGTTACTTGCAGGCCCCTGCCCCAAGATCCACGACCTCAAGCTCAGGACGGGTAAATGTAAGTCGCCCACAATCTCTAGTCAATTTGTTTTCTCTCTTCCAATTCCAGTTCACGCTATACCACAGAGCTATTATGTTATGCTAGATTCCAAATGCTGTTTGGGATGTTCCGACAAAGAAATTCCTTAGGAGGATATAGAATCGTCTAGCACCGTTTAATTATTCTATCTGTTCATTCGTCTTCTTATGTTGACCTCTCACGAGGTATGTATGCACACTGCCTTTTCTCTGCTCAAACACGACTTTGAGAGCTCCCTCCCGTGCATGAATATACTTGTCTCCGAAGGTTCGAGGCAGAGCTTGCACTACACTAGCCAGTTTCTAAATCTACTACTGTGTTTTGCTTGATAATCAGATCCAATATATCGCCTCTTTTGCTGCAGGTGTTGGATTTGGATGTTAGTTATAATCTTGACTTAATTGGTTTTTGCATGTGACTAGAAACGGCAACACTAGTGACTAGAAACAGCAGCACTAGTGGGCACATTCTATGCATGGAGTTACTAGTAGTGCATTAGAGCTATTAGTTGCTTGTAAGTTACTTGTTATTTGCTAGTATAAATAAGAGAAGAAAAGGAAAAGATGAGAAGTTCAGCAGCACCAAAAGCTTGGTCTCCCGTTTGCGTTTGCAAACTTGTTCTTTGCATACCAGAGTGTGTGTGTGCTGCAGCTCTCAGGGCCAACAATTGGTATCAGAGCAAGGTTCAATGTGAGGAGAGTGCTCACACGGTGGCGCTGGCGGTGTCGGCGAGCGTGACGAAGGTCCGCACGATTAGCATGGTGTGTCGGAATCGCATATGACGTGCGCACCGGCAGCAGCGACGTGATTGCCGCAGAGTAGGCTGACGACGGCAGTCTCCATAGGAGGTGGAGGTTGCCGGCGGCAAAGTGAGGTACTGTGAAGGATAAAGAATGAGAGCATATGGAAAAGCTCCGGGCCTGTCGAGTGCCAAAAGCTATGTGTGTGCTCATGACGTTCTTCTGTTTCCTCCATTGTGAGTTGTGTGTGTGTCCAAGAGTTTAGTAGTATAAGAGAATAGAAGTGTGTTCTCTCCGTGTACTCCCGTCTAGCTGTTGTACATGTGTGTATTCTCGTGTTAGTTGTGTCCACGAGAAAGCGTGAGTTCTTGTAGGTGTGTCCAAGAACTCACTAATGTAAGCTCGATGCGAGTCTCTGCCGATGGTGCTGGCGAAAGACAAATTGAGTGAAAGTGAAAGACGCTTGTAAGTTGTGTCACCGCGGCATGGTTAGCAAGAAGAAGGCAAAACTCCTTAGAGATGCGTCAGGAGATCGGACTTCAGCTTATCTTAACTACTATAATTTGAAGTTTACTCCCGCGCCGGACGATCGTCCCACCCTTCTCTCCTCTTCGCACACACCGCGCCCCCCCCTCCCGCACCGCTCCACCCCACGTCCGTCTCAACTCTCAACCACTCGCGCTCCTCTCCTCCCCACTCCTCCCACCCGCGACACACCCCACTCGACCCTCTCACCTCGCCGTCCTCCCTCTTCCTCGGCCGACGCCGCCGGCCCTCCTCTACCCCGCGTCGACGCCGGCGTCCTCCTCCTCCCGCGCGACGCCACCGGCCTCCTCTAATCCATTAATCCCCTCCTCCCACCGACGCCGTAGTTGCGCACGCATCTCCCCTCCTCTTCCGCTTCTTCTTGGCGCGACGCATTAGCCATATAAGAAATGCTTGAGATTTATTTGGAGTGGGAGGGGATGGAGATCTGTAGAGCGTGAGAGCGATAGTCGGCGCGTGAGAGGGGAGGACGAAGCAATGACAAGTGCTGGACTTCGACATTGTGCGCGTCGGTGGCGCTAGAGACGAGAGGAGGAAGGGCGCTCTGCAGCGGCAGCGGTGGCCGAGGAGGGTGGTAGTGGAGGGTTGGGGACGGGTGCAGAGGATGGGGAGGGGACAACGTCTTTGGATTGCACTGGGTTCCCGCAAGATGGGGACTCGATCATCGAACTCAATGAGGCGTTCCTTCAATCGGCGCACCAATTGCTAGGTGACGTCGATAGCTCGGCTCGCTCGAGTCATTGACAATGGTGACCGAGTGATAGGCAATTGAAGGAGATCTTGATGAGGATGCAGCAGATACCTTGGAGTATCATAAGGTTGGCCCTCTCGAGATGATACAATGATGCACATCCGCGGCAACTCTCGGGGCACAAGTGTGATAGCATCCAGATCTTGATGGAGCCAAAGGAGATAAATTCATCTATCAAGGTAAAAATAATATTAGAGTTCGGTGGTCACTTGTAATTCTCAAACCAATGATTACTCTGGTTATGCATTGTTGAAAGGTGTACTTTATGGTATCTCGACATGAACATGCCTCGCTTGTCCGCAGTTGAACCATATAAGCTTTCTTGGAGGCTAGATTATGCTTCTTACCCGATACATTTAGCCATCTTTGGAGTTTTGGGGTAATTCTCCAACACCGTGTCTGCAGTTTTTTAGCAACTATTAAGTAACTGTGTTGGTCTAAAGAATTGCAGCAAGGAATTCTACGCTGTCGCTTCATGATCTGCTCTGGGGGCTGGAT
The DNA here is from genome assembly GCA_036346255.1 of Ampelocalamus luodianensis. Classification (NCBI taxonomy): domain Eukaryota; kingdom Viridiplantae; phylum Streptophyta; class Magnoliopsida; order Poales; family Poaceae; genus Ampelocalamus; species Ampelocalamus luodianensis. Next base: position 93,444,674 of record CM070622.1, on the reverse strand, counting down.
TAGTGAAGTTCGGGAATTTACTTGATATATTTTAGCACATGCAGTCCCGCTTAGGTGTCTATCAAGTTCCTATGTTTCGTTCTTTAGATGAAGATCTGGACGAGTACCTTGAAGCATTTGTGCCTCGCTTGTACTATTTCCTTGAGTAATTTCCTTTTGATATCCGAATAAGGTATTTACAAGGTATGGGCTCCAAAAGCTGTTTGGCCCAGTCGCTCTGCACTCACCTCGACCAAGCCCATCTGTACCTTGATCTTCCATCTAACATGGTATGTGCTGTTCTAATATTCTATACAATGTCAAATAATACAAATATAAGAAATTGTTTTCTAGAGTAACCACTTGGAATTTGCACTACAATAAATCATGCTAATGGCTAAATGTCATGCACCGATTGGGATCTTTCCGATGGGTGGTTCGGGTCATATTCAAGGTGATATCGACACATATCGATCATCTTATTGTTGGAATCACAACAGATACATGGGAAGCCTTGCTACCTTGATGAGTGGAAGCAAAAATGGTTAGCTTGTCTTCCAAAGGCCACTCACTTTGGGTATATGTTTGTGTGGCATAGTACTAGGTACCTCATCATCATTTTTGTGAAGTGCTATTGGTCCTAAATTAGTTCTTGTTAGATGAAAACCAAACTAGAAATTATTCTTTTGATGGATAACAACACTTAACCTACCCAGAATGTTCATTGTCACCGAGTCCATCACGGTGGGTGCCAAACGGGTGGCGCCTACAAAGCTTGATTCGAAATGCATCAAGGAGAAGAGTTCAATAGGAAGCAAATGTGACTGGGAGCACTGGAGGGTGGACACAGGACTATACATTCGTGCGTCTAGCGTGATGATGATTTTGCTATCTTTCTTATGGGTTTCGAGCATCGTCTTGGCCACAATAAAGGTGCATAGCTTTGCCTTCCACTTAATTGCTATTTAAATCGCTATTGCCTAACATTGCCCTCTAGAATCTAGATCCATCAATGTTGATTAGTGTGTCTTGTGAATCACATCATCTGTTGGATCCACAAAATTGCTATAATTTTTGGTGAGTTGTATGTAAGTTGTAACCTCACAATTTTCAATTAGAGTTGCACCTTTGTGGCCTCGATGTTGATGAATTTCTGTTGATGCGTGTTGTTCCTGGAAGTCCTTTATGCACACTAATCAAATCTTTTCCCTTTGCAGTGACTGATAAAAGGTTGGCGTTTTGCCTCTCGGCATCTTTTGCATCTAAACAATTGCGACTAGCCTTCACTTGCCATCACAATTTTTGGTACCGTATAATCTTACCGTTGTTCCAAAGGATTTGGACCCATCCTACTCGAGCCCGGTTTGTTGCTAGGTTAGTAAGCACGTTTGCACTTAGGATTATGTTCTCTCTCATTATCCCCTCATGAGTATTCGGAAAAATCTAACTTGGCATGGACCCGACACATGTACCCTCCAATTAGAACAAGTATCCATTAATCTTCTGCGTTTTTGCATCTAGAAATGACTGAATCAAAGCTATTTTAAAAGGTTGTTGTAGAAATCTAATAAACCTTTGCAATTACTGTAATAATCCATTTGATCAATCGCAACATTATTCGTAGCTAACTATTTTGCGGTAGTATTTGATTACTTGTATAAATGTGTGCAAATAGTATTAGCACTTGTGTTTGTGTACATGAAGGAATTGGGCTTGTGGTCGCTATCCGCAAACGATACACGATTCTTGTTTAGCTTTTTGTTTTTGTTTCTTGTATCAAGTTATCCATTTAAATTCTGTTTACAACCAAACTTGGAGTTGCTATCTCAAAATCAAACTATCAATGGAAAACCCTTATCGGGTGTGAACTGTGGAATGTGATTGTATTGTCCAATTTGAATGTGGCATCAAAGAGGGAAAATGTAGAGTACTAAGTAAAGCTTGTACTTGAGTGCAATTCGTGATGTGGTTGATGTAACATTGTCAACAATATATAAAATTAGAATATCATCAAGCTAGAAAAGTTTTGTGCGATCATGCTTTTGTCGAATGTCAATGCTTAATATGATGTTGCGATTTTCCTTTTTGCCGGTGCATAGACTTCATTTTTGTTCAGTTGAACTTGGATATCGATTTTGTTCTGTTTGCTTAAGTTTAACACCACAAGGAAATATGCGAGAATGGATATCGACGCTACAAGCCTCAAAGCATCGCCGAGGCATGCGATCGAATCGGCTTGTGTTTTTATAATCGGGACTTGCTTCGTCACATATGGATCTAGATTGATTTAGATGGACTAGATAGCTAAGTAAGAGCCGAGGTCGCTACTACTCGGCAAAACATGCGCTTTAGAAAGAAATAAGGGTTTCAAACACCGAAAGCTATCAAGAGAGATATGTCCGCAATGCTCCTCAAGATTTTATCCTCTTAAAGACACCATCCCTTTCGGCCAAAAGCACAACTACGCAACACGAGCTTGAGGAATCATGGGACGATGAAGTACTTCGGAGGACAAGAGAATTCAATTAGATGTCTCGAGAATGTCCTCATGACGAAAAAGTTTGGTTGGCCTTCGCTCAATTTCGTGTATCACAATTTCTATGGTTTTATAGATAATATTTTTAAAGTCGAGCTATGCGTATTGTACTTTGCATATTTAGTAGTTTTTTTACAGGATACATAGTAGTAGGTGATACAATAGCGGAGTTAATGTTTTTGTTTATATGTGTGAAAGAAAATTGATGTTTATTAAGCGGTTTAGGATCTCGTTTGCTAATATATATTACTTTCTTTTGTGATTCCGTTGCAACGCACGGGCATCCTACTAGTGAAGTAAGAAATGTCAAGATTAGGGGGAAATTGTTAGCTATAATCTTAACTTAATTGGTTTTTGCATGTGACTAGAAACGGCAGCACTAGTGACTAGAAACAGTAGCACTAGTGGATACTAATGACTAGAAACAGCAGCACTACTGGGCACATTCTATGCATAGAGTTACTAGTAGTGCATTAGAGCTATTAGTTGCTTGTAAGTTACTTGTTATTTGCTAGTATAAATAAGAGAAGAAAAGAAAAAGCTGAGAAGTTCAGCAGCACCAAAAGCTTGGTCTCCCGTTTGCGTTTGCAAACTTGTTCTTTGCATAGCAGAGTGTGTGTGTGTGCGCTGCAGCTCTCAGGGCCAACATTGGATAGGATAGGAAAATAAGGCGTGGCCGAGACAGGTTGGCTCAAGATGCACATGTACCACCTCCCGTCCCTGCTGACCAATCCGAGCAGCTCTCCGTACTAGTAGAAAAGATCAAGAAGCTCCTAGAGCAACTTGGCAAGGCAGGGAAAGTTGATGAAGTTGAGGCACTTATCAGGAAGGTAATGCACCCATAGTAGAGATGAGATCCCCACCTTATTTGTATCTGTTTACTACTTTTCCTCAACGCTAGTAGTTGCTTCAACCAAGGAAATTCTGGGTTGCAGGTCGACCTTCTAAATGCCGAGAAGACAGCTCTAACTAACCAAGCAGATAACAAGGCTGCCATGCTTCCACATGACAAGAAGATGGAACTTTGTGAGACATGTGGCTCATTTTTAGTACAAGGTGAGGGATTGTTGCGCCGAGAGAGAATAGCTTTTGCTTTAGCAAGCCAAGTTCTGATGGTTGCTTGATTGTTTTTCAGGCTGCAAAAGAAGAAGAGAGGCTTGCAAAGGAGAATAAAGCCGAGGAACATCGGAAGCAGAGAGAGCAAGAATATGATGATAGAGGCCAACATGATGACACGAGGCAGTGGCAGAGCCAGAAATTTAGCAATGGAGGTGCACACTTTAAGAATGAAAAAAAAAATCTTGTACGACACATATGTAATTTTACAAGTCCAACACAAGTACACAAAAGAGTTCGAAATTAGTTAATAATGCAATACAAATAGTTTAAATAAAATCTTACATGAATAAAAGAGTCCTAAATAACTAATGGAAATCACAATATCACACAACGCAATCTCATTCCTTAGAAACACTTGATTATATCATCATCACTAACCTTCGAAAAGATATCTCGCTCTGTAAAGGTGATTAAACAATCATTCAATACTTGATCGTCCATACTATTTCTCAACTTATTCTTCACAGGATTCATCGCCTTTCAACGCTCGCCGTTGCCACCGGTAGGAGCAATACCAATTTAAGAAGCAAGCACAACAACTTGTAAATATCATGCTTGTTTCAACAAGCTTAATAGAAAGCTCACCGAGATTCTTGTTTCTTAAGTGACAAGGAAGTGGTATTAACTACATGAATTACTCTAAGGAACCGCTCACATACCCGTCCTTCTTTATCAACATAACACAAGCAAAGAGAAAGTTGTTCTTTGTGGGATACATCACTAGACTCATCAGCTAGAATTAAATAGTGATCATCACCAATTTCTTCAATAATATGTTTGGTAGTTTGGATGGCACAACAATTAATTATGTCCATTTGTATCTCATGGGCAATCATCTTACAGTTCCTAGGGGCATTGCTTAAGATAATCTTAGCAACCTCTTCATTGTTGTTTACAAGTCATTCCAAAAGTTTAAGAAAATTCTCCTTATCGCTAGAATTTGCACTTTCATCATATCCACGACATGCTAGTCCTTGATGTAAAATAAACCTCAAGCATTTAATTGAATCAATCAACCTAGAAATGTAAAGTTGTTTGTTCTCTTCGGTTTGCTTTCTAAGAGCTTGAGCAATTGATGTTGTAGGTTTAACAAAGAAGTTGTATTTCTCTTGAGCTCGATTATGGACACTTCTTATACTACCCACATGCTTGTCAACTGAGTCATACCTATTCTAGTTTCTAAATCCTCCTTTAGCAAAACTATCGCCTCCCACAATTTTCTCCTTGAACAAATAACATACATAGCAAAATGCAGCATCCTTCTTGACACTATATTCAATCCAATTGTACTTATCAAACCAACTAACATTGAAGCAGCGTCTTTTACCTGATATTTTAATCCAAGTGTCAATTGCTCATACATATACATAGTTTAAAAAAATTACACTTTTTTGGGGGTATACCTAGTTTAAAAAAATTGCATTTTTTTGGTATACTTAGTTCAAAAAATTTTGCACTTTTTTTGGGGGTGCCTGTGCACGCATTAGGGCCCAGGGTTGGGGCTATTTTTCCCTCACGAGAATGCTAATATGAAAATACAATTTCCTATCGAGTGAAGCGGGACTGAGGCCATTCTCCTACTCCACATCCCCGCAACCCTCATGGGCCCCCGGTAACCCTATGACATATGGGTCACTAACCCATTACCGCACAGTCCCGTCAACCCGTAAGTCGTAACTAGGACTCGTAACCCTAGCAGTAGCAACATGCCAGCATCCCATTCGGCGCCTTCCCTATCCCCTTTGGCCTTCCGCCTTCCCCATTCCTAGCCGACGCCCCCAAATCCCCAACTCTGCATCCCCCTCATTGCTCCCGTTGCTCCTCCAGTCCTCCCTCAGTCCTGCTGCTCCTGCATCCGGCAACTCTACTGCTCCCTCAATCCTGCTGCTCACGCCGACTTTGTCTGGTCCTCCGGGCTCCAGTCCTTCCCAACATCCGACGCTGGCCTCCTCCCCAACAGCCGAGAGCCGACGTCGACCTCCTCCAGCCCTCCTCCCCAAAAGCCGAGAGCCGACGTCGACCTCCTCCAGCCCTCCTCCCCAACAGCCGACACTGGCCTCCTCCTCCCCAACACCCGACGCGACGACGGTCTCTTCCTCCTCCGGTTAGTCAACCACTCATCCACTCATATCTAGATTGATGGCTTAGATACTTTTGTTGTTAGATTGATGGCTTAGATGCTTCTGGTAGATTGATGGACTGCTGGTAGAATGCAGATTGATGGCTTAGATACTTGTGCGCAACCTAAGAATATTGTTGGAATTCTTCATTTGGAACATTGATAAGCATTGTTTAAATCATTTGGAACACTGATTCTGTTGTCTCTGTGTGTGTCTGTGTAGGAGAGGTTGGGGATCCAATTCTCAAGTCTAGGTCCCCGTGGGGCCCCGATAACCCGATGGGGGTGGGAAACAGGGGAGAATAGCACCTGAGGACGGGACGGAGAACGGGGATTTTTCCTTCTCTCGGAAACGGGAATGTTCCACCACTCCCTGCCGGGGAATGGCCCATTGCCATCCCTAGGTAAACGGTCAGACTATAGAAGCAGTTCCTAAAAGAGTGGGAGGGATTCTGAAAGGGTGAGGCACAGGGATAGGAATGACGATACAAGAAGAGACCGAGGGAGAATGAGGAGCATGTCACGTTCTCCGAGCAGGCATGGTTATTAATAATCATGAAGAAGTGCAGACCATTAGCTGAAAATGATAGTTTTTCAAGTTATGGGACTCATTAGGTAGATCATTATACCCCTTTTCCTATTTATTCTGTACCAATGGGTTTAAGTAAGTGTTGTGATCATTAAACCTCTGCTCTGCTCTAGCAGCTCTGTTGAAACCCCATGGTCTTCCTTTTAGAGTTAAAATCAGAGGTAGGTATCACTTGTCCTTGCCTAAATTTTTTGTGTTGTTTATATCTTATGTGTATGCTCAGATTGTGTTTTCAGTCTAGTTTCACTCATCAGTCTAGTTCACAATATTGAATAAGGCTTGTTTGTGTTCTACTGCACACCACTTTGAGTTTTTTTTTATTATTATTTTATGATCCAACGAGTGTTTGAACCTGTTTGCCATGCTATAGCTCATAGAGTTTCATTTTGACCAGTATATCTTGAGCAAACAGGTTTTGAACTGAATCTGACTTATTTGAGTCACTAGTAAACTGAAGGGCCTTGGTGTAGATTTGCCATGCTATAACCTACGTAATTTCACTTGTTTCAGTCGATTATAAGCTGGCAGATTATATGCAATACTGTAGGTCTGTAGCCAATTAATTTGACTTATTTTTGCCAGTTTCGAGCTAGCAAGTTTTAAGTGGATTTCACATATTACAATCCACAAAATTGGAGAACGAGTGGTTGCTCGGCTGGTTGGTGGCGCTAGGTGGGAGCCAAAGGCTCGGTGCCCAGCCACGCACGTTCGAGCCCTGGCTCAGCGTGCGTTTCTCACGGGGGTGAGGGTTTTCTTTGAGGCTAGGCTGTGGCTCAGCTGGAGGGTGTTCTTCTTCTTTAATGTGAGCTGGATAGAGTAAAATTCCTGACATAAAAAAAACAATCCACGAAATTCAACTTGCTTCGTTCAGTCATTAACTAGCAAGTTTTGGAGCATATTTGCCATGCTATAACTCATCGAATTTGACTTGTTTTGCTCAATTTTAAATAAGCAGTTCTAGGGCAAATTTGCCATCCTATAGCTCACACAGTTTTATTTAGTTCGGTCAATTTTGAGCTAACGTGAATTTGAATAGATTGTTCACAAATAACCGATGTTTAACTTGTCGCAATCACTTGTGACCTTGTTAATTCAGGAGCGGATTTGCTGGGCTATAACCGAAAAAAATAACTTTTGGTCTGTTTGAATTTGTATTTGTTCCAATCAGTTTTTTTTTTCCAGACAAGTTTCGCCAGGTTTGAATTGTTTTGGTCAATTTTGGGCTATGGAGTATTGGGACGGATTTGCCATACTATAGATCAACTCAAATGTTTTTTGAGCAGATTTACCGTGCTATGGCCCATGGAATCCAACTTGTTTTTATGAGCAAATGAGTTTTCAAGTAGATTTGCTATGCTATTGCTCAAGGAACTTTACATGCTTTAGTCTCTCCAAGCAGACAATTTCAGTAGATTTGCTATGCTATAAACCATGGAATTTTACCCTGTACTTCATTCGGAGCAAATGACTTTGGAAGAGGTCACATGGTCATGTTATAATCCTTCATGTCATAAACCATGCTATCCATGAAGTCTGGCTTTCGAAGAGCCAAATACATATCATTCTACGATTTCTAGATAACTTTTTTTACTTTTTTGTTTTACTTCGTACATCCCTTCCTCCCGTTCATTATTCGCCAACTACCATGGACTGGAATAATACACGCCATCTAAGAGCAATAAGCAAACTAATCAAGGGGGGCGATACGGCATTGGTCTTTTGTATACATACCTTGATTGTAGTACAAAATCTTAAAAAGATATCTACCGAGGAACGAAGGGAGTGGGTAACAATTTTTTGGAGCAAATTTCCATAGGGTAGGAAACGGAAGATCCAGACGAACGCAAAAGACAGTGAAGAGGCACATGAAATATTTTGTACATCATTCCTGGTTTTGGTACATCAACGATGGAAGAACATAGAGGTAGCAATACAGAAGCTTCGCATGGAAATAACTGACATGCTTATATTTATATAATCGTCCACTGCAATGCAACGCAAACCTTGATGAATGTTAAACGGTACACTGGAAGCGATCCATTCCCAACAGCGTATCAATGAATCTAGATGGATGAATGTTACCCTTTCTTTCTTACCTGCCGCTCTGCGCTTCTTCCGGCGGACAAGAAGAATCACTTGTTGCATAAAAACTATGTTTGCCGATTAGCAAAAGAGGGTGAAATGACAGTCATTCCATCCAAAAACTAAACTAATAACAAAATCAGTTAATCACTGGCTTGAATAGCGCTAGGACATCCAGCTCCTGTATACACTGTCACTGTCAGTAAGCACAAGAAGCTAATAGATATCATCATGAGAGAGAGAGAGAGAGAGAGAGAGAGAGAGGCGGTGATATCACCCGCCATGGCAACTCATTCACGTAGGTAAACCGGAAAATTCTAAAAATTTAAATGAATTCCATCAAATCCCCGTAAATCCAAATCTCTCGCCCAATTCCATATACCTCATGCACAAAATCCAACTCCCCTGAACATATTGAAGATAACATGCTATCGACCAGAACCATTTAAGAATCAAACATATAACTGACTATAAGAATAGCTACACCACAACTTCATCCATGCTACTACATCCGAACAAGGCATGTCCTACAATAGTCTAACCACCAACCACCAAATCCAATACTTGCAACACAATGATCTGCAATATCATGCAGACGCAGCAGACAGCCTCATACGAATGCAAGTTTGCATAATCCACTAAATAATAAGACATTTACACTTACACCTCCAAGATAAGCATCGAATATCATATCAACAACAGTCTCAAATCAATTTAATATCCCCGCAACACATCAAGATCAATAATCTCTCAGGTAATTTTCAACAGAACCACATGAATTGTCCGAAGTTAATTTTCAACATCCACAATCCATGAAGTCATCTAGTCAAATACAGAGGCAAATTCATGCCATGCTTCTAACATATGACATAATCAAGGCATCCAGCAATATCGTAGTAGGAGATTAATGGCCCTAAACATGTCGTTTTACGAGGACAATTATTGTTTTGAGAAGGTCTGCGACAAGGGTAATCAAGATAACTAACTAACAGCTAGTAACAAAGTAACTGATTTGAGTTGCTAACAAGCAGAGGGGCATGATGTTGACTATCAACCATGCACTAGTGTCCTGCAGTAACACCTGCAGTCTGCAGATATAAAGGGGTGCTACTGCTGCATGGTGCAATATCAAACGAGACCAGCAACGGAAAATCACACCAGACAACACTAGAAAGAGACATACAATGTCACCCCCCTAATAGTAATACCCGCCTCCGGAATGACCGCCTCTATAATGAGATGGGAATGTGCCACTACCGTATTGCTGCATAACATCAGAGAAAAAAGTACAACCCAGAAAATTAGACTTAGACAGGATAACCAAAAGAAACATGACAAGTACTTACATCCGAAGCAGGACCAGGGCCATAGTAATCACGTGAACCAAAAGAAACATGACAAGTACTTACATCCGGAGCAGGACCAGGGCCATAGTAATCACGTGAATATGCATTCCCCATCCCAAAAGAGTCTACAATGGCAATGAATACCATGAGTAACTTGCAGAAATAAGTATCTAAGGGGGAAAAAACGTAACTTGCAGAAATAGAGGTAGGATTACCTCTATAGCGGTCCCCCTCAGAAAATGGCTGGTCATAATGGTCAAAGCGAGGGCGCACACGGGGAGGACCAGGTTCAAAGTACCCAGGACCAGGCTCCTACCAAACAAAACACAAGTTCAGTGCAGGCTATAACAAACACGTTAGTTAACACTTAGCATCGTGGCAAAATACTGTAACAAACCATCAGAGAGTATGGCCTCTTTCCACTAGGTCCAACATCTGCGTAGAAATATGGATTTTCACCAAAGGGTCCACCAAAATCACCCTCAGGCTCAAATGCCGGCCTTCTAGGTGGAGGATATCCTCTCCCATGCCCTCTATCAAAGGAACCATGCCTTCCTGATGGTTGCCATCTACCCCCTGCTAATAATAGCTAGCAGTGTAAAAATGTGTTCAAAAGTTGAAACAATAAATAATGTTTCAAATTGCAATAGGCAGTCCACCTTGAAACCCAAATGCCTGCCTGCCTCGGGGTTCAGAGGGTGAAGCTTCAAAATTGTTGTTATTTGCTGCAAAATTAAATCTCCCACCACGACTATGTGCATGATTGTTGAAACCTCTACCACCATGAAAACCTGCTTGGTGAGGGAAAGATCTTCCCCTACCAAAACTTCTACCTGTGCAACCATAAAAGGTAACAAATAAATCCACATATAGCAAAAGCAGTAGCGAAATTAAAGAAGGGGATGGTGCACAGTACTTACCAGACCTATTAAAACCAGATCCAGAATATCCAATTCGAAACCCACCACTCATTCCACCTTTCACAGCCTGACTTTTAGGAAGAGGGTTTGAAAGTCTAACCCTTACTTTTACCTGAGGTAAGAACACCATCAGTTCTATTGGTTTAGAAATTGACCCAGCACAAGAGTACAAATTTGATTAGTCCCTCAACTTCCACAAAAAAAAGTTGCCATATTCTATTTACTTGATCCTATTCCTTCAAACTCCCAATTTTCTTGATGTTGGTCCCTCAATTTAGACCCTATTTGGGGGAGCTTCAAGCTGGCTACGGCGTCGGAAAAGGCGGAAGCCCCCCAAACAGACTAGCTTCACAACAGCTTATCAAGTAAGCCAAAGCCGAAGCACATGAGAAAGCCGAAGCAAGTCCCGACTAACTTATTAGGCTTTTTGCGAAGGGGTACACCTGTTTGCCACTAGAAGTTCAACATATTTACCCACCAAATGCCACTAGTTAAAAGGGCCTTCCCGTCCCCATCCATTCGATCCCCAACCCTAGCTCCTCCACTCGGCCGCCCCCCAACCAGACCGCACCGCCGCCCAAGCTCCATCCTCGCCGCCTCTCCATCCCCTGCAAGGCCGGCCTCTCCATCCTGCCTATCGCCGCCAATCGCCCCGCCCGAAGCTCCATCCCCACCGCCTCGAGGTCCTCGCCGCCGCGACGCCACCGGCCCCTACGCCTCCGCTGCTCCCGATCACTGCCACCCTCCAGACACCCGACGCCGCTGGGCCCTACGCCCCCGCCTCCGCCTCCGCTGGTCCCAGTCGCCGCCGTCCGTCCCTACACCCCCGTCTCCGCCTCAGAGGGCACCATCGCCGCTTCCCTCCAGTCGACGTCGCCACCTCCCGGTCCCAGCCGCCGTCACCTACCTCTGGTCCCGGCCGTAGCCGCTTCATCCGTTGACCAGCTCGCCACCCTCAACCTTCCTTTTCTTTTTTACAGATTTTGATGGGATTTTGACGAACACAAATGTAGTTCTTGATTGTAAAATTTCAGATTTGGTTGATTCGTGCACATAGATTTGGAATTCAGATTTGGATTCAAATTGGTTAAAATCTAGATTTTTGTTTTGACACAAATGAACACAAATGTTTGGATTTGATTATTAGTTTGAACACAAATCGTTGCGTTTGAATTTTGCACTGAAATTTTTTTCTTTGTTTATCTATATGAATTTGCACATGAATTGTTGAATCAACAGACAAAAATGATATTTGTACAAAAGATTGGCAGTGGTTAGCGTAAGACATGATAAGCATGGAAGAACAACTAAAAAATAGTTCCAAACTTGTCTAAAATCCATTTGACATCATGTCTGTAATTAGCTAAATGCATTAATGTTACAAAATCATTGCATGGATTAGCTTAATCGACACCAAATAAGTATCATTTGTCTTAGGGGCATTTCCGACATTTCACAACTCAGAACAATCAGCCAACCAATGAAAAGCCAAACTGCTAAACGACCTCTCAGGAAAAGCTATAGATGCTTTTTAGCCAAAAAGCAGCTTATGACAAAAGCTAAAGCTCCCCCAAACAGGGCCTTAGTGGTTAAATAGTTGTGTTGATTTTCATGTTTGTCGTAACTCGTTTGACATATTTTCATGAATGATAAGATGGTGTGCAACTTAGGTCATTATGAATGTTCCTTGCAGTTTTGACCATTAACGAGGATTCTGCTACCAATAAGTACAGAAGGAAAATGCAGTATTGAGAAGAAAAAAAATCAAGTTTTCATCTAACTGATTTTTGCTACCAAACCATAGTCAGTAGACATAAGTTAATGTCAGTGAAGGGGGGGCGTGGGAAGGGGGGTTCCCAACAGTAGTAATGGAGCTTGCAGCTAACAGAAAAGGTTGGCGGTAGCTGGTAAGAGCAGGCCAGCGTTGAGGACAACTAGGGCGACAACATAGGTCATTGGCAGTCGACACCAGCGTTGGGAGAGGGTGCCAGGATGGTGAGCGCGACAAGGCAATAGCGATCATTGGTGGTGGCTAGCGGTGACTGGCCGCCAATGACAAACCCGGGTTCGGCTTGGATGGAGAAATCCAGAGAGAGGTTGGAGGCAAAGAGAGAAGGCTTGGCTGCTTGCGATAAGGGCAAACTGGTATTTTTCATGTTGTCTTTGTCAGCAAAAATAGGGTGTTTTCCAAATAGACAGCCACATCACCGCATACCTCATCTGTCAAAACAAATCACCACATGCCCTCGTTCCATCAATTTCTGAAAGCTGAGGGATTAAAATAAGCCCCGTGTAAAAGTTCAGGGACAAGAGTGGAATTCATTCAAGGACCAAATACAACTTTTTGTTGGAAGTGCCCGAACTAGTACCACAATTTCACCTAGCCTTTTAATAATGTGAGATTTAAACATAAACAAGACTACTACGGGGCCTGTGATTTTGCATTGAAGACTGTTTTGATCCATTGATATATTTTTTTATACCAGTAAACAAATGAATTTATTCAGCCACATGTTTGTGTTACCACAGCCTTTTTCTTGACTTCAAATTATGACAGCATTATTTTGGCTATGTTTACCACAGTGTACCCAAAGGCTTAGACCTAAAAAGACCCTTAAAGGACAATAGAACAAAATCAACCAATATTACTGAAGGCCAAACAATATTTTGCATTAATAGAAAAATCTTAAAGTATTATTTATTTGGTGTTGCTACATGCTTCCATTCAAAAATTCTCTTATCAACTTTCTGTAGCATTTTGATGTTTTTCCAAAGAATAACTTATTTTACTTCTTTCTGACACTTGTCGGTCTGATAATAATTTGCCGTTAGGGCACTTACTGCTTATAAGCAATAGTCAAAATTGACATGATTACAAAATTGTCGAAGAACTAGGACCTGGCTAAAAATGATTGAATTAGGGGCTGCAACCTATATGAAAGATTGCAAGCCAGAGAGGCACTAGTGACAGACAAAATTACTCGACATGGCATTTGAACCAATGTAGTATTTTTTAAAATTGGGATCGATTCATCTAAAGAGTAGCATTTTCTAACCCCAAAATCATCACTACGCATTAACATAAGGACATATGAGCTAAGGAGGTATATATGACAACAACAACAACAAACACAGCACTATTCCAAATAAGGAAATACCATGGATTTTCCATCATCACCCAATTCAGTGTTGTTGGTGGCTTCAATACAAGCAAGAGCTGCCTCATGGGTTGTGAAGTTTACAAATCCAAAATCATTTCTTTTGGCACTTGACATATTGCGAGCAAGCACAACCCGCTCTATCTCGCCATAAGCTTTGAATCGATCCTTAACACGATCTTCATCCCAATATGGTGGAAGTCCATCAATGAAAACTGACTTAACCTGCAATATCCAAAAGTATTCCATGATGTGCCAAATCTTAAGACAATACACAATGGATGGGTATGAAGAACAAAAAAACGGAGAATGATCCAAATGTGAAATTATAAGATTGAAGAAGATTATTGGTTATTTAATGCCACAATACAAGAATGCAATGGGCTAAGGACATTGAGAAAAGGGGATAAGAGAAAAACAGGCTGTAATAATAGGGTCAATAGGCATTAACTTATTTTGATAGAGACATCTACAATCAAGGAAGTACAAACGGAATATATGCACCACAGAAGGTGAAATATGCTGCCCAGAATCCTGATCCCAGTCTGATCTAAAATTTAAATTCTAAATAGATGAATGATGGCAAATAATCTAAATTTCAAGACATAAACACCCTAAGATGCTAATTTATCATGCGCTTAAAGTATAATCATATCAAAGGTGTCACCGGTATTTCAATTCATGCGTACTATTATGGTTCGCCTAAAAGTGTGGAGTATTTCGAAAACATCAATATTAAAGCCATTATCGCATCACTGGAACATCTCAAGAAAATGCACAAACTTGCACTATCACATGCCATCCGTGGCCAGCATAAAATATGACCAAGAATGCAGTTCTGCTGAACTGTTGCTCTTTGATAGACTACAAATCTGCTAAGCATCAAATAATATCGCGATGGTGACTAGACCATTAGAGAAGGTATAAAGAAATTATGCAGCAACTCTCAAGCAAGACAGGAGGACTGGTAAAAACAGTTCAAGCACCTGTGCCATAACTTCTGGATCTGGTTCTCTTATTGGTTCTGCAAAAGCAACTTTTGCGGTCCTCTCGGGATGGCCAAACACAACACCCGGTTTCTGCAGCCTTTTGAATGCAAGCATCGCGTCCGCGTGGCAAGAAAACTCAACAAATGCAAAACCCCGACTCTTTCCCTCATTTTGAGTATCAGGAACAAGAGTTAAGTTTTCAACTCTTTCTATCCCGTAGTCATGAAGCCTTCTCTTAATCTGAAAAACAAAAGGTACAAACTTACCAACTTGTCTTATTTATGGACTCACGAGTTCATATATGAAGAAACCAAGGAAAACATACAGCTTCCTTTGTCCACGTATTGCAAATGTTGCCCAAGAATAATGTATCATTATCCTCACTAGCAGCAATACCACATCGCTTGCCATGTATCTGCAGTAAAAAGAAAATTTGCACACATATCAGATCATGCAGACAATGATGTCGGATTAAAAAACAGACCGCATTCTAAATTTTTTTCTCAAATTAGTATGTCAGGAGAGCTGAGGTATTACCACAGGATTCTTCATATCAGCAAGAGCCCGAACCACCTGCTCTTTGCTCGCGAACTTCACAAAAGCAAACCCCTTATTCTTGTTCGTCAAGAAATCCTTGTGGAGACGGACCTCCACAACCTCCCCAACCTGTCTAAACGCATTCCTGATATCCTCCTCGACAGCGTCACGGTCTAGCCCTCCCACAAAGATCTCCAGCTCCTTTTTCATCTTCCTCTTCTTCGCCATGTCTGAGATAACCATCCGCTCATCCTCCTCCACCCTAGCACCATCCTGTTCTCCTTGGTCCTCGTATGTGGCCTGCCCTTCACCCACAGGCTCCTCAAAAACCACCTCTTGAGGATCCTCCTCCTCTTGCTCAGCATTCATTTCCCCTTCGTTGAGTGGGCCACCTTCCTTGTCTTGCTTATCCGTTACCTTTTCGTTTGCACTCTGTGCAGCAACATCATCTTTCACCGCTATATCCTCAGCTTTTCCACCCTCCACCTCCTGCTCCTTCACCTCTGCTGATTTATTCTCTGCCTCTTCATCGCTCACGTTGGCCAGTGCTGCATCCTGCGTTTCTTGTGCATCTTGTGCAGGAGCAGTATCCTTGACTGCCATATCCTCAGCTTCTCCACCCACCACCTCATGTTGCACTTGTTTATCAAGCACAGGCCCCATGTCAGGCTCTCTTGGCTGTCCTGGTTCCTCCCCAACTTGTTTCTTGTCGGCTGTTGAGCCTGGCATGGCATTTCATCAAACGGTTAAAACGAGAACTAAATCACCCACCACAAGCAGCATAACACCAGGAACAGGTTGTATCTGTCGTATCGTACCTTGAGCCGCCGCCTTATTCGTATCTGGTGCGGCGACGGCAGCGGCATCTGGCGAACAGAACGGTTAGGGTTTCGAAAGTTGGAGGGTGGTGGAAAAAAGAAAAGAGAAGGCTAGGCTACCTTGGCTGTGGGCGGCGGAGTCGGGAGCCTCCTCTTGGGCGGGCGGCTCGGCGGAGGGAGAGTTCCTGGGCGGGCGGGCGCGGCCACGGCCACGGCCTCGTCCTCGTCCTCGTCCTCGGCCTCGGCCGGCGGCCGGCGAGGAGGTGCGGCCTGTCATGGTGGGATTTACCCGGCGGTTAGGGTTTGGGGGAGGGGAGGAGGGGGGAATAAATCTAATCACAAGTCACCTCTCGACGGAGGTGAGGAGAGGCGAGGAGACGTTCCAGAATTGATTTGCTTTCTAACCTGATCTGAATCTCAAGTTGACTTCCCTTCCGAAATGAACGAAAACCCCACCAGACCACGGAAAAAAATCTTATAATACATGTCCACAACTCCATTGATGTGGATCAACTCCACTGCATGACACGTGTTCTTTCACGAATCTCAAAGAGTGACGTGGTAGCATTTAGTATTCAATTCGTGAAAATTCACATTAGTGATTTATGAGGCTGTGCGCTTTGATATTCGTAAAAGAACACGTGTCACATGATGAAGTTTGTCCACATCATTGAAGTTGTAGACCAGGTCCTATATAATTTTTTTCCCCAGACCACAGACACCATAATTTGTTACGACTTTTTAGGCTTATTTGGCGCAACAGCAATTCTAATTCCCCTCGAAAAGAAAAGGCAAAAATGATGTACCGACAGACGATACCCTCAGTTTTGATGAACAGAAATAAAATGCTTTTCATAGCATTTCTTCTTTGTTCTCTAGTTAAACCTCCTTGCTCAAAGTATTTAAGTAAGTATTTTAAAACATGAGAACAGTGGTTTTCCAAATTTATTGGGATCTAGATCGTCCCAGTAGCCTCTCTGAAAAAAATC
The DNA here is from genome assembly GCA_036346255.1 of Ampelocalamus luodianensis. NCBI lineage: Eukaryota > Viridiplantae > Streptophyta > Magnoliopsida > Poales > Poaceae > Ampelocalamus > Ampelocalamus luodianensis. The sequence goes on along the minus strand of CM070622.1, from coordinate 93,427,493 downwards.
ATATTTTTCTAAAAATATTTGCTATTTAAAACACCCAGGTCAAACTAGAGAGCTTAGTTTTGAATCGGATCAAATATAGGACTCAGTCCGAACCTCTTTGCACTGTAGCGACTCAAACCCTTGTAACTTGGTTAGGTTCAGCTCTGTACTGATAGGACCGACCCGAGCCACGTCCTTTTTACTAAGCCAAACCTCTAGGTTGCGCGCCATCTGTTAGATTTGAAATGGATCGTCCAGATCAAGAGGAACGTTCGGACCACCGAACGCCTCAATCATTTTGAACCTTTGGATCTTGATCCAACCGTCCACATAACTTGGGGCGTTCGGACCCCCAAACGCTCCATGCGATCTGGACCGTTGATTTTAAATCCAACCGCGCGCTTCCTTTAAGTCAGGACCCCAGGGAGCACCCCTGAGGACCTCCCTAGGACCTCTCTAGACCACCCTTAGTCATGATCACCCTCGTGGTCTTTTTGCAAAGACCACCCTCACAATCTCTCTCGATCATTTTGCAAAGACCACGCTCACGACCTCCTCAGGTCACAGTATCTCCACGACCACCTCTGTGAATCTGTGATCCTCGTGACCTCCTCAGGAGCACCCACGTGGACTCGTCAGAGCCATCTAGGACCTCCTCTCAAGAGATCAGGACCGTCCAGGACCTTCTCTCAAGAGATATGAGCCGTCCAAGACCTCTCTCAAGAGATCTTTGCCGTTCACGACCACTCTCAAGTGATCTGAACCGCCCACGACCACCCTCAAGAGATCTGGACCTTTGATTCTAGATCACATCGTTCGCATCTTTTCACTCTCGATCATATCGTTTTCTTTGAGACTGACAATGCTGGCCCACATGTAAGTCTCACCTCTCGACGGAGGTGAGCAGACGTTCCAGAATTGATTTCCTTTCTAACCTGATCTGAATCTGAAGTTGACTTCCCTTCTGAAATAAAGGGAAACCCCACCAGACCACAGACAGCAAAGTCTAGCGCGTGACCATAATTTTTTACGAGTTTTTGGGCTTATTGCGCGCGTCGAAACAGCCATTCTAGCTCCCCTCGAAGAGAAAAAGGCAAAAATAACGTACCGGCAGACAATAAATGCGAGTATCTGGAAAATGTAGCATAAATTTAGTTAAAATATTGTGCGACTTTTACATAGTGTTGATTAATGACAGCATGACTAGGATATACTCCTGACCTGTATAGGTACATTAATAAGCATAAATATGTTGGTAAACGTTAGTTAACAGCGTAGAAAATGTACATGAGCATATTTTTTCTTCTTCTTTTGTGCAAGTTTGAGAGAGTTACATTGCTCGTCACTCCATAACACAAGACACACACACGCTGAACGTACTAGGTCCCATTTTCACATTATCAATAACATCACTTGTTCAGGTAAGCAATGCCTGCTTTCTGTTGCACAGGGGAAACAGAATTCAGTACGTAGCTTACCTGGATACTCTGATCCAGCGTGCCTGACACACATTGGTCTAGCTTAGCTTCAAATGAAAACTCTCAGTTGGAAGGTGTGAGAACCCAAACGATTAAGACTAACTAAGTAATAGTAATCAGTAACTTAACAGTAATTAAAATCCATCAAGTCGAAGATCGAAGGGTAATCTCAGTGTGGTAGCAAACGTTTAGTCAACGCAAGTAACAATGGTGTAACTCAAAATCCTTTACAAAAGAATTGCATTACAAGCTTAATTGAACATTAACTCAAACTCAAGAGTATTTACATAAACTCAATACATCAGTGAATCTTCAATTATTGCAATCTGGAGTGTGCTACAACCAACCGCAAGGTATCTCACAAGAGCTAACTAACTGCAATACCATTCTTGCCTTCATGTCGCCGAAGCCCTCTTTGGAGCATTGTCCATTCATCGCCAGCCACCGAACCCTTCCACAGCCCTCAACCCCTCATGATCAAATAGAATAAAGGAAGTGATTAGTAAAACCGATTGCGGTATTTAGGAGTAGGTTAAAAGAAGTTGCCGTCAGTTTCCCGAAGTGCAGTAGAATACCCGGGGAAACTTGGGCAGTCGGTCCCTAGACCATCAAGGTACCCAGACTAACCTGAGTTAGTCGGCCCCTCGATCGTCAAGGTATCCGGACCACTCGAGGTCCTTCTGCACTGTCACTTCCGTGGGTCTCCTCATCCGGCGTTATTAGAATCCAACACCCACTATTTGCATTTGCAGCAGCCACAATGTAATCCCACAATGCACCTCGCAGTACAACCCACCCTCAGCAAAAGCATCATGGGGCTTAGCAGAACCGGCACCATCAACACCTTGGCAGCCCAAGCCAACACGAGGCAAAGACAAACCAAAGATAGCCGAAGCCTCCCCAAGTTCATTCCCCCCAGTTGAAGCCAACTCAGAGCAGCACAGCAGAACAAAAACAAAACAGCCAAGGGTAGCATGGCATGAGGGGGCATGGCATGAGGGGCATAGAGGGAATGCACAGGGTCAAGTGAAGCCACATCCACAAACCAGAAGTGCATAGTGGTCATTTGCCTGGCAAGAGTTGGAGCCAGCCGAAATGCATCCCCCTGGATGAAGGTCTTATCCCCTCACTGCTTCTTAGCCTCACACAAGCATCCTCATTCACAGAACCCAGCCACCACCTGGAGCAAAGCACAGGCTGGCCACATCCAGAGAAGCACACCTCCTTCATTCCCCCTATTCTCAGACCACCCATTGCATTGCATTCCAATCAATCCAGTTCTTTCAACCATATAGACCAAAGGAAGAAGAAGCCAGGAGGAAGACCGGAGAGCAAGGGCGGCAGTGGCAATGGCGTTGAACCATTGACCGCCACCACGACCTCGCCGGTAGTGACACGAACCAGGAGGATCAAGAGCACCAAGGAGCTCCATGACCACCCAGCTAGCATCACCATCACCCCACTGTCGACCAATCTCCCCCAAAACTAGCAAAGGTAACCATCCATATTCCCACAATCATCTTACCTTTCAACCTTACACATGCACATCCATCAACCCCCAGTAGCCATATAGTTCTCAGTTCATCAATATGCATCACAGAGCAGTAGAAGGGAGGGAGTAGAGATAGGGGTTGAGAGGGGGAGTAGTACCTCCGTGTGCCATGATCCAGTACCCTCAGTAGTCCCTTCCATCGCAGCACTCATCCATCAAGATCTAAACTCACAGATCCGAGATCATGAAGACATCAAAGCTAAATCGTGCTCAACTTAAATCAAAGAGTAACTAGAGTAAGCCGAGTTTTATCGAGCAAGGGTTAGGCGCAGAAGCCGAGGCGCCGAGAGGCTGGGCGAGTCGAGCCGCGGCCGGAGGCCAGCGCGGAGAGTGAGCCGAGCCGGAGAAGACCCGAGTGGTGGTGCGGGCGCCGGCCGAGCCGGCAAGCAGGCGAGGCGGCGGCCCTAGGCCGCGCGAGAGGAGGTCGGGCCGGCCTGGAGTCGAGAGGAGGTGGTGGCGTAGAGTGGCGGCGAGTCGAGAGGGAGCGGCGTCGGGGAAGCGGCGGCACGGTTGGCGGCGCCGGCCGCACCGAGGTCGGGTGAAGCTGGGAGACCATCGCCGGCAATGAGCCTGGGAAATCGGAGGAAGTGGAGGATTTGTTGGGAGAGAGGGGGAGAGATTTGGGGAAGAAGGTGAGTTGTGTGCGTGCGTGTGTGTGTGTTGGGGGCCGGCCGAGAGGGGTGGAGAGAGAGAGAGAGAGAGGTGAAGATAGGTTTAGGGTTAGAAAGATTAGGGACTAGATTAGGAAGTTGGGTGGGTACCAGGATGATTGAGGATCGTCCTGGTCGAGTTGGTTTCGCAAGCGGCGGTAATACCGCGTGTTGATCAACGGCAACATCGCGTGTAGAGCGTCTTGTTGGGAAGTGCTAACTTCGCTTAGGTCTCGAAAATGTTTTAGTCAATTAAAATGTGCTAACTTGCAGTCGTCACTAACTTATGTATTCCTATTATCACTCAAATCAAATATGTATTTACTTATATTATTATTCGTGTTGCCGATGGCTACGGAAGGCGATCTAGCACCGACAGGAGCAGCTGATCAGAGTTTCGCCAGCACCAACTTTTCCTACTTATTCGAAGGCAAGCGATCATCTTGAACATTAATATAGTTACTTTAAAAATATACCATATCTTGCACTATTATATGTATTGCATCAAAATGGTTTTCCAAAACCTAAAGAAAATGATTGAGATAAGATAAGATGATTAAGAAAGAATGAGACTTACTAGGAGGGTAAAAGGGGGCCCTGGCTGGGGAAGCGCGATGATGATGTTGAGGTAAGAGGTGGGCCCCTTTTTACATATGGTTATAATATAAGGACCAACAAACTCTTGCTCGGTCGATGTCGTAATTGATGCCAACCATTTTCCCGCTTTGTGGCGAGAAAATGCTACCTTGTTACGTGACTATGCTCTCCACAACGGGTAAGTATTAGGTGTGAGTGATTGTGATGGAGGAACCCAGACCGTGGGGATAGTCCGGAAGTGGGGATCCAAGGCGCTATATGCGCTAAGGTGGAGTGTTGAGTGCAGATAGAAGTCGCCTCAACCAACCTCACCGTAACTCGGTGGATGATGAGGTCGCAGCGTGACTTAATCGCACCGGCGGAAGGTGATGGGTGGAGAAATTAATCACGTAACTCGAAAACGTTCAGATTCGATCTCGAACCCGCATCTAAGGCAATGCGGTGGACCCTGCTCACGAGAGTTCGAATAGCTATGGGTAAAGTGGTACAAAGCTCACAGCAGATGCTAAACAAATCATGAATTCATGCCAGTCTCCAGGATTGGAGTCTACGGGAACCACAGGGGGTCTTTCGTCTCTCCGAGTAACTAGTAGAGTTTTTCAGTATTAAAACTTGCCACATAACTGTCGAGATCTATTTTCTAAAGTGAGATTATTTAGAAATTGTGATAAAGATTTGAGATAGTGCATCCTGTGCATCTTTTGCTATTAATGCTTGCTGAGTACATTCGTGTACTCAACCTTGTTAGTATTCTCCTTTGTAGATCCTAGTCCGGCCGGGAACTATCCCGTGTGGGATGAAGGACTTGCAGGTACAAAAGCAACAGCTGGAGGAGAAGGCTTTGACTAAGAGAACCCGGGGTGAGTTGGGAGCTATTTTGGCTTATGGGATGAATAGACGGCTGGTACTTCAGGGCAGACAAGAGAAGCGGAAAAGTTCCTTTGGGTATTTGTATAAAACTTGTATTAAGATCTTAGCCCTGCGTGGCTAACTGTTGAAATAAAGGACAATTTCTATCTTATTGTTCTGCTACGTAATTCTGGTGAAGGCTTACTATTCGTTGGAGCAGTGTTCTACTGAGTAAACGAATAGTAATCCGTGTGTCTAAGTGTTATTACCTCTGGGGTAATGACACGGGCGTCATAGAAGGAGATGTGAATGGACCCCTAGCCTAGCATTGACTACATCAGAATGCAGGGAAAAGGCTTGTTGAAGCTAGGAAATGCCTTGATGTGTTGTCATCAAACGAAGCAAGCTGGAAGGAAGCTTTTGCTCCTCGATGTTAGGAATGCTAAATTATTTTTCACATTCGGTTCAAGCTCAGTTTTTATTTAATGTGCACTCTATAGTTTAGTAGTTGTTCTGATCATCCTATGTACTTCCAGATGAACAATGGATGAACATATACAAAGCACATTTTCTGACTTACACTACAATAGCTACTCGTGCTGTTTTACTAACACAAAAAATGAGTTTGCATTACAAGAAGCAAAAGCATAATTAAGGCTAGCTTTACCACTTAAGAGTGTCTGGCAGTGTATTGATCACCCCTTTAGGCATGCAAATGAGTGTCTGGTCTGGCCCGTGGTGTAACCTCTGTATTTACTAGGACTGCACAGTACTAGAGGAACACGTACTTGCATTATTTAAAGTTAAACATGAACTTAACGATGAATCAGCGGTTGTCCTATTAACATTCTGTAGTGTTGATGTTCGTACGAGGAATCCTCGTACGAACTCGGATTCTGTCGATTCTTGTTTCTAAGATTTTCTAAATTTAAGATCTTGCTTTTGACAGTGGTCTTGTTTAATTTGGAGTCCATTTGTTATTTCTTTATTATTTATTTGTTCACTTTGCTTGTTTGATCTTTTTCCGGTACGTTCGTCTGAATAGAGTTCGAAGAAGCGGGGGATCTCCAACTTGACCAAACTCAAAATTATCAAGACTCTCTTGCCTTTAACTCAGGCGAGTCAATACTTTGATCATTTTGAGCCTACACTTTACGCAAATTATATTCTTTTAAAGTAGCAAATTGCATACTTAATTCCATATGAAATTGTATATTAAACCTTTAAGGTAGTTAAATTCCCACTTGATGCTTTAAATATTATTATGCCATCATTTGATAATTGAATCCATAAATCCTTGTCACCCTAGTAATTATATGGTAACTATACTAGCTATGGGTTGTACTTAAACGACATGTTAGTCTTGTTTAAGTACTAGGGCATTAAATGCCCAAATCATTATATCTTAAAATCATGAAGTTGGATTTAGGCAGTCATTATGGGTAAATGACTGAGATAGTTGAGTTAATGTATTTTTGCTCTTCGAAAACTTAATAACTTGCTATTACCGTCTGGGCGGATGGTATGATAGAGGGTATGATGATGGCTGCTAATGCAGCCCAAGAAATGTTGGTTCGTGGATGGTATGTGGAATGGACCACCTAGATTACCCTAAGGACTTAATTCTGTGATGACCTCCCAGTGTAAAACAATGCAACCACAAGTCTATTGTGTCGACTTAGCTAAATAATTTGTATCCATTAGTACAAGTTGCACTAAGTAGATGACTCGTGACGCCGTAAGCCTTCGAGGTGAAGGGTCAGGGTGCACAACAAAAGTCGTTAAGAGGGCGCAAGAGGGGGTCAGAGTAAGGATTGACGGGTCTATATGAGTGTAACTCTTCTCAGACGAAACCTTAGGGGTATAGCTAATACTGAGGGATGCATTGTAAAGGCCCTGTGATGATCTCTCCTTGATTCACATGTCTACGGAAACATGTGTACATATCAAGATGATTATCTCTTGTGGGTAAAGTATACAACCTCTGTAGAGTAATAAACTATTCGAACAGCCGTGCCTACAGTCAAAGACGGATATGAGAACCTACATGAGTTAGTTCTATTTATAAAACTTTGTGGGTGGGATGGAAAACTGGTCAAGCTCACCTAGCCCGGAGATTGGATTTTTCCTGGGTCATCATACCCAGTGATGTTAATAGGTGGAGGTAACCACAATCAAAATAAGCATAAAATGGAGGTAACCTCTTTAATATTGCACAATTAATCTCTTTAATAAAATGCAATTTGTTTAAAATGCTAAGTGATAGCAATTTCTAATAATTGTAATTAAAAATGTTGCATTTAGCAAATAAAAGAACACAAGTCAATCCTTGTTAAGTCTTGCATGTATATTATTGCATCTTGTGTGTTGGCTCGTAGGCATTGAAGTTGTGCTCATCCTCGCTCTTTCCCCCAACCTTCAGAAGCCGCGGATCCCAGACATTACGCATACTACGTGGATCCAGACGTTGAATGACAAGGAGATGATGAAGCGTAGTTTAGTCTTTAGTTGTTCTAGTCTCGCCCCAGTCTAGCTAACTCCATCGGTACTTGTGTACAACCAATATTATTCAAGTCTTTGGGTAATATCGGTCGTACATGGGCAACCCCAGTCGCTTGTCTGTGGAGAGATAAGCTCTACCCCTTATGCTTCCGCTATCGCTTCTGCTACTTTTGTGATGTAATCATTTGGCATGCTCAGCCTTTATTGTAAAACTTGACCCGATGTAGTCTATGTAAACTTTGATGTGTTAAATTAAGGTATGGTTTAGTTTACATCGTGTATGAATTGATTCAGTGGTGTATTATGTAAGTGTTATCTATTGATCCAGTGAATAGCACAATATTTTCATAGAGGATTTAGATTTTGAGAATCCGAGTCTGACACTATCCTAAGCGGGTAGAAAACTGTAGTACTGTACTGAAATGTAACATAAAGAAAAATAGCAGAAATCAAGAAGTGCAGTGGGACACAAAAGGCGATTCCCATACAAAAGGCGGCTCCATCTTTTGCAAACCATCCGAAGATTGGGGTGTTCCACTGAAGGAACCCGTATAAGACAGGCACTAGCAAGGTCATCAGGAATGCCAGGCAAATGTGGAGCCTGAGTTCGGCATCTCTCCTTATGTGAGTTTCTTGACCTGCGCTTGTGTTTGGTCTGACATCAGGTTGCATGCACATCTTTGCTCCAGGAACAAACTTTCTAGCATCCACAACAATTTTAAGACCAGTGTCCAATCTGCAGTATCAGGAAACAGACTCTACCTGAAAAATGCAATGATAAAACAAGTTCAGAAGTTGTGTTGGCATAAAAGCAAAACACTGCATTGGCAAAAAAACTGGAACACAACAAAACCTCAAATGATATTTAGTTATTTACTAACAGTAATGTTTGAAACCGAACAACTCGCCTACTAGTCCTAATTTTAGCCACGCATACCTAACTAAAATTCAATGTTAATGTTGTGAAATCATCTGTGAACAGAGGAATTGTGAAATGGATGGGCATGACTTACCATATATCCTTTCGTCGTCATGCAAATTTCTCCACTAATTTGAACAACAAAAGAAACAGAGAGTAAGGCGTGCTCAGTCAAAATAAGATCAAATTCACATTTGGTGCTATCATGTCGGGACCCCGAGTAAAGCAACCTCAGGACCTTCTGTGTATACTGAGCTAGTTCCAAGATCAACAGCTAATTCACACAATTACAACATAGATGAAATCATATCTATACAACAAACTTAAAGATAAAGCAGAAAAATTAATATTTATAGAAGCAAAAAACCTTATAGTCAAGTTTTTACAAAGGTCTGCCGCACCGGGCTTACAACGCAAGAGAAACTACAGCGGACCAACACCAAAACGCAGAAGCCATCCGACAAGCCCATAGACTATCAAGTGGAGGATGTCCCCTAACACACCTGGTCTTCAAAAAGCTCCTCTTCAAAGAACTCTGGGTTCTCTGGTTCTCCCTCATCTACTGATTCAAATAGAGGGCACAAAGCCATAAGTACTTTGAATGTACTCAACAAGCCGTGGGAAAATATATACAAATAATATTCATACAGGGCTTGACAAGAATAGCTTTATGGTTAATTTGCAGAAAGCAGTATTGACTGAAAATACCATAAGTAGATTGCAAAGCTCAAGTTGAAAGATTAATACATAAGTAAACAAAATCTTTGAAGCGGCTTGTGAACACCTGTTCACTTCCCATACCACTCCAAGACCACCCGTGAACACCCTATCCACACCCTAGACCACTCGTGAACGTCCACGACCACCTCGCGAACGCTCACAACTACCTTTTGAGAAAAAAACCCATCGCGTGATAGTCACCAGGCATTGTTTATAACCGGGGATATGGCTATTCGAATAGTTTTACACTCTGCAGAGGTTGTACACATTTCCCACATAAACACTACTTCTCTAGTTGGTTTGGCATCCGTCAATACCACTACTCACTACCTTAGGTGAGCAGTTTAGAGAACGTGTCAATGCCTTTACAAAGCTCTGTTCTGACTCGATTCTATTCGCTAATTATTCACCTTACTGGCCCTCTCTTGCATCATTCTCAACCATAACAGAACCGACTCAAAGTATTGCTAATTATTTAGCCCAGTCCACCCTATAAATGAACTTGTGATTGCACGGTATTGCCCAAATCAAGCGCACAAAGTTAAGTTCTTAGAATCTACTCAGGCGAGACATCCTCATCCCAATGTGCTTCTTGCACCCCCTTTACTGCACGATCACTCATCTAAGTACGAAATTATTTTTGGGTTCAACCTAGCCAAATGACAACCCTAGCCAATGACACAATAACTTTTAAAAGCAAGTGGCTCCTCCATAGTTCCATATTCCTTTAGTCGAATTAACATTCTTTGAGAGTGAACACAACTCCTTCGGATAACTACAGCAAGGATAAGCATAATACACACCTATGTTGATATCACAACAAGGTTCAGCTAAGATTACCCATCCTATGATGACCAAGGATACATGTCAACATGTCGGTTGCAATTTATTAAGGAGGCATACTGTCGAGAAGGTATTTAACTAGCTCTCAAAACCGATTTTATACAACTAGCCATGCATGTTGATATAAAATAATATACTTTTGTACAAATGGGTTCAATATGATCAAAGGTCCACGACTTACCTTCGTCGAAGAATTGAGCTACTTCGGTAGAGGCCGTTGGGTCCAAGAAGTCTTTTGCAACACTGGAATCTACACATGCGAACAAAGCCAAATAAGCAACTAGAGAAACTCTAAATAAAGACCAAAGAACCTACCAAAACCAAAACTAAAACAAAGGTACAAAGTTCAGATGAAGATAGGAGTTTGAACCACTCAAACCGGAGCTTGAACGAATGAGGTTGAGGAAGGGAAGGAGAGAGTGATGAGGAGGAAGCAATAAGGGAGAACAAAAGGGGTTCCCAGGTGTCTTATATAGGCAAGGGGAGGTCCAAGGAGGGAGGACAGCGTAGGCGTGCAACGGGTGCAATGGAGGACGCCGCATTCAATGTGCATGACAGGGGCGGATGAAGGAGGGAATGGAGGCAAGTAGAGGAGGAGACTAGAGGGAGAAACAAATACTGCAGAAGTGACAACATTTAATGCGACTCAACGACATTTAATACATAAAGACTTTTGCGGCAGCAGTGACGCACCGAGAGGAAGGAGAAGGTGAGCAGAGCTAATGGGTGGGGCTGGTCAAAACCAAGAGGGAGGTCTTGAGGAGGAGGTCCTGGGAGGAAGGGGTGGTCTTTGCAAAAGAGCGGTTGTGACTGAGAGAGTCGTCTTTTCAAAAAGGATGGTTGCGACCGAGTGGGTTGTCTTTAGAAAAAAGGACGGTTGCGACTGAGAGGGTGGTCGAGGGGATGAAGACCATTCGATTATAATCAGACGGCTCACAAGGATTGGGGACGTTTGGACTGGGCGAACGCGCTAACGAGATCGGCCCGTTCAAACTCGATCAGATGACCCACAAGGATTGGGACCGGACGAACGTGCAAACAAGATCGAGCCGCTCAAACACGATCGGACGGCTCGCAAGGATTGAAGGCGCGGGCGCACGGGGAGGAGGATCGAACAGAGAGGAGAAAGGAAGGGGAACTCCAAATACCAGAGAATTCTAGTAACTCAAGATAAACCAAACGGAATTAGTTGAAGTTTGATGAATTCATATTAAATTGCTTTCAACTTTTGAAAATCTCCAAGTTAAGCTTGAGCAAATCAACAAAATTAAAGGTTATTGCTATTTTGAAAACTTTCAAAAAGGGTCCGAAAAACTGGGATGTTACAAACCTACACCCCTTGAAAGGAATCTCGACCCCGAGATTCAGACTGACTAGAGAATAGGTGCGGGAACTCGGTCTTCAAGTCCTCTTCGCGCTCCCAGGTGGCTTCCTCTTCAATGTGATTGCCCCACTGCACTTTGCAGAAACAGACGATCTTGCTTCTTGTTACTCGCTCGGACACTTCTAAGATCTTGATGGGTTGCTCCTTGTAAGTGAGGTATTCTTGAAGGTCTACTACTGCTGACGGCATCTGCTCTTCTGGCACACACAGACACTTTTTTAATTGAGACGCATGGAAGACGTCGTGCACAACTGACAACTGAGGTGGGAGCTCCAATTGATAAGCGACTTCTCCTCTTCTGGCTAGAACTAGAAAAGGCCCAATGTATCTAGGTGCAAGCTTCCCGCTGACTCTGAAATGACGCATTCCCTTGAGAGGTGACACCTTCAGGCACACATGATCTCTAGGAGCAAAAGCTAAGTCCTGATGATGGTTATCTGCATAACTTTTCTATCGAGTTTGTGCTGTCTTCAGCTTTTCTCTTATTGACTTAACTTGATCTTCGGCTTCCTTCAAGATACCCAATCCAAGCACTTGTCCTTCGCCTATTTCAGTCCAATACAGAGGCGTCCTGCACTTTCTTCCGTAAAGGGCTTCAAATGGGGACATCTGTAGACTTGCTTGATGGCTGTTGTTGTAGAAAAACTCTGCGTAAGGCAACTTTTGATCCCAACTGGTCTTGTTCTCCAGAGCACAAACTCTCAGCATATCTTCTAGAATCTGATTTACTCTTTCAGTTTGGCCATCTGTTTGTGGGTGGTATGCTGTACTGAAATTCAGGTCCGTGCCCAAAACGCTATGCAGCTTCTACCAGAACCTTGAGGTGAAGCTGGGATCCTCGATCTGACACGATCTTCTTTGGTACACTATGTTGACATACAATCCTCGCCATGTACAACTCTGCTAGTTAGTCTCCTGAGTAGGTAGTCTTGATGGGAATGAAGTGTACGACTTTTGTTAGGCGGTCCACGACCACCTAGATAGAATTGTAGTCAGCCTTGGTCCTAGGCAGACCAGCGATAAACCCTAAAACCCTCTTTCCATTTCCATCCGGGAATCGGCAGGGGTTGCAAGAATCCAACCGGCCTCTGATACATGGCTTTAACTTGTTGGCAAAAATTACACTGTGCCACATACTCTGCACGGAGGCCTGCAGCAGCAGCATCGAGACCTGTAGCCATCTCAATGTGCTTGATCTAAGCTTGGATGGTGGACCTCCACGTGGTGGAACCTGGACGCCCTCGCCGCCGCTTTCGCCCATGCCGTCGCCTCCGCCAACGCCGTCGCCCCGCGGAGATGCCCCGACGGCTAACGCCGACCCCCTCCCGCCTCTTCGCTATCGACCGCGCCGTCTTCAACAAGAGTGCCGGGGAAGAACCCATTGGTGGACCACGTCCCCTTCCTCCACCCTGCCGTCAGCAGGTAACGAGTCTCATGACCCCAAGAATGCCGTCACCCGTCGCCTACCACCTCGCGCCTCTTCGCTCGCGACGACCCCTCGTCCTCAACCGCCTCTGCCGCGGCCGCGTCCTCCAGCAGCGGCCTCACCTTCAACTCTTCAAGCTCCACCGCGTGAAGACTGAAGGGGTGAAGGCCCGCCCAGTTCTTGCTCTGCTTGGCTCGCAAGCCCTCGCGAGCCAATTCAAGCTCTGCTCCGAGCCGAGCCGAGCCGAGCGTCCATCCTAACTCGTTTCCAAAATGAGCCGAGCCGAGCCAGGCTCGCCAGCTCAGATCTCGCCCAGGCTCGGATGAACAGTAGGCTCGGCTAGGCTCATTTCCACCCCTATATACCACCTGCCATAGAGCATTGTTATCTTGGCGGTATGAACCAGCAATATTTGGATCAACTGCTGTCAGGTTCAAGCCTGGGACCATGACTAACTCCTCTCCTATTTCACCAAACAAAACAAATTCTGCAACCGATGCTTTGTCGCCGCCAATACTCGGTACATCTATACTGTGCACATCCAGTTTGTACCTACATGAAAAAGAAACGATAAATATACAACAATGAATCATTCAAAGTCATAGATTCTAAAACTAAATGGATGCTCCCACTAATTTGCATGGTTGAGCAATAACCTTGGTTCCTCTGTGATGTCGTTGCACCTCGGATATCTGTAGCCTTCACCGATTTGGGTCATGGTCCTTTTGCAACCACTACAGCCTAGCCTAGGTACCACATGGAACAGGGCCTTTGATAGCGATGTCGACAGTGTAGCTATCGCCCTATATTTTTTATCAGTCAGGAACATGACAGACATTTCTAACAAGCTAAACCAATGTGCGATGTTATAACAGACGAATGCCATGGCAAAACAGAGCTCACCACAGCATCATGCGCATTCAGGGTAGACAAATGAGCTACTGTTGTTGGTGTAGGGCCAGCCTGGTTTGGTCTTCAGCCTCATGAGGCATCCCATCAAAGCTAAATAGAGAGATCAAGGGCCAGTGAGGATTAGCATTTGGGTGTTTAATATGTAGGCTAACATTATCATGTGTATACATTCTGATTGCTAGTCCATTGAAGCCAAGCGGGGGATGCACTGACCTATGTAAAGCGACCAACCACCTATGGTATTGCAGCATTGGGGTACCATTTGCACACTATACTGCCCTGAAGAAAAAGCTGGCCTGGCAAAACACACGAAAAGACTTAGATCAGCTACACATCCAATGGCAACGGTGCTCACCAATTCTTGCAAGAACCAAATCGGACGGAAAAATATAAGGGATATATACCTTCATAGAGTTCAACCGTCAGAGCAACAAATAGGATGACCACAGGGCCGTTGGCTGCTATAGCTTGCAAGCCCCATCTGCATGCGCCCTCCAAAGAGCTACGTACAGTAGTTGGTTCTCTGTATTTGACATTGTGAAGGGCATAGACTCGGTAAGAATTTAATGATTGTTCGCTATAAAATGAAAGGCATGATGCAGTTCATGATATACCCATGATGTGGTGACAGCTTTGCCGAAAGAAATAAAAGGTAGCTGATTATCGCAAAAACACTAACACAGATGCAAAATATATGCCATTAGTTATGCGTATATTGTGCATTGGCTTCACGACCCCCTTTGCAAGCGCCGTTGTCACATGGGACCAACAGTAGTATCTCGAGGGTAGCAAGACAGCCAACATAGTTGGCATAGTTTAGACATGACCTTATGAATGAGCACCATGATAGGAAAAGGAATCAGGGCAATACGAAAAATGCATCAGCAAAATCGTAGATCCACCGTAGGGCAATCACCTGAAAGGAAGTTTTTTTTCTTTTTCCGAGCCTTGTCCCCGGTAGATCAAATGAAACGGGTGTGCATGCATAAAGCGGGAAGCTGTCTGGCACAGGTGTGACCTCTTTTTATCTTTGTGTGCCTGGTAAACTTAGCCATAACAGAACAATTAGACGGATCGATAAGACGCCTTGGCATTGGCAACCTCAAAATATTCGATGTAATAAACATGATGTTGGACCGGAAAGGCGACTAGAGGGGGGGTGAATAGGAGCACGATCACTTTTACACCAACGATCGAATTCAATACGAATCTCACTCCAATAGCTATGAAAGCTATGAAGATCAATCAATCAAGCACAGCGGAAGACTTGTATTAAATCCAATCAAAACCCCAAAGCAAAGATTTCAAAAACTCCAAACACCAAGTCTCGGGCGGTCTGACCTCTCACGGGGGCGGTCAGACCGGTTGGCCTAGCGGTCGGACCGCTCAGAAATCGGGTCGAATATTTTGCCTAGCGGTCAGACCTCTCACACGGGCGGTCTGACCGATTTGCCTAGCGGTCTGACCTCTCAGGTGGGCGGTCTGACCTCTAGCACGATGAACAGGAAAATCACCAAAACCAAACCAAAATCGGTCTAACTTTTGATCTACAAGGCCAAACTTGACCAAATTTGGAACACACCTTCCTAAGGATATTAGGAACCTATTCCAAGCAACGATTGAGTAGATCCACATCAAAGTTTTGACCTTTTCCATTTTACCAAGGAGGGTTCAAAACCGGTCAAAAACGAAACTTGATCTAGAAACTTGCTCAGGTGATTGATGATCAAGATCATCCTAGATGTGTTCCCACATGTCACAGCAAGCTATATCAGAGAAGAAACCAAGCCAAAAGCTCTCAATAGCAAAACCCCAAAATCACCCTTTCTTTCACTAAAACCGGCAAGATCAAACTTAGATCCAAAAGCTTGCTCGTGGGTGGATGATGCTCAAGATGACCTTAGATAGGTTCCACATATCCCAGCAAGCAAGATCAAGAAGAAAACCAAGTAAAACTCCCTGATCAAAGAAAGCCCCAAAATCACAAATAGAGAGGATGAACACAAAGAGATACAATTTGTGAAATCTTTCTTTGGATTGATTGGATTGGATAGATGGTATGTTTACAGCCACTCCATCAAGGAGGACAAAGCTCAACACTTGAGCACTCAAATCAATCCCTCTCTCTAGAACCCTAACCTCCCACTAATCTCTCCAAGCCCTAACAACCAAAGTTAGGGTTTCCAATTGAAGGGTTGAGGAGGTGCTGGCCAGCACCCTCCTCTATTTATAGTGGAGGCTAGATTCTAGGGAATATTCCATTAGGGCACCCATTAGACCCTAACACACAATGGGTTAACACACGCACGCATTTTAAAGCGCCGTCTTCATCTTCGATTGACCTAAACCGCTTCACCATGCGCCGACCCACGCCGCGGTTTAGCCAAAAGGTCACCAAGACGGTATTTGGTAAAATTACCAAAATACCCCTTCTCGGTCATTCTCCGAAGACCGAGTCCAGATTGTGCGAAGCACTCGCTTGCTCCGCCACGTGTAGGTTGATCCAACGGCTCTCATCATGTCGGCAAGTCTCTCCCATCCGCTCCCACCGAAACCACCATGGCACTTGCACCACCCCGCGCGCTTGATCCAACTGGGCCGCACCGAATCGCCTGCTCGGTCACCTTTGTCCATCTTGCACCATACTTGAGTCCAATGACTTCACCCGCATCGCCGATCGTTCGACCTCGCTCTCCAAGCCTAGTCCCGATCATCCTCGCGCTGACCGCCGTTGACCACCAAGCAACCCGCACAACAATAGACAAGCAAATCGAAACCGGAACAAGTTCTTCACAACTTGACCCACGTTAGCCAAAACATGCATCATGCAACACATATGCACTAATGAACATGAACTTGACCTAACAACACACATCGCCGCCACGCAGACGACGAAACAAGTCACAACCGGCCGATCGCCACCCTTGGCGGTCCGATCGCTTCTACACGGCCGATCGCGGACAAAGGCCGGCTCGACCGCTACCCAAGACTTAGCCAAATTCCAGCTTGGAAATCCGCAACCTCTCTGGAAATTTCAAATCAATAGAACTTTTGACTGGAGGCTCCAAAAATTATGAGACCAAGTGCGGAGAACCTCTCTCTTGCTTACACCTCTATTTTTGGCCCAGCCCAAAAATCCAAAGCCACTTTCATGGCCGGTCTGACCGCTTAGCGATAGCCGGTCAGACCGCCACACTCGCCGGTCGGACCGCCACCCTCGCCGGTCGGACCGCCAGACACTCACAAGCAAAACAACCAAAGGCACGGCCGGTCTGACCGCCACCATGGCGGTCGGACGCTCAAGCCTCGACAAAGACATGAACTTCACCAAAACGAGGTTTCTCCAAACACTGGCGCTTATTGCCAATTGTTCAACACACTAAGATTAGGATCATATCCACATGATCTCCACAATCTCCCCCTTGATGAACACATTGGCAATCTTCTCAAAAATGCAAATTAGAGGTTTGAAAATGAAAATACCCGACGTTTTCGCGCAAAGGCACAACTTGGTCCAAATGCAAGAGAAAGCAATGGAAAAGACCAAGCTGGCTTCTAAATAGCATAGGCAAGTGAGATAAGGCAAAAGAAAGCATGAAAGCTTCAAATTCCAGAGAATTGACAAAAATCTCACTTAAGGTCCATATGAAAGAACAATTGTTCGATTTGACCTTTGATCATTGTGAGTCTTCAAGAATTGCAATTCAAGTTCAGAAAAGACACTAAGATCAAAAGAATGCAATTTCAAAACTCCCCCTCACTATGATCATCATTTTACAAGAGAAAAAGCTAAAGCTCCCCCTTTGGCAATGAGAAGCCATTTCTTCTCCCTTTTACAAAACTTCTCCCATAACATCCCGAACTTCTCCCCTTATCCCGAAAGCTCTTTTCACATTTTGCCAAAACTTCTCCCCTTTGACAATGGATTCATCAAGGAATCATAACTTCCTCTCATCCAGAGATAACAAGTGCAACAATACTAAGAAGCAAAAGAAAGAGCATGCATGAAGTGCAATGGGGTGGCTTCATTTTGTTTTGATTTTTCAATTTTAGTAAAAGAAGCTTTGGGGATTACTCAATTGAACAGGCTAGTATTTCTACCATTACTCAAGATATAATAAGCCTGACAAAGCTAGCAAGATCATATTAAGACATGTATAGCAAAGCTAAGCTAGTGAGCTCAAAATACCATATGTTGTTGGATTAAGTTAAGCAAAGCTTCAAAATTAGCAAGTTCAACAACAGGTATCCTAAAGTGATAATGGCCATGTCAGAATGTCATTGTTAAATCTAGAAGCTAGCAAAGACCACCTTAGAGACAAAAAGTCCTGAATTGAATCATTTAGCTCAAATTGTCTCAAAAGCCCAAATTTCTCAACAGATTTTATTTTCAATAAATATTGAAGTTGAGTAAAGGTCTATCTTGGTGAAGAAGATCCTGGACTAGGAGCCATCCACAAACTCTTCCCAAGCTTCAACCAATTTTCACAATTTGTTTTCTTAGCCATGTGCTAGATCTCAAGCCTTGTCGCGACCATCCCAAGCAACAAAAGCTTAAAAGAGTGGTCTAGGTCATCCAAAACTCCCCCTGAGTTCATGCCTAGTACAATGGCAAGCAGTCTCATGAGAAAGAATTGGTGAGATCAGTTCTTTCGCACAAAAGAGATCATTTTCATTTTGCACAAGAGTCGTTTTAGATTCTTTTAAAAGAACTAAAAGCTCTGCAGATGATCAATTCTAGATTCCAGAGCTAACAAAGCAATTTTGACAGGGCCAATGTCACAAAAGGATCACTAATTGTGCAACTAGCTAAAAGATCCACAAATTGCAGTTTTTAGTTCAAGTTGTCTTAAAGTTCTAGCTCATTCAGCAAAGACTTAGCTACACATGTGAAAGCATGATAATTCTAGCAAGTCAAAGAACTAGACACGATCTTTGAGCAGAATTGAAATACTAAAGCTCAAGAGGGTAATAAGCAAAGCTTCATCAAATTAAAAGATGTAAAGAAAGCTTATATTACAATGCATCTTTTTGGATTTTTTTATATGAATGCAATATAATACAATGAGATGCACAAAAGAGTAAAAGCCTAAAAAGATTAAAAGGATCCAAAGAAGATACCACTTGAAGAAGGTATCAGAAAGGATCCACAAAAAGTTCACATGAACAAGGAAAGTTCAGGTGAACAAGAAAAGCTCAAATGAACAAGTAAAGTTCAGATGAACAAAGAAGGTTCAGAAAAGAACCAACTCCCCCTCAAACCAACCCATAGGGATAGATTATCCCAAACTTGCTTCTCAAGGTGGCAAACCTTGTTTGATCAAAAGGCTTTGAGGGAAGATATGCCAAAAGTGCCAAAAACTCCACAAGATAGCACAAAGACTTCAAACACCACACGATCTCTAGGGAAAGCAACTCGAAAAGCTAAGGAGCGAAACACCAACACTAAAAAGACCTACAGGCAACTCAAAAACCTGCTAAGGACTAATGATTGGGAAACAAGCTCAACCTAGGCTGTGAGAAGAGTGCATCCTAGAAAAACATGGGATAAGAAGAGTGCCTAGAAAGGACACGTGCTAGAACAGAGCCTCCTATCTACCCTGAACTCAACAAGCCCAAATGCTATGCAAGGTAGACTAGGGATACCATACATAAAAGTAAGGTAGAGAAGCTCGAACCTGAGTCACACTGCTTGGCAGTGAGATATAGTCATGATGGATGAAGATCCATTCCTTGAAGCTCCAAAAAGTAGTTGCGCTCACCCATCATTCTCATCTCAAAATTCCTTCGTCTCCTAGAAGTGATAGCCAACATTGAATGCAAAATGAAGAAGAACCAACAAATGGAGTCTTTGACCACTTGTTGGACCACATGTTCTTCTTCTCAACCAAAAGGCTACACCACGAGAGACAAAGAGAGTCTATGCCTTGGTATCGGGTTAGTGAAACATTATCTAAGGAAAAAAAGACCAAGACACACGACTAACAAGGATAGCAACAAATGATCCAAAGCTCATAAAAGCATATAATCAATAATCGTAACATGAGCATGAAGATAGACAAATCAATTGCAAAGACATGCTATCCAAGATATGACAAAACTCAAACTATCCTTAATCCACAATAAGGCATAGGAGCAAGCAAAGAAGCACATAGCGTATCACACATCAAATATACAATCAAAAGTAAAGCATGCTAGTGAAAGCTATGGTAAAGCTCATATATCCACAATTAACAATAAAGCACAATAACCATGTAAGCATAAAGCAAGTTATAGACCAAGTCATTGAAAAGGTATGCTAACATGGATATCAAATAAGAATGTGGATACATATAACAAAAATCAACACGAGCAAGATTAATCATGTACAAAACAACATAGGCTCGTGAAGACAAAACCAAGCTTATACATCCATGGAAATAATGAACAACAGTCTAATACATGGATACATAAGCAAGAATCAATCACGAGCAAAATAATAGAGGTATAAGACAGCACAAGCTCATGATGACAAACTCAAGCTCATACACCCATGAAAAATAAAGAACAACAATATGATACATGGATATATAAGCAAGGTAAAGGCATGATGAAAGATATCAAGAGTAATACATGCCAATTTGGTACAAGTGAGCACAAAACAAGCACAACATGCAAAGATTGAATAATCATGAAAGTAAATGCATGAAGGTATAAGATTGCTCACAAAACATGTGAAGACACCGATCATGAAAGCACATGCCTCTTGAAGGCCATTATTGGGGTGGAGAACCATCAAGTGTCCCGATCATGTGAAGAAGCAAAAAGACCAGAACGCCTTAAGTCCATGTTCTCCAACTAGTGTTCTCGGTACCTACACATGAGAAAGGCAAGGTGTCCAAGTCTTGGATCCCGAAGGGTTAGAGAGCAAATACTTGGGAACCCAAACCTTGGACACACCACCACTAGAGGCAGTCGAACCATTATGTGAGTTAGAATGATGCGAATGATGGTCCATGCAAGAAGATCCAACATCAGCCTTGGAGGCACGCCGCGAGTGGACAACTCGATAAGGAAAACGAGGTCCATCTCTAGAAAAGCGGCGATGACCTTGCTTGAAAGCGCCATGATGAGAACCAACAAAAGCACCAAAGGAACTCACACATCCTCGCCGTGGGTGTGTACCTCGATGAACAAAACGAGGTCCACCTCTTGGAAAACGGTGGAAATCCTGCCTCGGAGCAGCTCGTGGACCAAAACCAAAACCAAGCAAACCATGTCCACGGTGCTGTCCAACACCACTAGAAAAGGTGTCAAAGAAGCCATCAACAAATTGAGTCTTCGTGCTAGGCTCTTTAGTGTGCATGTCATGAGAAAGACTATGCCCACTAGGAGACTTAGAATCATGAGCTCGACGTAAATGTTTTGCACGCCGAAAACAGAAATCTACATGATGTCCATTCTTCCCACAAAATGAGCAATGGTGTAAAGGTCTACTAGTAGACATGGTCCGAGAGGACGAAGCACCATTGTCGCTCAAAGAAGAAGTCCTGGAAGAACTAACATCATGACTCGTCCTCGTATTTGCACTAGACTCACACATGCCATGAGAAAGACTATGTGTGTTCCTAAAGACACGACGACGCACTCGGTGCTCATGTTTCAAACGGCGAAAGCAAAACTCGAAAGTGTGTCCATCTTTCTTACAAAAGGTGCAATGATACTTCTCTTTTGAAGATGTAGTATCATTTGAAGAAGAAGCACCTTTGTCCTTTGAAAACGTTGAACAACACAAGAAGAGTTCGAAAGAGTCGAATCTCCTAAAGAAGAGCTATTCAAAAGATGGAACAAGAACCAACATCAAGTGACTCACTTTTAGCACAAAAGACTCGACTCAATGCAAAGATTCAAGAGAAATCTTAAAAACATCAATTTGAGTGAAGACAAATACAAGAGTCACAAGACTTGGCGCTCATATCATCGCAAGAAAGAATCAATCTCGCTCTTCAAAGAAATGCAAGATGTGCAAGAATTTAATGATGTTTTTGAATTAAGCAAGCAATTTAAAGCATCAATTTTATTTTCTAAACAAGCACAATTCTTGCAAGAGACTAAACCATCCTTAAGCAATTTTTCATAATCAAAGCACATGCTACAAGACCTAGCTTTAATATCAATAATTTCAGCCCTAGCATTCTCTAATAGCTCAAGATGAATGGAATTAGTCAATTTTAACTTGTCAAATTCAACAAGCATGCCTACATGAGAATCATAATTATTTCTAGCCATAGAAGTAAGATTGCCTATTTCTAACTTAGCATTGTCAAGTTCATGATGTAAGGCAACACAAGAATTACATGGCATAGAAGCATTTGATTTCAAAATTTCATTTTCACTTTTAGGCATGCAAGAGAATTATTTAAGTTATCCATGTCTATAAGTAATGAATCATAAGCACACATGGATGTTTTCAATTCGGAGAGCTCATTAGATAAATCACCCTTCTCTCTTTCTAATAATTTCATTTTTATCCTTAGAGCTAGCAATTTAGAATCATATGAATATAAGACATTTACAAGTTTTTCTTTGCTTACCTTGCTTAGCTCGAGTAGGGGATCATCCTCGGAAGAGTCATTGTGATCATCCTCGAAAAACTCTCCATTATGTTCATCCTCAAATGCCGCTGCACACATACCAATGGGCTCTTTCTCCTTAGGCTCCATGCGTATCTCATCTCTGAAACTAGGACAATCAAAACTAAAGAGACCGCCACAAATATCGCAGGAGAATCCCTCCTGAACCGACAACACCATTATTGCATCTTCAAATGTCTTGTCATGACTCACATCAACGATAAAAGAATCATGCCAAGATGCAAGGAAACGCTCACAAGTCGGCACACTAGTCGCCATGCTCAAAGATCGGTTAAGATCACAAACGAGCAAACTTGGCTCTGATACCACTTGTTGGACCGGAAAGGCGACTAGAGGGGGGGTGAATAGGAGCACGATCACTTTTACACCAACGATCGAATTCAATACGAATCTCACTCCAATAGCTATGAAAGCTATGAAGATCAATCAATCAAGCACAGCGGAAGACTTGTATTAAATCCAATCAAAACCCCAAAGCAAAGATTTCAAAAACTCCAAACACCAAGTCTCGGGCGGTCTGACCTCTCACGGGGGCGGTCAGACCGGTTGGCCTAGCGGTCGGACCGCTCAGAAATCGGGTCGAATATTTTGCCTAGCGGTCAGACCTCTCACACGGGCGGTCGACCGATTTGCTAGCGATCGACTCTCGGTGGCGGTCGACCTCTAGCACGATGAACAGGAAAATCACCAAAACCGAAACCAAAATCGGTCTAACTTTTGATCTACAAGGCCAAACTTGACCAAATTTGGAACACACCTTCCTAAGGATATTAGGAACCTATTCCAAGCAACGATTGAGTAGATCCACATCAAAGTTTTGACCTTTTCCATTTTACCGAAGGAGGGTTCAAAACAGGTCAAAAACGAAACTTGATCTAGAAACTTGCTCGTGGGTGATTGATGATCAAGATCATCCTAGATGTGTTCCCACATGTCACAGCAAGCTATATCAAGAGAAGAAACCAAGCCAAAAGCTCTCAATAGCAAAACCCCCGAAAATCACCCTTTCTTTCACTAAAACCGGGCAAGATCAAACTTAGATCCAAAAGCTTGCTCGTGGGTGGATGATGCTCAAGATGACCTTAGATAGGTTCCCACATATCCCAGCAAGCAAGATCAAGAAGAAAAACCAAGTAAAAACTCCCGGATCAAAGAAAGCCCCAAAATCACAAATAGAGAGGATGAACACAAAGAGATACAATTTGTGAAATCTTTCTTTGGATTGATTGGATTGGATAGATGGTATGTTTACAGCCACTCCATCAAGGAGGACAAAGCTCAACACTTGAGCACTCAAATCAATCCATCTCTCTAGAACCCTAACCTCCCACTAATCTCTCCAAGCCCTAACAACCAAAGTTAGGGTTTCCAATTGAAGGGTTGAGGAGGTCTTTGGCCAGCACCCTCCTCTATTTATAGTGGAGGCTAGATTCTAGGGAATATTCCATTAGGGCACCCATTAGACCCTAACACACAATGGGTTAACACACGCACGCATTTTAAAGCGCCGTCTTCATCTTCGATTGACCTAAACCGCTTCACCATGCGCCACCCACGCCGCGGTTTAGCCAAAGGTCACCAAGACGGTATTTGGTAAATTACCAAAATACCCTTCTCGGTCATTCTCCGAAGACCGAGTCCATTGACAGCGGCACTCGCTGTTCGCCACGTGTAGGTTGATCCAACGGCTCTCATCATGCCGGCAAGTCTCTCCCATCCGCTCCCACCGAAACCACCATGGCACTTGCACCGACCCCGCGCTTGATCCAACCCGCCGCGACCGAACCGCCTGTTCGGTCACCTTTGTCCATCTTGCACCATACTTGAGTCCAATGACTTCACCCGCATCGCCGATCGTTCGGACCTCGGCTCTCAAGCCTAGTCCGATCATCCTCGCCGTTGACCGTCGTTGACCACCAAGCAACTCCGCACAACAATAGACAAGCAAATCGAAACCAGGAACAAGTTCTTCACAACTTGACCCGTTAGCCAAAACATGCATCATGCAACACATATGCACTAATGAACATGAACTTGACCTAACAACACACATCGCCGCCACGCAGGACGACGAACCAAGTCACAACCGGTCAGACCGCCACCCTTGGCCGGTCCGACCGCTCCCCTTACCGGTCAGACCGCCAGACAAAGGCCGGTCTGACCGTCAGTCCAAGACTTAGCCAAATTCCAGCTTGGAAATCCGCAACCTCTCTGGAAATTTCAAATCAATAGAACTTTTGACTGGAGGCTCCAAAAATTATGAGACCAAGTGCAGTAGAACCTCCTCTCTTGCCTACACCCTCTATTTTTGGCCCAGCTCAAAAATCCAAAGCCACTTTCATGGCCGGTCTGACCGCTTAGCGATAGCCGGTCAGACCGCCACACTGGCCGGTCGGACCGCCACCCTGGCCGGTCGGACCGCCAGACACTCACAAGCAAAACAACCAAAGGACGGCGGTCGGCGCCACCATGGCGGTCGGATCGCTAAGCCTCGATAAAGACATGAACTTCACCGAAAACGAGGGTTTCTCCAAACACCTCGGCGCTATTGCCAATTGTTCAACACACTAAGATTAGGATCATATCCACATGATCTCCACACATGATCCTCGTTCAGAGTCGCTGTGAACAGGTAGTAAAGATGCCGTTCTGGAATATGAGCCTCCATAGTTGTGCCCAGGTCAACAAAACAAAATAAGACACAGTCATACATAAATATGAGCACCCAGCAGGGAAGAGAGTTGTAAAACTTTCCTTTCTTGCACTGGGGTTTAGGAGCTTAGATCTGAGAGGGAAGGGAGATGAGAGGGAGAGTGTACCGACCGTCGGAGGTAGAGGAGGAGCCGGCCATGGAGGAGCAGTGGTCGTGGAAGAAGGGTGATGGTGGCAGCGGGGCGGATCCGGTGACGGTGACGGCGACGGCGCTTCCCGTCGCTGGCTGCACGACCCTCTAGATCGGTTAGGGTTTGTCGGTGGGGGGTGTACGGCTCAGACGAACCTCGTGTCTTGAGCCGCCGGCCCCCATCCTCTATTTATGGCGCAGCGCGACGGGGGCCCGTCAGCCAAGAGTGGGCTGGGCGCTCCCGATCAGAGCGCGATCAAGGCCTGATTAGCCGTTGGGCTAATTGGGCAGAGAGATCAATCTAACAAGAGTCAGTGGCAAAAGGAATGTGCTGGCTGGTCAAGAAGCATGAAATCAAGAAACTGTTAGCCCGCTGGCCGGTGTCTACACACGCGAACGCTCGAACGCCTGAGATGAAACACACACACTCTTGGCCGGACAACAATATTTGGTGCTGTCAACTTCACAGCTTTTCAAGTTTTTTTCTTCTCCTTTTATTCTGGTAAAAAGACCTACTGATGAGCCACTAACACACCCGTTACAATGCAGTGATGACCCTACTAACACGTTACATGCCATTTCTACATGCAGTTGTCCCACGTCCGAACGTGAACGTGCCCATGACTGCTGCACTAATGCACTAATAACCGAAAAACTGCATTAATGCAAAAGAAACGGAAATAATCAAAGACCGCTAAACAGAAATAATTAAGGATTATTCAACAAACACCCCCTAATCCTTGATGCTCTTTTTGATCTCGACGATACCAATCCTTGTACGTAGCTCCTGGAACTTGACACGGCCCAACGCCTTCGTCAGAATATCAGCTAGCTGCTCTTTGGTCTTGATGTACTCCACCTCA
This sequence comes from Ampelocalamus luodianensis, assembly GCA_036346255.1. Lineage (NCBI taxonomy): Eukaryota > Viridiplantae > Streptophyta > Magnoliopsida > Poales > Poaceae > Ampelocalamus > Ampelocalamus luodianensis. The sequence goes on along the minus strand of CM070622.1, from coordinate 93,401,344 downwards.
AATTTGCCGTCTTCAACGCATTCCCGAATAAAATGATATCAGGTGTCTATGTGCTTGCTCCGGTCGTGGAACACAGGATTTTGCTGAGGGAGATCGCCGATTTGTTGTCGACTTTGAGCATGACACTGTCTGCCTCTTCATTTTTCAAATCAACGAGTAAACGAGCGAGCCAGATACCTTGGCAGGCAGCCGTAGTCGCCGCGATGTACTCGGCTTCGCAAGAGGACAACGCCACAACTTTCTGCTTCTGAGATTGCCAGCTGATGGGGCTGTGGCCGAGGAAGAAGAAAACACCCGTCGTGCTCTTGCGGTCGTCGACGTCGCCAGCCATGTCGCTATCGCTGTAGCCGACAAACCGTGGCTCCTCCAACTTCTTCGTGTAACGGAAGCCATAACTCCGCGTACCGGAGTATATGCTTGACTGCTGCCAAGTGCTCGGTGGTTGGCGCTTCCATGAAGCGGCTTACGTGGCCCACCGAGTACGCAATGTCGGGCCTTGTGTGCACCAGGTACCTCAAGCTCCCGACGATGCTCCGGTAGGCCGTGGCGTCTGTGAGAGGGGCTGAGCTTGCCTTGCTCAGCTTAAGCCTCGTCTCCATGGGAACGTGGCAGGGATTGCAATCTGGCATACCGCTCTTCTCAAGAATTTTGAGCGCGTATGCAGATTGGTTCAGTGTGATGCAGCCATCGGACTGGTGCACTTCGATGCCGAGGTAGAAGCTGAGCAGGCCAAGATCGCTCATTTTGAATGAGTTTTTCATCTCTCCTTTGAACTTGACGATCTCCTGTGCGTCGGTGCCCGTGATAATGAGGTCATCGATATAGACGCCTACCAGTAGTCTTGAAGCACCGATGCCGCGCATGTACAAACTTGAAAAGCTGTGAAGTTGACAGCACCAAATATTGTTGTCCGGCCAAGAGTGCTTGTGTTTCATCTCAGGCGTTCGAGCGTTCACGACACCGGCCAGCGGGCTAACAGAAATTAACAAGGAATGAAATGAACCTAGCTAGCAGCACAATGGCGGCGCCACCATACCGAGATGAACCGCCGAGCAATCCCACCCCACGAGTCGACGAGAGGGGCCAAGGCAAGCGGCCTGCGCTTGTTAACCAGGCGCAGGCGCAGGCGCAGCAACCAATGCCAACCGGCGGCTGTGCAACGCCGCACAAACCACCGCACCGAGCGACCGGGGAAACCGATCAAGGAGTGTGCATGCGATTGCAGAAACTAAAGCTAGCTAGCTGCTTCTCGCCATCGGGATCTCTCTCTCTCTCTCTCTTACAGGCAGCCCCGGCCCTCACTGAAGTTATCTATCTGTCCATCCATGACCATGCATCCATATATCCTTTTTCCATGAGTATCGATCCAACTTTGAGTTTCTTGGACAAATTCATTAATTTCATGCTGCGTGCGATCGATCGATCAGTGTCGGTCATATGTCCAAATCAATCAGGCAATCTAGCAGCTATATATACCTAGTCCCCACTTATGTCAATTTGCTATTGCTAGTTCTTATCACTGAGTAACATCAATTTCGAGTCCTACCACAAAAGCTATGCCATGAATCTTCAACTAAAAGTTGATCCGCTCTTGCATGATATAATGGAAAAATATTAGTAAGAAATATTGATGTACGTTATGGCAGACATGCATGCATGGTAAAGCGGAAAAGCAGCTCCATCCATCCCTTCCCTGCTGGCTCCAGGCTCGGGCGAGCCACGCGTGGGGTTTGTTGAAGTATAGTGTCTACCTTTCGTGATCAGTTTAACTTTTTGGGCGAGTTAGTTGGTGCATGGAACTCAATATGATATCAGAGAAGAGCTTTTGAGTTCAAGGCCTAACTAACGCAATATTAAAAATAATAATAATAACGGCTCACTTTGAGTCAACGTCTTAGGTCCTGCAGGAGCCTAAATATAAGACGAAGTGTTGAAGTATATTGCCCATCTTTCCTTGTTAGCTTAAGCTATTGCATCATAGCCTAGAGGTCATATGTTAAAGACTCGGCTAATGCAATATTTTTTTTAAAAAAATGTGGCCCACTCGAGTCCACATCACTGGCCTGGGCATGAGTGGGAGTCTTAAAGTATATTATCCACATTTCTTCACCAGCTTAAGTTTTTAAGTGAACTGACTTGTGATTGAAACTCAATACCCACATGTATATAAAGTTACATGCATCAATCCATCCATCCATTCCTACTCCAAGATTCGTGCAAGTCGCCTCTCCCTCCCGGCTCTAGCTAGCAGAGAGGAGGGGTTGGTGGTGGAGAGAGAGGGACACGAATCTCAGAGTAGGATTCAACGGTGGATGAAGTACATGGAATTGCATATACATGTGGGAAAGCCCCTCTCACGGCAAAGTCAAGAATCTATCAACTTAATTCTATTTATTATCACGCTGGATGGTCTGTTAAAAGCATATATGTGTGTTGCCTTACCCATATGAGTATATTGACATGTTATGTAAGGAATCTTGTACTGAATGAATTTGTCCATTTCTTCAAGTTCCTTGATTCCCCTGGGCCTGGGCCTGGGCCTGGGCCTGGGGTGCCGTAAGAACTTCAAATAATCTTTGTACAAATTAAGTTGATGTTATTAATATTAAGGGGCAATTATTTATTTGACATTGAAAGTTTGCATCATCCCTTATATGTCACTCATTGCGTTGGTGATTTTAGAAATCTTCAGTGGCATATAAGGAATTAACCCTAGTACTAAAGGTGGGAGCTTAAATCAAATTAATTATATTGTATCATTGTCTTGGCCTGCTTGTAATGGTGCACGAATATTGTAGATTACTTGTCTGTGATGGCATAATTTGTTTGGTATGTCGACCCACGTACGTATATGTACGCTGCAAAACAATTGTCTCTCATCAGCCTGAACCTGACCTGAAGGGAAACCGTCGGTCGGTCACCTAGAATTAGAAAAGAGATTAAGGGTGAGCCAAATAAATTGGTGTCCAATTTATGAGGTGATGACTCATCATGAAGTGGATTCTCTTAACACTTAGGATGGAAGAAAAGAAACTAGAATTAGAAAAGAGATTAAGGGTGAGCCAAATAAATTGGTGTCCAATTTATGAGGTGATGACTCATCATGAAGTGGATTCTCTTAACACTTAGGATGGAAGAAAAGAAAAGAAAAGAAAAGAAAAGGTCCCACCCAACACACCCATGTGCGCGTGCGTGTCGATCATCCTTTCTCTCAAATCATCTCGAGGCCAAACTTTGAGCTAACATATATACAACTAACAAGGAGGAGGTGATGCGTGCTGACTAGACTGAGCTAGCATTACAGTACAGGAGGGAGCTGCATGTAGTTAGTTTTCCATGCATGCATGCTTGCTTGCCGGCTAGACTAAGACTGAGTGAGCAATATTACAGCAGAGCAGCCACACTACATGGTGAGCCGCCCGATCTCGCACTGTAGCGCAGATGGAAAAGTTGCATATATCCAGGTTTTACTGGATGTTGTGGCTGCATCTGCGTCGCATCACATCGCATGTCTTTGCATTTGCCTTTTGCCTTTGCCTTTGCCTTTGCCTTTGCCTTTGCCTTGTATAAATAAAACTAGTAATTGTAAGCAGAGTCGTCTTCGTTGCTTTGCCGCCTCGCGAGATGGAGGAGAACTTAATTACTAGATAGATAGCTAGGGTCATCCGTCAGATCGAGAGAACGCAAACCAAGGTAATTAAGAAGAAGGACTGATGGTGATGGAGTATCGTTCCTTCACAGCAAGTACAGTAGTAAGTGTACTCTAGTGGCCTGAGGAGTAAGTACTACGCCATAGCCATAGCCATAGCCATAGTACGTACGTACTTTGTTCACCTCATTCCAAGCTAATTTTGCTTGGATCGATCTAACAAATACTAGCTAGCTAACATAAGTATATGCATGTTTTCAATTTCAGCGGACTAAGCTAGTGTGGTGTAGTTAGTTGCGTGCATGTGCCTGGGGATCCTCGGCTGCCTATTTTATTTCCTTTTGTTTCTCTCGAGATAGCACACTGATTAATTCTTGCCTTGCCACAGGAATTCATATTCATATTGCCCTGCCCTGCCCTCATCCCCTAGTTGCAACTTGAAAGTACCTGTCCTTCGTCAGTGCGTCTAGCTCTAGACGTTTCGACGCACTCCACCTCAACTCACCTCACCTCACCTATAAGAAGATCATCAATCCAGCTCCTTCCTAATCCTAGCTGATCGAGTCGCCTCCGACCCACCCTAGCACTAGCAGCTTAATTCCTCTCTCTTCATCCATCGATCATATCCGCTCAGCTAGCCTACTCTCACTCCTTGAAGCTAGCTAGCTAGTTCTGTTGGACTTTTTGGACCGCGCGCGCGCCATGGGTGAGCAAGTTAACAAGGTAATTTAACTAGCTAGCAGATCGAATCCAGTGTATATACATGTAGTTCAATTAAAGATTGTGGCGGGATCGCTGTTAATTAATTTGGTTGCCCCACGTGGCCGGCCAATGGATGGATGGCTCGATGCAGGAGGAGGCCAAGGTGGAAGCAGAGAAGAAGGAAGAAGCGGCGGCACCAGCAGAAGCAGAGAAGAAAGAAGCGGCGGCACCAGCAGGAGGAGGAGAGGTGGAGGAGAAGAAGGAAGAGGAGGCAGCCAAGCCTCCGTCGCCTCCTCCCCCTGTCATTCTGGCGGTGGACCTGCATTGCACCGGTTGCGCCAAGAGGGTCAAGAGATCCATCCTCAGATGCAAAGGTAATTAGCTTCCTTAGTTATCAAAACAGACCCATTAATCAATCTCTCTCTCTCTCTCTCTCTTGGTCTCTCTGAGACTATTGGTCCAAACGAAAGACGAACACAAGCGAATACAAGAACGCAAAAAAGGGTGTCACCGGAACAACAACACATTTTCTGATTTTCTTCTTCTCTGTTACTCTTGTTCATCAAATCTAATTACAGGATGCCTAAATACTGTAGGACTACGTAAACAAACTATACATAAAATCTAGATATACCATATGCACAAAAATTACTAACAAATCACTCCATAATCTTTGCACACTTACTTATTGAGGCAGACGGTCTCAACTATGATTTGCCCATCTGTTACTCAATACAGGACAAAGAACAAATCTCCTCAATATCCCGAACTCAACTCCACAAACTCGACTCAAGATGGCGAGCACATCTCCTTAACATCCCGGACTTAACTCTACGGACTCGACTCAGGACGATGAACACATCTACTCAATGTCCCGCACTCAACTCCACGGACACACACACATACACACAAATACAACACCGCAACCGTTTAGTACCAACATAATATTTTCACCTTCGCAACGCGTAACTCCTTGCATTCCACCGACATGCACCACTATCCATTCCACATGCACACATGCATGCAAACAACTAACTCAATGTGCTAACATGCACACACACATGATTCGACACTACTGCTCCTACATGCATGGACTCAACTATATGCATGCGCTCGTCGACAAGCATGGGCGGATCCAAGTGAAGCTTCAAGGAGCACAAGACATCGGGTTCAATATCGTTTTACCTTATCAAAACTCACATATGCATATGTGTACACCCTGTAGTTTATCAGTGATCCCCTAGGCAGGCGCTGGGCGTAGCCATACCACCGCAATTTGGCGTCAGTCGGAGCTCTAGGCGGGCCGAGCGCCTAGCTGGAGCTGGGCGGTCCGAGGCGGTCCCAAGCGGCGCGAGGTGGGCAAGGAGCGCTCTGAGGCGGAGCTTGGCGCACGGGGGAGAAAACGGGAAAAAGGTAAGTGAGGCTCTCACCCTCTTGCACTGCTCCCGTCACGCGCCGCCGCCTCCTCTGGTTCCCCGTTGCGCGCCACCACCTCCTCCGGTTCCCCATCGCGCGCCGCCACCTCCTCTGGTTCCCCATCGCGCGCCGCCGCCTCACAGCTCCTCGTCGCGCGGCTTCTCCTCTCGGCTCCCCATCGCCATCGCGGAGCTCCTCCCCGGCTCCCTATCGCCGTGGCGCCTCTAACCCTCCCCGTCGCCGCGCCTCGTCCAGTCACCCGGGAGCGAGAGCGTGGGGAGAGCAAGAGTGAGGTGGAGCGCGCGAGAGAGGGCAGGCATAGCTGCGGACTGCGCAAGAGAGGCGGAGCGAGAGGATATGGTATGGGCAGCGGACTGCTTCGGTTGAGTCATCGAGAGGATAAGGTAAGGCCGTAAGGGCAACGTTGAGGGTGTTGGGCCGCTGGACTTAGGTTGGGACGGATGGCATGTTTCTCTTTTTTCTCTCTCTTTTTTCGTTCTCTTCTTCCCCGTTCTCTTCTTCCTCACTGCCACTCCTCTGTTCACCGCCGCTGACTGCACAGCCGCCTAGGCGGCGCCTTGGTAGCGCTTAGGCAGCCACCCTCCGTCTGCCTTCCGTCTAGCGCCTAGGTGAACATTGTAGTTTATACACATTCACTCCACATACATGTAGTGGAATGTATGGTGACATCCCGATCGATTTTGTTCTGGATCTGCCACGGCCGACAAGATTGCGTTGTGCAGTCGTCGCTAGCTCCACTATGCCTTGCGTCATTGGTGACCCGTCGCGACTGGCCCGCGCCAAGCCGCCAGTCATGCCATGTCTCCGACTGCCCATGCAGCTCCACCCCACCGGCTGTGTCTCGCGCCGACACGCCACCGGGAGCCATCCCGTGCGCACTCCCGCTGCCCATGTTGTCGCTTTGTCGGTCGCCCGCATGTCCGTCGTGCTGCTCTCCTACCGAGCCGCCGTATATGCCACCCTGGGAATCGAGATCACCCCTCCCGAGGCAGCAGCTAGGGTTTCGAAGCTGGATCTCTTATACCAATTGTTAGCCCAAACCGAAGACGAACACATGCGAACACAAGAACGGAAAAAAATTGTGCCGCCGGAACGACAACAACTTTTTTTATTTTCCTTTTCTTCTCTATTGCTCTTGTTCACAAAATCTGACTGGGTGTCATTTTATTGAGAGCAAACGACTATTCGTATCAAAAAGGATTCTACGTATCCTGAAGGGATACCACATAAACTCTAGAATCTATAATGAATATTGCCTAAATATTATCGGACTAGTTAAACAAACTCTACGTAAAATCTAGATATATTATGTGCATATGCGCAAACATTACTATCAGAGACAGGCTGACCCACTCACATGCTAATACTAGCTAGCACGCACAAAATTCTGTCTGCTACTAGTGCGTACCCGAAGATTCCGAAAAGACAGTGAAATCTGCATCTTGGTGTCACCAATCCATGCGTGAATTTGTGTGCAGTACCACTGGTGAGGGAGCGATCGACTAGTGTTTCTGCATGCATGTGATGTGACAGTACGTACTTCGGCAGTACTACTAGCTATAGGCTAGTCGGTGCTAGCTGCTGCATACGAAATGAAGATGAAGACGAAGACGAAGATGAATATGAATGTCTGAATATGAATGTCTGTTGGTAGGAGTGGAAGGCGTCGAGGTGGACATGGGTAACAACCAGGTGACGGTGAAGGGCATCGTGGACCCGCAAGCCCTGTGCGCGCGCGTCCAGAAGAAGACCATGCGCAAGGCCACCGTCGTCTCCCCGCTGCCGCCGCCAACCGACAAGCCGGAGCCGCCTCCGCCGCAGCTCGTTCATTCACAGGTACTAAGAAATAGCATGCATGCGTTACTCAGTTGCCTGACCTGAATTGGTGGAGTGGAGTATTTCTTAATTTTGGCTAACTGCCAGTTAATGGATATGATCCATTGAGCCTATAGCTACTTGCAATTGCAACGCAGGTGAATGAGGTGAGGACGCTGGAGCTCCTGGTAAACATGCACTGCGAGGCCTGCGCGGAGCAGCTGCAGAAAAAGATACTAAAGATGAGAGGTCCCTCGATTAGATTAGAGTAAAATAATTTCTTGCTTTCTCCCTTAATTTGCTCGCGGTCCCTCAGCTCACTAATTATTTTTGCTTAATACTATATCATGAACGAACAGGGGTTCAGACAGCTGAGACTAACCTCAGCGCCGGCAAGCTCACGGTGACCGGGACCATGACAGGCGACAAGATCGTCGAGTACATCCATCGCCGCATCGGCAAGCTCGCCACCGTGGTGCCCCCTCCCCCGCCTCCGGAGCCCCAAAAGGAGGAGCCCAACAAGGAGGAAGCAGGCGAGAAGAAGCAGGACGACGAGGGGGAGAAAGAGAACGAGGCCGACAAGAAAGAGGACAAACCGGCGGAAGATGACGGCAACAAGAAGTCAGAAGAGCAAGCCGACGAGGCCGCCGCCAAGGACGACAGTAAGGCGGCGGCAGCGGACGACAAGCACAAGGAGGAGCCGGTGAAGCAGGAAGAAGAGGGCGTGATGGTGGTGGACGGTTTCCCGCCGGAGGAGATGATGAAGCGGATGGTGTACTGGCCGTACGGCGGCGGCGGCTACAAGCAGTACCCGGCCGAGGAGGCGATGATGGCGAGGAGGATGGCCATGAATATGATGCCGCACCCGGCCTACGCGATGATGCAATGGCCTCCGCCGCCGCCGGCACCACCGGTGTACTACAGCAACTACATGGCGGACAGGCTGCCGCCGGCGCCACAGTTGTTCAGCGACGAGAACCCCAACGCGTGCGTCATCTCGTAGCAAGCAAGCATATATATATATAGAGAGAGAGAGAAATAGTACGGTACTATTGATATAATTACTTTCATTTATCATATACCATTTAAATCGTATGATGATACATCTTTATCAATTCGAGCATACTTCAATAATGATTGTAATATACCTTAAAATGAGTTTTATGAAAAAAAAATCGTTAAAATCCACCTTTTATAGTGAAATTTGTGTATATATTTCTTTTATATATGAAAAAATGTATATAGCAAAAATAAAAACTCCAATGAAAAAATTTCAATCAAGACGCATTGCAGTATCTTATAATTGATATTTAAGTATATTAAAAATATTTAAGTATATTAAAAATAATAAAGAAATATAACATCAAATGGTATATTTAAAGTACGAGTATGTACGCCCGAGAGTACGAAACGAGTATCATATATATATACTACTGGGAGTACGTACTCCCTGTTCATCCACTATAGATCTTCAGCTGCAAACACCATTATCGAGTTTAGATGCGTGCCGGGTTTTTTTTGTTATCGCAACCCAACCTGACCCAATATCCATAACAACCTCTCAGTATATCCGCCCTTCCTCACGTCACCTGCAATTGCAACCATCCAAATTCCCAATTTGAGCGGCGACTGATATGCTGGAGCTGGGCTGCAGGCAACGCGCTGCTCGCCCTGCACCCCCAGCCGGCCGGCCAGCCTCCTCTCCGCACCAGTCCCGGCAGCCCCGTCTCCGCCTCCCCCCTCCCTCCGCGCCGGCTTGCCAGGACGGGCCGTGAGCGTGCGAGCAGGCACAGGCCGGAGCGCGCGGTCGCAGGAGGTGGCCGACGGCCGATGGAGGAGCGGGAGGCCGCATTGTGGGCCGTAGGGAGCAGAGCGCCGGGGAGGAGACCTGATCCAGGGAGGAGAGGCGCTGGGCCACCGCCGCCGCATCAGGGAACCCGAGCCGCCGCCCCTGCTGCCGGTCGGCAACGTCGCTGCCGCTCGGATTTTTCCTCGGGCCGCCGCTTGCCTCCATCTGCCACCGTCGTCTTGCGTAGCGCCCGCATGCTCGCATCGGCTTCATCGCGCAGACGGATCCAATCGGGCCTTCGCCGCCGAAGCTTGGAGCCGCCGCCGCCGCCACCTTGCGCCGAACGGCCGCCGCCGCCGTTGCCCGAGCCGCCGCTGTTGCCGGTCATCGCCGTCGCCGCCGCATCAGAGCAGAGCTCGCGTGGGGATCAAAGAGCAAGGTCTCAACTCTCACGGGTGGATCCGACATTTCTTTTTATTTGGATCCAGTAGCATCTAGTAGCTTCTGAGTTATTAAAAAAATACAGAGAAAAGAAAAAATCGTCACTAAAATGGAGTATATATTTCCATACCAAAAATAGAGTATATATAACGAAATACTCCCTTTTCAAATGAAATACTTCTTTTTCAAATGATATACTCCCTTTTGAAGGGTATATATATATATATCTATATTCATTAATTAAAGTATGCACTTCAAAAGGGGTATCAACCCGTATCCATTAAAGGAATCGTTTGGGCCAGTACACATCTCCAAGTTGATGAACGGTGGGGAGGTATGGGAGTACATACTCTCAGGAGTATATATATATGGAAATTGTATGGTACTCCTGGGAGTATGTACTCCTACCTCTCATATACCACTTAAATCGTACGATGGTACCTCTTTATCTATTTGAGCATACTCCAATAATAATTATAAGATACCCTAAAGTGAGTTCTATGAAAATTTTCATTAAATTCTACTTTTTATAGCAAAATTTGTGTATATACTTCTTTTATATATGAAAAAAGGTATATGGCAAAAATAAAGGGTTGCAACGAAAAATTTTCAATCAAGTCGCATTGGAGTATCTTATAATTAATATTTAAGTATACTGAAAATGATAAAGGCCTATAACATATTCGTTTAAGTGGTATATTTGAAGTGGGAGTATGTACTCCCGGGAGTACGAAACGGACGTCCTATATATATATATATATATATATATATATATATATATATATATATATATATATAGGGCGCTATTTATACTCAGAATATATACTCCACTTCTAATATATCACTTAAACGAATATATTATACTTCTTTATCACTTTTAGTATACTTGAATTACAATTATAAGATACTCCAATGTGACTTGATCGGAAAATTTTCATTGGAGCCCTTTATTTTGCTATATACTTTTTTCATACATAAAAGAAGTATATACACGGATTTTGGTATAAAAGTGGATTTTCGTGAAAATCTTCATGTAACTCACTTTGGGGTATTTTATAATCATTATTGGGGTATACTCAAATTGATAAAGAGGTATCATCATACCATTTAAGTGGTATATGAGAGGTGGGAGTACGTACTCCCAGGAGTACCATACCATTTTCCATATATATATATATATATATATATATATATATAAGATACTCCTTTATCATTTATTGAGTTTACAGGGAAATAAAATATTAGAGCACAATGGAAATAGAGATATTTATTGCCATGGACACGATAAATCACTATCTTCTAAAAAAACAACGTTTATTTTCTGAAGCTTAGCAGAAAAGAATAGGATTCCAGCCTAGAATATGAAAATCAATATAATTCCAGCTTAGTGGATTGAAACTGAACCTCTCTAGGAGAACTTGGTAGACAGGTGGTAATTGCATCAGCCTAAATGGGACTGCAGGGGTAGAAAAGAGAACGGCTCTGTATTTACTGGATCTTTAGTCTTCACAGCAATGTTGAGACCATTTTTAGGCGAGCATATGTACAGATTCATCTTGGAGAATCAGATCCAATGATTGAATCTTAAACATGTGTTCAAATTATCTTATTCCATACATATCCATTACTAGCAAAGAATTGCCTTCCATTGTGGTATTATTCAAGTAAAGATGTGCTCCTTCCCAAATATTAGAACTATCATATGGGCGCTGAGGAAAACGATCTTAGCAGCTCGACAAACAGCGTACACCTCTGAAGATAAGGATACGTCAATCTCTGGACCATATCTTTTGGATGACAAGAGGGATTGATGTACTTGGATACAAAATATTCTGTACCAATACCATATCCTGACATTGTGTGGCAAGCATTGTTAAGAAGGTAGTCATGGAAGCTTGATCTGTCAAAAGCTTCTTCTCCATATCACGTTATCAGGGCCTACAACACAATGTATGCAGTAACATGTTATACAGTAATTCAAGTATTCAACTAACAAACAATATGCAAGCTATTTATGATGCTGATATCCAGTCGTTTTTTTAGAAACATCTGCTCATTGACATCCTCGTTTAGATAAATGGAAGCATATGTATCCACATCCTTGATGGTTCTACATTTGCGTAAACCAACATAAAGCTCATTAGTTTTCTAATGCAGCTAGCATAATCAGATTATAATCTAACCAGAGAAGTACAAACATGTGTTCTGTTCTACATTTGCATAAACTAATGTGTTGGTCTTATTTTCCTCAAGCAAAACAATTTGGTTTTCATTGAAAAGCTAGAGTACTTTCTTATTCACTACAAAATAACTTGACCTCTTGTTCTCCATAATGTTATACACTGTCTTGAAGTCATTGACTTTTTCTAACTTATTTGTTTCTTAATTATTCTTTTTAACCACTCATTTGGATTGGATCCCTCTGCAATTTATCTCAGGGTGAATTTAACTCAGGAAAATCAACTTTTATAAATGCTCTGCTCGGAAGGCAGTACCTTCAGGAAGGAGTTGTACCCACGACAAATGAGATCACATTGCTGTCATATTCCGAGGTTGACTCTGAAAGCCCATAACGACGTGAGATGCACCCAGATGGTCAATTCTTGTGCTATTTATCGGCTCTAATATTAAAGGAAGTAAGTGCATAATTATACCTCAGAGGAGTATACTGAACAATTTTATTCTTCGATGCTCCTTTTTTTCGCTCCCTCCAATACAATGAGTTAAACAAGCTGGCTACTAGCCTTTTGCCTATCACAACATTGGGCTGGATAAGCTAACTACATCAGGATGATGGATATCAAGATGTGTTCTCTTTTCACCCACTGGAAGGCTGCTTTTTGAATGAAACTAAAAGATATATTAGTTCTGAGGAAGCATTTTGTGAAACAAAAGGAATAGGGATGAATTATCAGGAACACAACTCTGTCTCCTACAACATGCTGTAGTTGTCACCATACACCTGTCTGTTAATTGTATCTGACTGGATGTAGGTCGGCATTTATTACATCTGAAAGAAGATGCCAACAAAGCAATGGCAATCTTGTTCCACCTTATTTTCTCTTACTGTTTGTAGGTTGCATGGCTGCCCTAGTTGTAAGGCCAACTTAGCAGTGCGAAACCAATCTCGTTGGTAACACGTATCGATAGTGCAAAACAGCAAGAGCTAATTAAGTAGGAAATGTATACTCCTGCATGTTTCTGTCAGAGATTTAACGACAGGATGAAGAGAAACAATGTACAGGTAGCATTCCTTGGCCATCCAGAGAAGAAGCGAGACCAAGGAGCTAGGAATTGGGACTCTCCCTCTCTATCTCTCTCTATAATCCATGGCATCCTGATGTAATTCTGCCTGCTACGATAAGGAGTTGGTCGCTCGCGGACTCCTGGAGCTCGCCGACCTCCAGGAAGGCGATTGCGGCGCCGGTGAGGCAGAGGGCGCGACGCGACCAGCTGCCGTGGCACTCCTGCAGGGGGGCCGAGCGCCTTGAGGGTGAGGTCGAAGGCCTTCTGGTGTTCGCTCGCGGACTCCTGGAGCTCGCTGGCCTCCAGGAAGGCGAGCCCGCCGAGTTTGGCGGTCCACGCCGCATCCGGAGGAGGGAGCGTGCTTAGGGTTCGGGTGAAGAAGGTGAGGAGGCGCAGGCGGGGAGGTGGCGGGTGGAGGAGCGGGAGGGGCCTGAAGAGGGAGGAGAGGAGGAGTGAGGGGGAAGCAGCGGAGGGAACGAAGGGCGCGCGACGACACGCGGAAGACCAGGCCACCGAAGAATCCAGAGAGGAGCATCTGGCAGACGTAGCAGGAGAAGCCGAACGAAGCGCAGGCACGCAAACAAAAAACAAAAACGGACAGACGGAAGCACAACGGCGCAGAATCGGACGGCAAAGGCAAAACCGGGCGACGTGGCCCAGCTCGCTGCGCCTAAAAAAAGCCTCCATTTAGAATGGAGTGATTATGTGGTACTCTATATACCCATTCTTGCTATAAATAATATTGTTCAGTTGAGAAGTTTACAGCAGTTCATCGTCGGTCAATGAGGTCTACTTTAAGGATCGTGGAGAACTAGGTCGCGCTACCCCAATCGATTGCCTGTGGGCATATGGATGGGTTTCACTGAAGTTATTCCGTTACAACTTATTTGAGTGATTCGCCTTCGGAAGCATTAATTGTAAGTTTTAACCTTAAGGTCGTTACTCTGATAATTATTGTTATTTATCTATTTATTAGTCATGTTTGCATATGGAATGATAATTCATCGGTGTTGTCACTGTGTGCACTAGCGTGATCATGGACTAGTGCGGTATACACAGAGGGTCCAGATTTGCATATTTGGATCTCGACACCATTGCTGCATATTATTGTTTTTTTTTTTATTAGACCAGACAAATTCAATGCGCTGCTTGCTATGTTTTCGTTTGTTCTAGAGTTCATGGAGTAATTTTGAGTCTCAATAAACGATCAATATGTGCCCCATTCTATGCTCTAGATTTTGTTCTTTCTTGATGTGGTATGGTTGTGTTGAAAGGCTGGCCTCCAAAATTTTATTCTTTTGCCGCCTATTGTGAAGGTGGTCCTCACTGGCGCTGCCCCATTCTCGAGCTGCTCCTCAGCGTACCAATGCGGCGAACTGACGACCACACCCTGCTGCACCAAGTGCATGACGCGGATGAGCGGGATGGCATGGTGGACGGATGGACACAGGCAGTGGTGCCGTGCGGCAGCCGGATGGGCCAAGCACTAACCCTAGCTATGAGGATGAGGCAGGGAACGGGTTAGCGACGAGTTGCGCAGGGGATTTCCCGAGAAATTACCAGAGAGTGTGGGGGAGTACAAGTGCAAAAAGTTGCAAGTGGGGTGGGGGTCATGGCCGCCCGGATTGGATCGAATGGTAATGGGTGGGTTTGTGCATATGTCTATAAATATGCTCCTGTGCACCAGATATGCTGCCAAAAGATGCTCTTTAACTCCTTTAAAAGGTCTTCCATCTCTCTCCTGATCTCCTCTCCTCACCTCACTTCCCAAGTTGTTATTTAGAATTTACGATACAGTTATTTTAGATCTGTCGCAACGCACGGATATTGTGCTAGTTAGTCCAAAAAGAATATCGTAAATGGGTTCAGTGTGCAATACAACCAATTGCTGGTCAATTAAAAAAGGCCTTCACATGCTTTGAAGCTTCTACAGGGAGTACAGTGTATACGAAGATGTAGTGGTAGCTCTTAATTTGTAGGGAATGATTCGATGATGATGAATGGTATGATGTTAAATCATGGATATGTGATGATGATGAGGTGGTTGTGGTTGGCGGAAGCTAGGGGCATCGGTCAGGGACGGTGATACGGAGATTAGTGGGAGTTATGGTTGATGAAAATTTTCATATAGATTTTAGTTGTTCATGTAGAATGTCAAAATATTTATACTTAGCATCCATCGATATTTAATTCTCACCGGATGCCGATATTTAATTCTGACCGGATGCCCTGATAATTTTTTTTCCTGAATCCGTGGCATGACATGGTCATCCAAGTTTGTAGAGGAGAGCGAGGGGTTGCGTTGGCTGGCGTTTATTTTTATTTTATTTTTTTCTTTGCAGTTAGACTTTGGCTGGCTACTTGCATCCTAAAGCCCCTTCCACTGGGTCCCACCCACATTCTTTAGTTGTTGTTAGGCTGCTTCTAATGCGCAGTATCTTAGTGTAATTTCTTAGTGTATGAGGAGTGTTAAGATAGTATCTTTTAATGTATTATTTTTATGGTGTAGTATCTTAGATCCTTTTAATTAATTAGATGTAGAATCTCAAAGAGACGATGTATACAAGATGGAAAGGGAGCAACCTTATTGTCACTCGTCAGTTAGTTGGGCGCTCTTGTTTCAGTCCGTCAGTCAGGACCAGGCAGCTGTCGGTCTCGGTGTTGCCATTGGCTGCTGTTGATTTGTTTTCCTTCCGTTGATGGAGGAGAAAATACAAGCAGAGGCCTTGAAAGGGGATCGAGACACCTCACAAACACTGGGACCTGCATTGGATTGGAAAACACTTTGGCCTAGGAGTAGTACTTACACGCGTTTCAGCAGCACAGGAAGCTCAGGCTCCCATCCCAATTGTAGATTAGTAGCATCTAATTAATCCGGCCATTGATTGATTGGTTGTACTTGGCAGGTGGGTGAAAGCTCCTTGATTACCTTTGGACACACCATGCCGGCCAGCCTCCTCTCTAGATCGATCGGTGGCTCACTCAACTGCGTGCAACCACCACATAACCCCAGACCGGCTAATTCATAGCACAATTAAGGGGGGAGAATCGATTAATATTGGAGCGCCTTAATTTACACACGGCTACTACTCCTCACATACATTATCATGCAAACTTGGCCCAATCATTCATGTACACCCCTAATGTCGTCAAAAGTATTACTACCTCGCACCTTCTGTAACAATGCCAAGGAATAAAAACACCAAAAGTTTTTTCCTTTTTTTAATAAAAAAACAAACTCTACTTAATTATGGGAGGCTATCCAAGTTAGGAGGAGTGTTGCCTTGGTGACGTCCAGCCACGCTGTGAAGAATTGTTCTCATGGTGGTGGGTAGCTAGGCATGCCATGTAGTATCAGGCCGATATCCGACCCGCCTTTTATTTCCAGAGCTTCACGGATCTGTCATGGCTAGCAGAGGCAATCAATCCAGTGAAAGGAGAGTGTGCCAAAGCAGCTATTTGGCCTTCATGTGCATGGATTGGGTTTCTGTGGTTATCTGATATGCTCCATAGCTCCAGTGTCTGCATCACATGTATACAGTCATGCGAATCAGGGTATATCAACATTGTATCAGATGAGTAAATAAATATTCTTTAACCGACAAAATGAGAATACCTAGGAGGAACTGGGTATTATTTTTTCCATTAAGAAGAAGAGAGGCACCCAAATTCGAGCCACGGGAAAAAAGAAAAGAAAAAATGCGAGTTTGGGAGCTCCCTTGATCATGGTAAAATTGTTCTTAGAGCACATTAGCATTTGTGTGGTGTCCAAATGTAGTTAGATAAGAAGCAGCATTTACCTGATAACCACCAACTATCAAAACTTTCGGATATCTTGGATGGAATATGCAAGACTGGTATTGGTTCCCATGAGATCTTAACTCATGAATGCATGTGCCTGACGCTGCCGACCAGACTTTCACAGTATCCTGACTTACAGAGGCCAGATATTCACCATTTTCATCCCAACAGACGCAGTTTACCTCACTAGTGTGAACCTAAATCAAACAAATAAAACAATGATTGATTACCCTGCATTGCAAAAACTGCATAGGGCTAAGAATCTCATGCGAAATAGATTACCTTAGGCAGTGAATGTAGAGTCGTGTCCTTTTCAACATCAATAATGTTCACCATGCTTCCAGCTGCCACGGCAAGGAGCTGTCCAATGTGAGGTTGAAACCTGACTCTAGCTGTACCACCCTGCTTCACCTGCGATGATGTAAAGTATAATAATATCATTGAATTGATGCAAGAATGAACGGTTCAGAAAGCTGAAAAGAGGAGACACTAAGGACCAACCCTAGAGATACGTGATGCACTTTGACCAACTGTCCAGAAGCGGATTTCTCCATTGTCGTCACAAGAGCATAGAATATCCGTCAATTTCGGGTGAAAATCTACTGATGATACATGGGAGCTATGCCCAACAAAAGTCTGCAATGCGCCAGTTCGCTGGAAAATGAAGAATAGGGTTGAACTTAGGATATCAACAGCTAAGTATCCATTTGATTGCCTCACATTCAACCACTGATGTCATGAAGTGGAACACAAATCAATAAAAAACACAAGGGATCTGTCCATGGTACACGAATTGGCACAAAATTACAGTGATGCCACATGCAACGGCATTTATTATGTGCAAGTGATTATCCAATGAAATGCATGACGTTTGGTTTCCTATGCTATATAAGACAGCTAGAAATTCACAGCACACCATTTAAATGAGTGAATCGACTATAATGCATCTACTAGTTAGAGTCAAGTTTAATGTGTACTGAACCTGCATCCATTCAACAATAAAGCCCCTAGTCTTGCAATTTGATCTACTGGATTTTTAAACTATCACGTAGGTCCTTAAACTTGTACAGATGATGTTTTATTAGTTAGACAGCTTGGAGGTCCTGTATTGCAGTTCAAGCCTTAAGTATTACATTACATATGACTGTTCTGGGGAGAAGTTCCACAACAAATGATGTCCTATTGCAGTATTATTTCAGATTTTGGCATATAGTTTGCATTTAGCAACTACCCATTTGTATGTCAAAATCAAGTTTTGCAAGTAGTAGTATTCCTCTAAGATATGAGGTAACAGGTAAGCTTTAAATCTTCAGCTGGGATCTTCGCAAAAAAAGAAGTCTGCAGCATTTAAAATAAATTATTTTAGGGAAATTTTGGTCTATGCCACTGGTTATTTTGCAGTTTTAGATTATGTCATTGCTTTTCACCTAATTGGTACTATGCCACTGGATTCGAAAAATTTCTTTGGAAAATGTCATTCTGATAAGATCAATGCACGTTGACTCGGCGGAAAGGACTTTTTTGCCCTTCCAAATATGTTGGATTTTCAAACAGATATCATAACAAAAGAGTCAATCACACTCAGGAGTATGAAAGAGTAATATTTTTTATGGCATCTGATTGAAAATCAACATATTTGGAGGGCAAATGAGTCTTTTTGCTTAGTCAACGGGCATCGACCCTATCAAAATGGCATTTTCCAAAGAAATTTTCGAATCCAGTGGCATAGTACCAATTAGACAAAAAGTAGTGGCATAATCCAAAACTGTAAAATAACCAATGGCATGGACCAGATTTTCCCATCATTTTATTATAGAGGTCAAAGGTTTGGCACTTTCATAAACATATCTAGAGGAAATATCTAGTGCAAACCTTTAGGTGCTAGCATGTAAACTCTCACGTGCGCCGTTCGATATTATTTGGATGGATCAGTTTTAAAGAGATGTGAAAGTCACATGAATGAATAGCCACCTTGCAGGTCAAGAAATTATTTATGTACCTCCTCACATCTTTCTGAATCTGATCCATAAAAATCTAATCCAACAGCCCACGTGTTGAGTAGCATGTTAGCACCCAAAGATAGGTTTGTGCTAGAAATTTCCTCTACATAATCTACATGCATCAGAAAATCTTACATTCACAACCTACTTCCTTGTTTACAAGAGAAAGCTTTCCTAAATCAGTAACATACATAGTAGGTGACTCATGTTTGCAGCGATCTCTTGCCACAGTCAGAAAGTTTACATTTCAGTCTGAAAACTGTCAATAGCAGGCAGTGAAATAGCATATCTTTTTAGCAACTACCCATTTGTATGTCAAAATCAACTTTCGCAAGTAATAGTATTCCTCTAAGATATGAGGTAACAGGTAAGTTTAAAATCTTCAGCTGGGATCTTTGCAAAAAAGAAGTCTGCAGCATTTAAGATAAATCATTTTTTTATGGAGGTCAAAAGTTTGGCACTTTTATAAACATATCTAGAGGAAATATCTAGTGCAAACCATTAGGTGCTAGCATGTAAACTCTCACGTGCGCCATTCGATAGAATTTGGATAGATCAGATCTAAAGAGATGTGTCACATGAATGAATAGCCGCCTCGCAGGTCAAGAAATTATTTATGTACCTCCTCACATCTTTCTGAATCTGATCCATAAAAATCTAATCCAACAGCCCAAGTGTTGAGTAGCATGTCAGCACCCAAAGATAGGTTTGCACTAGAAATTTCCTCTACATATGTACATACATCAGAAAATCTTACATTCACAACCTACCAGGGATCAAAATCCCGGCCGGTAACCGCTTACCGGTGGGGTGGCAGGATCCCAAATCCCGGCCGGTTTTGCAAATTCAAATTTCAGATTTTGAATTTCAGATGATTTTTAATCAAATTTGAGTGAATTTCGTCCGAATAAAACCCGGTTTGACCGGTAACCGGTACCGGCCAGGGAGCGGGAAAGGTTCCGGGAACGGGTTTCCGACCCTTGCAACCTACTTCCTTGTTTACAATAGAAAGCTTTCCAAAATCAGTAACATGCATAGTTGGTGACTCATGTTTACAGTGATCATAACAGGCAGTGAAATGCAACCCCCACACACACACACAAACAAACAAACAGTGATATATGAATGTAAGAACTACTATGAAATAAGGAATACACAGATAAAACAGAGTAAAAGAAAATTACTTCAACTGCGTTCCATAGTCGAACAGTTCCATCGGAAGATGATGTAGCCAACTGAGTTGAATTTGGTTTGAATCTTATGTCCGTGATAAAGTTTGTATGTTCTTCCATTTTAGTATCCATGTTAAGATTGTCCATATTCCAGAGGAAGACCTACAACATCATAGAAACTTCTACATATAAATTTTTTTATGCGACTTAGGGACAATTTTTTAGAAAACATAAACTGATTTACAATGTCCTACCTTTCTTTCCAAAGTCGAATAGAGAGAAAAGGTATTTACAAAATTACAACAGCCTTTTGAGAAATAAAGGTAATCAACTCCGAGAATATTACAGTACTAATGAAATTTTATTACTGGAAACACAGTCTTGATTAGAGTTGGTAGTGATTAACTGTGATGAAATATAATGCCAACCGGTGGACAATGGCATGGAGCAGCATGTTCGTTTGTTCCAATGGCATGCACAAAATTTCATGTTTTAAGGATGGCACAGAGCAAGATGGTACAACACTCAATGGCAGGGGACCGGGAGAACCAATCCCGGCTGGTTTCTTTCCGGTTTAGCAAATTCAAATTTCAATTTTCGAAATTCGGCTGGTTTTTAAGCAAATTCATGCGAATTTCATCCGGAATTTTTCCGGGAATTCCGGTAACCGGCTAGTTACCGTTACCGCCGGCCGGCCGGGATTCCCTCTGGAAACGGTTTTTTGATCCCTGCTCAATGGCATACACAAAATTCTCTATATTTATAGGGTAAATTATACTTATAAATGTTAAGAGTAGTATCTCTTCTCTCTCTCCCCTTGTACTACTTATCCCCCTTTGTACTATGTGAAACAAATCAATACATTTTGTCTCATTTACATTTACATGGTATCAGAGCTGGAGCAAGCCGTCGCTTCCTCGCCTCAAGCCGGTTGTCGCCCTCGCGCTCTACCTCCCCTGCTCCCATCGTCCTGACGCCCGGCTCCGGGTCGCCTGCCTCCGCCGCCGCTTCGCTCAGCCAGGTTCTACCCCTAACGCTGCTCGCGTCCTCGTCTCCAATCGCACTCACGACCAGGCGCCGCTGGCCGCGTCGAAGCCCTAGGCGCCGCCAGCCCTCGAGTGCGCCATCGCCGAGCTTCCCCTGCTGCTCCTCTGCCGCCGCCATCACCGGGTGCGCCACTCGGCGCAGAGCCCGGCCCCAGAAACCCTAGAGGCCTCATCCGCCGTTCGCCGACTTTTTCTCCGCCGTCGAGCCTTCTCGCCGCGCGTCTCTCCACCGACAGCGCCGCCGTCTTCCTCTGCGACCACGTCTCCGGCCACCGCTTCTTGTCTTCGCGTCGCGGCCGCCATCGCCCGCGGATTCAAGGGAATCGATTCAAGGTCGCGCGCGGCATGGGCAAAGATCGTCGTCGTGGAGTGGAGGCCCGGCAGTTGCGCGACTCGCCACACTCCCGTGACTGCCAGAAGCTTGGCGTGGCACTCGCGCTTCTAGTCTACTCCTTGGTGTAACAAGGGCCTTTCGCCATCATCTTCTCTGATGTGCCTTCCTCTGTTGTTCTCTACTGCTATGGCAGAAGATAGCTCCCTCTTGGCCACTGACATCAAGCTAGATGGCTCCAACTACAGGGAGTGGGCTTTCTTGGCCATGATAGTTGTGAGGACAGTCGGCCTTGAGGATCACCTGAACGATGATCCTCCCGATTCAAAGGCTGATGATGCCACCAAGAAGGCTTGGAAAAAGGCTGATGCTAAGGTGATGGGAGCTCTAGTTCTGAGTGTTGTTCCTTCACTTCGGATGAGCCTTGAGCATCACCACTCTGCCAAAGAGATGGAAATATCTTGAGCAACGATATCTTCAGCCTAGTGGAGCACTTCGTTTCTCCACCACTGGAGTCCTTGAGTCAGGGCCTTCAGCAAAGAGTGCCTCAGTTTCAACATCCGGTGCTGTTTAGCCGTGGGTACTTGATTCAGGGGCTTCTTTTCATGTGACCTCTGATTGCTCTCAGCTTGTGTCCTGCTAACCAGTGAAGGATTGTCCGTCTGTTCAAACAGCTGATGGTACATCTTGTTCTGTTACACATCAGGGTTCTCTTTCCAGATCTGAGTTTCATGTTCCTGCTATTTCTTTTGTCCCACAGCTGTCCATGAATCTTACGTCTGTTGGTCAGTTGGCTGATATGAATTATTTCATTGGTTTTGATGACATCTCTTGTTATGTGCAGGAACATCAGAGCAAAAGGATTATTAGTACTGGTCGTCGCCGTAGAGGATCTACGACTACGAGCCTCTACGTTCTTGACACCTTACACCTTCCAGCTTTCGTGTCATCTGTCACTTCTGCTACTTCCACTTCAGTGTCCTCTTTTGCCCAGTGGCATCATCGCTTAGGCCATCTATGTGGTTCTCGTTTGTCCACTTTAGCTCAGCAGGGTGTTTTGGGTCGTGTAACTGTAGATGTTGGTTTTCATTGTAAAGGTTGCAAGCTAGGCAAACAAATACAGCTTCCATACCCTTCCAGTACTACTTGTTCTAGTCATCTTTCTGATTTAGTGCACTCTGATGTATGGGTCCTTCTCCTTTTGTTTTGAAGGGTGGTCACAAATACAATGTTATATTTGTTGATGATTGCTCTCGATATACTTGGGTCTATTTCATGAAGCATCGTTCTCAATTGATCTCTATATATCAGTCTTTTGTTCGCATGGTTCATACACAGTTTTTTAGTGCTATTCGTGTTTTCCGTTCTGACTCAAGAGGGGGGTACCTATCCACATCCTTTCGTGAGTTTCTCTCTTCTGAAGGTACTCTTCCTCAACTTTCATGTCCAGGTGCTCATGCTCAGAATGGTATTGCTGAGCGTAAGCATCGTCATATTATTGAGACAGCACGTACTCATGATTTCCACTTTTGTTCCTGCTCATTTCTAGGGTGAAGCTGTTTCAACAGCTATCTATCCCATTAATCTCCAGCCTTCCTCTCGTCTTCAGGGCAAGTGCTCTGGTGAGATTTTGTTTGGTTCTCCCCCCAAGTATGACCATCTTCGTGTTTTTGGTTGTACTTGCTATGTTCTCTTAGCACCTCGTGAGCGTACCAAATTGACTGCTCAGTCTGTTGAGTGTGCTTTTCTTGGGTACAGTCTCGAGCACAAGGGTTATCGTTGCTATGACCCTCCTGCTCGTCGCATTCGGTTTTCTTGAGATGTCACCTTTGCTGAGGATCGACCTTTTTCTATTCTTCTACTCAATCATCATCCTCAACTTCCTTAGAGTCTACCTCATTTCTTTCTCTTCCACCTATCTTCTCTCCAGATGAGTCAGTTTCTAACCTGCCATCATCATCTCTGTCACCAGAGCCACCTTCATAGGTTCCTTCCTCTCCCTCACCAGCTCTACCTTCAGATACACTTCCATTCCATTATAGTTGCCGTCCCAAAGTCTCATCTGATTCTGAGCTTCCTATTCCTTTGACTTCTGCTCCCCCGGCAAGTACTAATGATCCCTGCACTGACGACTCCTCTCAGACATCGAGGTATGCTCTTCGTGACCGTTCTTCCATTAAGATTCCAGATAGATATGGTTTCTGTGCAGGAGCAACTCATGAGCCTAGTACTTATCAGGAGGCAGTTCTACTACCTGAATGGCAGCTAGCTATGTCTGATGAGCTTGCAACTCTAGAGGGTACTGGTACATGGGATTTGGTGCCACTACCCCCTTAGTCAGTCCCTATCACATGCAAATGGGTGTACAAGGTAAAAACCAGGTCGGATGGTTATGTGGAACGCTATAAGGCTCGGCTTGTTGCTAGAGGTTTTCAGCAGGCTCATAGTCGAGATTATGATGAGACTTTGGCTCCAGTTGCTCATATGACGACAGTTCGCACTTTGATTGTTGTAGCTGTTGTTCGGTCATGGAAAATTTCTCAAATAGATGTTAAGAATGCCTTCCTTCATGGTGATCTACATGAGGAAGTCTACATGGAACCACCTCCGGGTGTTGAGGTTCCATCTGGGCATGTATGTCACCTTCGCAAGGCTCTCTATGGGCTCAAGCAAGCACCTCGTGCCTAGTTTGAGCGGTTTAGCTCTGTGGTTCGAGCTGCTGGTTTCATTCACACCTCTAAGCGTGGGCGTACATTACTTCTGCTCTATGTGGATGACATGTTGATTACTGGAGATGATTCAGAATACATTACCTTTGTTAAGCAAAAATTGACTGAGCAGTTCAAGATGTCAGATCTGGGGTCCCTCAGTTACTTTCTGGGAATTGAGGTTGATCATACTGATGATGGCTACTATATCTCTCAACATCGGTACACTCAAGATTTGATCTCTCGCTCGGGTCTTACTGATACATGCACTGCTGCTACACCTATGGAACTCCATTTGCAGCTGCGTCCTACTGATGGCACCCCCCTTGAGGATCCCACTCGCTACAAGCATCTTGTAGGCAGCCTTGTGTATCTCACTGTGACTAGGCCTGATATTGCTCATGCAGTACATATTCTCAGCCAGTTTGTCAGTGCTCCTACCTCAATCCATTATAGTCACTTACTTCGTGTACTTCGGTACTTGATGGGGACAGCATCTCGTCGTTTGTTCTATGCTCACTCTAATCAGCTTCAGCTTCATGCTTACTCCGACTCCACCTGGGCCAGTGATCCTGTTGACCGTCGCTCAGTCACTGGATATTGTCTTTTTCTTGGCACCTCTCTCATTGCCTGGAAGTCCAAGAAACAAACTACAGTGTCCCGTTCCAGCGCTGAGGCTGAGCTTCGAGCTCTTGCCACTACCACCTCAAAGATTGTGTGGCTTTGGTGGCTTTTGACCGATCTTGGTGTTCCGTGTGATGCACCCACATTCATTCTTTGTGACAGTATCGCTGCTATTCAAAATGCAAATGATCCTGCCAAGCATGAGCTAACCAAGCATATTGGTGTGGATGCTTCATTCAAACGTTTTCATTGCCAACAATCAACTATTTGTCTCCAATATGTTCCTTCGGAACTTCAAGTGGCAGACTTCTTCACGAAGGCTCAAACTAAAGAACAACATAGACTTCATGTTCTCAAACTCAATGTGTCAGATCCACCTTGAGTTTGAGGGAGGGGTGTTAAGAGTAGTGTTAAGAGTAGTATCTCTTCTCTCTCTCCCCCTTGTACTACTTATCCCCCTTTGTACTGTGTGAAACAGATCAATACAATTTGTCTCATTTACATTTACAATAAAAAAACCTAATACTCTTGCAAGAAAAAAGATATTGTTAATGATTTGAACGATCTGGCACAAGCCAGTAACTTGCAAGAGAAATTATTAGTTTCTGTAAAATATAGTCACGAGTTTAACACAGGTTACCTTTTTCTCATGGCCAGCACTAGCCAGTAACCTCCCGTCTGTAGAGAAGTGACAGCAAACAACCTTGTTGTTGCTTGTACGGTTATTACCGACCTCACTCAAGGAAAGACCTACACAAGAATGAACAATTTATAGTTTTATTGTTTCAGGGCACAAGTCTGCAAAACAAATCAAAAGTTTGAAATATTTACTCTTCAGAGACTCCTGCTCTGAGGGCCCTTTCTTCAAAGCAGCAAATATGTCTCGCCCATCTCCATCATCATTCGACAAAAATGAATCAACATTTTCATCAAAATCGACAAAGTTATCCAAATTATCCTGTCAGTAACAGAAGTTAGTCGAGCACAATCAACAGACTGCCGAAAATTGAAAACATCAACATAAAGCAGAGCACAGAATAGTACCATCTGATTTGAGGATGAAGCAAGTCCAGTGGTTCCATCCGCTCCGCAAATCATTGAACTCTTCTGTACAATGTTCACGTTGCTTGCCACTGGTATTCCACCACCAGGAGTATGAGTGGATGGAGTTGAGGGTGGAGAAGGCCCAACAGTATTTCCTGTGCCTGTACTATTAGCTGCCCCAGAAGAAGTTGGTTTTCGTTTTCTAGTATTCTGGATATCAATAATAATGGACACACTTAGATATCTCCTATATGGAGCTAGAAAACTTAAGATTCTTTTTAACATCTCAAGCTAATTATTTCATGCCACCTGTTGCAACTGCTGCTGTTGTTGCTGCTGCTGTTGTTGCAATTCCATAAGCCGGTGACCTGAGGGCTGCTGCATTTGGGACATCTTCAACTATAGATTGCAAATAATGTTTAGTCAATGACAACATGCATACAGTACGTCAGTACCATAAAAGGAGATGATAGAATTATCCTTTATCCGTGCCATTCGCATAAAGAGAAACGATGGAAATTGAAACAGTAAAATATAGAGAGTTTTATTGAAACGGGTGAATCTATTTGGTACTTTGGTAGAACAAGATGAATTGAAGTATAGTTTATTTGATAGCAAATTCTAGTTTGTTAGCATTGTCATACTTATGTTTGGACTTGCCATACATCAGGTTTCTCAGAACTGATTACATACTGACCTTCATCATATAATCCTGTTCATCTGATCGAACCTTTGGCGAACCAGACGGAGCTGGAGAACCCATTCTAGCAAGTTCATTCTGTGTTTGTGCTTGAGCAATTAATTGCTGGTGTGGTGATAAAAGTTGGAATTGGTTTGGAGACGCCATCAACTGCTTCTGCACGCCTAAATTTGACCTAAGTTGGTCAATACCTGGGACCTTTAGCAAACAACTAAATATGTAAGCTTCTCGAGTATAAAAGTATGCAAGCATGGAAAGGGATGTCAGAGAACTCACTGTTAGAGGCCAGCCTTTCAGTGGTACACTCCCAACACCTTGATTTAGTCCTAAGTGGAGGGAAATGAATTATAAGAAAACTTTCCATCATTAACAGGAACTATTTTTGTTGTTTGTCATATAATTTTATGAGTCTCAGTCAATTTAATTTCTATATCATTTACTGAGTTTAACGTGCAATGGATAAGCACATGTTAACTAGTTACATCTAAATAAAGAAAATTCCTAAGTATGAATCTAGGGGCTAAAGTTTATCTCCCATCTGAGAATACTAGCCACAAAAAGGACTCATGGGTCAATTATTTTTTTATGGGAAACCTCATGAGCCCATTTTCACTGCTCCACCATACATGGTAGGAAGTCCAAATGTACCTACCATCTGTTTTCTTCAGCGAGAAACACAAATTACAGCAGTGATTATACCATCTCAAGAAATTACTCACCGGCAGCAACTAATCCAGATTTTGATTGCATCATCCCTGATCCGTATAACGCAGAAGGGTCTGTAGGCATTGTTCTTTGTGGCATAGCAACATCGCGTTTGATGTCCTTGAGAATAGTTGAACAGAATATTAGAAATGAGAAGCAGTAAACAGGTACCAAAACACTGCGAAGAGAGATGAGTTACAGAAGACAGAATGTATTACGACTTGCTGATTTCTTGACTGGATCTGCTGCAGAGCTGACACGTTGACTGAGCTACCCTGAACCAGTGGTCTGGATGGATACAGTTTTAATCAGAACCAGAATCTCACTATTGTTCAGTTGATGTTGGATGGAATGAATTACTAAAACTTACCCAGTTTGGTTTGTTGCTGACTTGAGAAGGGCCATCCTATTTGCATCTAGGAGCTGCTGTGATGCCACGGAATCCACAGGATTGGGGTTCCTCATTCGTTCTTCCATCATTTTAGAAGCCAGAACAGCTGAAACATCAGAGTTCAGAGCATTCATAGCACCATTAAGGGCCAGTTGATTTGCATCTCTTCTCTGCAAGTGGGCATTCTGCTGTTGCAGTAATTGGAGTCTCATCTGTTGTTCTCTTGACTTCATCTAATGAACCACAAAATATCATAAATACAGCATAAACAGTAAGCAACAGGTGTGGCTTACAACACGATTAATCATGGTACATAGAATGCAGATATCACATTTACAGATTAAAAAAAATCAGTAAGAGCATCATTAAATGCTTCTTTGTTGTTGGCCCAATAAATCCCAGCCAGAAATACAGCCAGCAAGCTCAGACGCTCATATTTTACTTGAAAAAACAATTCAACATCCAGAAGACAAATCTTAGCTCTGAATTCTACCGAGACAAGATTTTTTTCAGCGATGTACACACCATATCTATATTTCCTGCCTAATTCGGTGTTATTGCAGCCAATCACACTCGCGCGTTAGTTGTACATCACCAAATTATGCATGCTAGATTCCACTTTTTATGAACCTTGTTAGGCTCTCCCAGTCTCTTTTCATTCTTGAGATTAATATGACTTGGCAACAGTTTTATAGGATCAATTTTGTGTCATGCAGTAGTGCATAAGCTTGTAGGCACATCCACTACTTAGAGTCTAGGCATTATAGCCCAGAAGATAGGGGTCAACCCTAGTTGCTTCCCAGATACCAATACCATTTCAGCAAGGAAAAGAAGTTGGTAAAAAGAGGAATCAGTTTTTTTCGGAAGTGGATGCGCAGCTACAGAGCTAGCAATAGCAAAATAGAAAAGGAAGGGGAAAGCTTAAGGCATCTGTATTTATGGGAGTGGATATATCCTGGCTAAAATAAGATGAAGAGTGTGGTGAGGAATGTTTCCAAGTCGTAAGAAAGTAGGGCATACTCGTGAGCAAACGTTAAACCATTGCAAAGGCATAATGTATTTTGCATCACCCTAGGCCTAGAACAAGATGCTGTGGCATGATTGAAGTAAAGCATTGGGAATGTATGAGTTGGGCATAAGGAAATTACGTCTATAGAAGGTGTGGCCCCTTGTGGAGGCTTATCTCTCGTTCTTGCATCAAAGATGTCCCAAAAGATAGACCACCACTCGAAGAGGAACCCTCCAGGAGCATCAATTGCTGCACAATCAAGACTAGTATGCATTAGCCATTAGATAATAATTAGTCCTGGTTGGAAGAGTGTGCAGCCCCAGGCAGGTAAGGTGACAAAGTAAATGATAAAAGTAACAAAGGAATGCTTTGCTTTTCACAGCTGCTTGATATGAATCTTGCTACGAGTATTGATAAGAAAAGAATGATGAACTTTTCTGCAAGTAAAGTAGTGTTGCATATATAGCATTCCGGCGGGTAAAGACGTGGATGATCCGGTTTGCAGTAGAGCCAACTAGAAGAAATAGTCATGTAGAAGCTAATAGCACAAGCAAGAGTTTTCAGGATGCAAAATGAAGCAACACTGAATTAGCTAGGTCGCTGCATACATATATATGTACAGTGCTACAGATAAGTGGTCATCTCTCTCTCTCTCTCTCTCTCTCTCTCTCTATAGGTTCCCCAAGGGAGGCAGGGAGTGGATACGTGAAGTAATGATGTATGGTTCCTATTATTAGCAAGAGAAAAACGAGAGAGAAAGACATTCAGAGGAGGTAAGAGTTAAGACAGTTAGTTCAGTATGCCCAGCCAAATTTGGGCCTCTCTGTATCTCTCTCAGTTAGGATAAGTTAGGGTAAATTCCAATTCCAATTCCAGCATAGCATAGCATAGCATAGCATATGGGGAATCCATGGGCGTCGTACCGACAGGATCGGCGGCGACCTTGCCCTCGGTCATGAAGGCCTTGGCGGTGTTGTGGAGGTTGCGCTTGACGAGGTAGTCGTAGATGTACACATCCAGCCTGCACAAATCAATCAGGAGATGGAATCAGGAGATGGATGTTTGGGAGATGAAATAAATCGCCGCAAAGGGGATTCAATTCGATTCGTCAGGAGATGCATGTTCGGGAGACGAAATAAATCGCCGCAAAGGGGATTCAATTCGATTCGATCCCCTGCCAAGGAACCCCAAAACAAACAAGGAGGAGGAAGAGAAAAGAAATCAAGAAGCAGCAGCAGCCCTGCCCAGAACCAGGAGAGAGAGAGAGAGAGACGCACATCTTGTCGGCCTCCCAGTTGCTCCGCGCCATGGGAGCAGGAGAGGAGGGATCGCAGCAGCAGCAGGAGGAAGCCTCGAATCCCGGATGAGTTGTTGAGAGGATGGAGAGGGAATCAGGGATTCAATCAATCAATCCTCATCCACCTCCGCCTCCGCGTCCGCCTCTCCTCCGCCTCCTCCTCCAGCTTGCTCTATCTCTATGCCTCTATCTCTATGGAGGAGTAGTACTTGTACAAGAGAGAAGAATCCTTCCTCCTCCTCCTCCTCCTCCTCCTCCTCCTTCCTGTGCTCGGCTTGCTGCCACTGCCGCTGCCTGCGTCCGGCCCGGCCCAGATGTTTTAGGGTTGCCTCCGAATCTCATCGGTCCACCGCACGGGCTGATTGCACTGCAGTGAGTGATGCTGTTGCTCATGAGTCGACGAGATTTGTTTCAAAAAATGAGATGGGGATATTTGTTTCAAAAAAAGGAGAGAAAAAATGAGTTGAGGAGATTTGTTTCAAAAAAAGAAGAAGAAAAATGAGATGAGGAGATTTGTTTCAAAGACGAAGGAGAAAATGGTGCAAGCAAAGATGTATGCAGCAAACATCACCGCATGGTCTACTACAAATTGTTATTCTTTTCTCAAACATCACTGCATCCCACACACACACATAATATATGTATATATATAGGGAACGTATCTAGTGCTAATAGATAATTCAGTGCTAAGATGCTAATGTCAATCTTGACCGTTGGATTTGGATTGAACAACCAAGATTAATGCAGTCTCTCACCTCTAAACCATTTAATCACCTGCTCCCCCGCTGCCACCACTTTGCGAAAACACCCCGCTACCCGACGCGCTTCTCATTCAACTCCCGTTCCCAATCCCCAATCCCGATCTTCCTCCCGATGCTTCTCGGTGCGCCGCCGCCTCTCTCGTGCGCCGCGGCTGGATCCATTGTCGACCTTGCGCCCTCCTCGACACCATCCTCCATCCAGCCGTCGCTCCGGGCCGCACCACCTCCTCCGGCGTCTCGACGAATCCGAATAGGGTTAGGGTGGGGTGCCGTGCCACCTCCTCATTGATGCCCTTGCCCAGATGACTGCCGCCGATCCCGGTGCCCATCCGTCGGCGCACGCTCTGTCGACCCGCTCCCATAACCCCGTCGCCCCCATCGACTCACCTAGGTCAAGTGGATGGTGACTTCACTGTATTGATGGAGGTTCTAGATGTGCATATTTTATAGTTCTCCGACCACCGCATTCAATATATATGATTTGAGAACTAACATGCCAATTTTCATGACTTCATCAATGATTCAAGGGAGTTTGCTTCCTCTAAAAATACATGTTTGCCATTGTCTTATTGGCATAGGTTAAGCTTGTTGCCTTATTCATATTGGACATTCTTTGGTTGTTTGTCCATCATGTTTCTATGTTTCGTCATGTTATCTTGATTCTGGCGTTTGGCGAAACAATACTAAGCATTTCAATTAGAACCTGCGGAGACAATTTGAGCGTGCCAACCTAGAAGCAATGGATGAATCGCGAATGGAGGATAATGGGATGTTAAAAGCGATTGAATCCATGAAGCGCCAATTTTGTTGTGTCTTTGAGAATTTGTAGCCTATTGAATTGTGTAATGTTGAACACGAGTGAGAAAATTTCTATGTATTGTCCAAATGTATGCTCATGTTTAAGAAACAAGCAAAATAATTTATATTTTGATGATCCGTGATCCAACCAAATATCTTGTTTTTCTTGTATTATGCTCATGTTATGCGAAATGAGGTTGTGCAAATGAGGTTGACATCCGATTGTTGTGCGAAATTTTAAATCAGTAATGAGATTGAAATCGATTGTTGTCCAAAGTACATTCGGATTCTTGAATTTTGGATTACGAAATGAGATTGAAATCGATTGTTGTATGAAAGTACATTGCATTCTTGAATTTGTGGATTACAAATGAGATTGAAAGTGATCAAAGGTATCTTCCATTTTCTTGGAGGCCCTCTAGGTAACCATGTTGTCTGTTGATATCTAAAGCAAGTGGTATTGTGTATACTCTGCACCATTTTGGAGACATATTTGATGTGAGGCATTTCATTGACTCATTAAGAGATGAAGTGCACATTGTGCAATTTCATTGACATATTTGATCTGAGCAATTTCATTGACATATTTAATGAGTCAATGAAATGCCTCTGATCCTATTTTCCTTGCAATATGTAATCTTTGATTGTGTAATGAATCTACTTGGGATTCCTTGATGTAATGAACTCCTAATACTGTTTATAATGGTCTCTTTCATACATGACACAATGAAAAAGTTCAAGTAGCATTATGTCTTGATTTTGACATACTTGCTTGACCTGACAAAAAATATTTTGTTCTGGACTGGTGCAGCACGAAAATGATTAGGGACTGGTGCAGCAACAATGTTTGCACATTCATCTCTTGACCATACTTAAGTCAAAATGTATCTGATTGTGTATGAGTGAATCGAAGCCAAGATTTGTAATGTTGCCTGTATTATTCTGTATGACAAGAACTGTGCACAGGATATGGTTCAGGAGCAAAATTATGGTTTCTTTGTTGATTCCTGAATGATGTTCAGGAGCAAAATGGCGTGTTCAAAAGGAAGAGCATTATATGTGAGCAGTAAGAGGCCTTCTTTCTTATTTGTCAAAGCTGCATGTTTTGGTCAGCAAGAAGACTTACGCAACTAGGTTTAATTCATCATTATGCAACTAGTTATATTCTACATATGCACAATTAGTAGATAACATTCAGTTAATTCAGTTTATGAAATATGAAGTACTACATGTCCATGACTCCTGAAATATGAAGCTCAACATTTATGAAATTAAAAGTACTACATGTCCATGAGTCCAAACAAAATCAAGCTCAAGACATCAAAGTTGCAATACATAAGAAGCTTCCAGCTACAAGGTTCCAAAACATAGAAAACTTCAAACTACAATGATTTTTCATAACTTAATTTCTCAAACATCACTGCATCCCCACACACACACACATAATATATATATATATATATATATATAGGAAGTCTTTTCCTACTCCAGGTGTAGTTACTCCCTATTCCGTATCTCACAACGTAGGGAGTATCTTGTGCAACTAAGAGTATGTATGTGTAGTATACGAGTATGTAAGACCACCTAGGTGGTATTGACACCTTTTCAGGGGTGGTATATACAATTTTTTAGATATACTCCTTTTTATGTGACATACTCCTTTTTATGTAATGCGAATATGAAGATATTTACAAAATATGCTAAAAACTATAGACTCTCTTGCAATTTTTGTGTGATTCACATTGGAGTATCTTATAATTAGTATATGAGTATACCCAAAGTGATAAAGGAGTATGTCAAGTTCTTTTAGGTGGTATATCAAAGTGAGTAATAACTACACTGGGAGTAGAAAGTATTTTTCCTATATATATATATATATATATATATATATATATATATATATATATATATATATATATATATATATATACATTCTGCATTCTTGAATTTGTGGATTCGAAATGAGATTGAAAGTGATCAAAGGTATCTTCCATTTTCTTGGAGGCCCTCTAGGTAACCATGTTGTCTGTTGATATCTAAAGCAAGTGGTATTGTGTATACTCTGCACCATTTTGGAGACATATTTGATGTGAGGCATTTCATTGACTCATTAAGAGATGAAGTGCACATTGTGCAATTTCATTGACATATTTGATCTGCAGCAATTTCATTGACATATTTAATGAGTCAATGAAATGCCTCACAGTCCCTATTTTCCTTGCAATATGTAATATTTGATTGTGTAATGAATCTACTTGGGATTCCTTGATGTAATGAACTCCTAATACTGTTTATAATGGTCTCTTTCATACATGACACAATGAAAAAGTTCAAGTAGCATTATGTCTTGATTTTGACATACTTGCTTGACGACAAAAATATTTTGTTACGGATCAGTGCAAAGACGAAAATGATTAGGATCGTGCAAAGAACAATGTTTGCACATTCATCTCTTGACCATACTTAAGTCAAAATGTATCTGATTGTGTATGAGTGAATCGAAGCCAAGATTTGTAATGTTGCCTGTATTATTCTGTATGACAAGAAGCGTACGTGATATGGTTCAGAGCAAAATTATGGTTTCTTTGTTGATTCTGAATGATGTTCAGAGCAAAATGGCGTGTTCAAAAGGAAGAGCATTATATGTGAGCAAGAAGAGGCCTTCTTTCTTATTTGTCAAAGCTGCATGTTTTGGTGGCAAGAAGACTTACGCAACTAGGTTTAATTCGATCATTATGCAACTAGTTATATTCTACATATGCACAATTAGTAGATAACATTCATTAATTCATTTATGAAATATGAAGTACTACATGTCCATGACTCTGAAATATGAAGCTCAACATTTATGAAATTAAAAGTACTACATGTCCATGAGTCCAAACAAAATCAAGCTCAAGACATCAAAGTTGCAATACATAAGAAGCTTCCAACTACAAGGTTCCAAAACATAGAAAACTTCAAACTACAATGATTTTTTCATAACTTAACATAGCAAGATACTAGATTCCACATAATATCACTGCTAGTACATGTTTCAGAGGCAATTTCTCCAACAAATGCGACCCAATACAATCTGGACATTCACAAATTCTTGAAACAATCTGTACATTCACAAATACTTGAATCAATCAGACAGCATTTCGGATTCCAGATTTCAGACAGCATTCACAAATTCTTGAAACAAGCCAACACATTCTGGACATTCACAAATTCTTGAAACAATTTGGACATCCACAATTCAGACAACATTTCAGTGCACAAGTGGTATTACACAACATTTCTTGAAACCCAAATTACAGCAATAAAGTCATAATTCGGCACTATGCACCACATACAACATTCTTCTCTTCTCTTGTTAGCATTGGCCTTCTCCAATTCTTCCCAACGCTCAAGATCCTCCGCATCGCAGGGGTGGAGGCGCTTGGGGAGGGCGCAGAGGGCGCGCAGGGCTTGGCGCAGTGGGGAGACATAGGGCTTGGTGCGGGCGCGAGGAGGCGGCGTAGGGGCTCGGCCCGGTGGGCGCGCGGCGGGCGGCGAGGGAGCGACGTGGGCCGAGGCACGGGGCTCGTGCAGGGCGGGGCGGGGCGGAGGCGCGTGCGGGGTGGAGACGAGGAGGCGATGGGCGACGTGACGTCGCGACGCTGGGGCTGGCGCGAACCCTAGCCGAGGCGCGTGCGGGAGCAGGAGGATGCTGTGGATTGAAGGGTTAGAAGTGAGAGGAAATGGTTTCAAGCGGGGGGTTTTTTGCAAACTTTCGCAAGTGGGAGAGGTCAGTGTATCTTGGCCGTACGTTACAAAATGGATGGACAGGATTGGTCATGTGCATATGTCCATGAATATGTGTATGTGCACCTGATACGCCCATATATATATATATATATATATGAGGACGTATTTAGTGTTAATGGGTAATTGAGTGCTAACGTGTTAATGCCAACCAGGAACGTTGGATCTGGATTGAACAGCAAAGATTTGGGTGCTAATCCCACCTCTAACACCTTACCCCTTAATAATCATTTTTCACTAAACCCCCTGCCCATTCATTTCACGCCGCCTTCCTCTCACCCGTCGCCTCCCTGACCCATGGCGCCGTCGCCCTCGCAGCCTCCTCCTGCCGGAGCTATCTGGCGTGTGGGTGCTGCCGAAGGGGGCCCGAGTTGAAGGTGTCGTGTTGTCACACGGGGTGCGCCAAGCCCGACAAAGGGGGCCCGGGCCCGGAGGTACTTGTAAAGTGGACTAGCACAGTTTTTTTAAAAAAATGTTTATGTTTCAGTTTTGTAACAAATCTATCTCCATTGCAATCAATCAAAAGGAGAGAGAAGCACATAAAGCTATTTTCTTTTACTTTTACACTGCCTATAACACACCACTGTACGTATACAGGTATCAGGACATGAAGCCGTCCAGCGATTTCTGTGCTCCTGGCCGTCAGCCTTCTCCATTCCCCCATCACATCACGGCTCGCTCAACCAACAACACTGCTTAGTGCAAAAGCTCAACCAGCAGGTTATCACACTTTCAGATCAAAATGCACAATGTT
Source organism: Ampelocalamus luodianensis (assembly GCA_036346255.1). NCBI lineage: Eukaryota > Viridiplantae > Streptophyta > Magnoliopsida > Poales > Poaceae > Ampelocalamus > Ampelocalamus luodianensis. The sequence continues at coordinate 93,365,335 of CM070622.1, read as the reverse complement.
TCGCGAATGCAAATACTCCATTCCAAATGCTGCATCCGTCGCTATGATAAGCCGCTTACGATGGTCGAGATACCTTTCAAGTTACAGAAAAGAACAAAAGATCGTTACTTAGTTACCTGCTGTAAAACATTTAAACGAGGATGAATACAAGCAGGGACGGACCCAACAATAGAGCAGCTTGGCGGCCGCCAGCTTGGGCACCCCGCACTATCCCACCGGAGATGGAGAAGAAGTGTCGTCCAGTGCGGACATGACCCCATGAGTAAGGAGGCAAAAGCCAAGGCGGTTGGCCAGTCATGGGTTGCGGACAGAGAATTTAGCCTTTTGGGCTAGTGTGAGTGAGCCAGTGAGAAGGCGCAACTCACTAGTAGGTCTCGATCATATCTATTGGGAGATCATATATAAGTCCATAGCTAACCCTTGCTAGCATGCGAGAGAGCACTAAGGAGGGAGTCGGGTGACTAGGTGGGAGGGCGTGTGTGGCGCCAGGTGCGTCACGCTTGGAGGCGGTGTCATAGGCGCATAGCGTGACGGTGACAAGACGAGGCGCCAAGCGGCGGCCGAGGGCCCGGGGCCAAGGCCAACGTGCACAGCAACAACAGCAAGGCATATGCGCACACCAAGATGCATTTGCACAGCAAAAACAACAAGGCAGAGGGGCACAACAGCATAGACAACGTTTGATTGACCGCTTGGGTAATTTCACATTTCCCCTTCTTAATTTCTCATACCAATGTGGTATATGCAATGACATTCGTATTTTCGGGAGGAAAGATACAATGAACTTGTCGACTTATTCTGTTTATAGATTCGCAATTGCGTATGTATTTCTCAACTAATTCAAGTACTCCCAGCAGTAATAGTTTGCATCAAGTTACTTAATCTCAGTTTGTCAGTCTCTCCTCCTAATTACCTCTCTATATTTTTATTTTTAAATATATATGTACTCGTTGTGTTGATATATCCTCGTTTTCTGGAAACATCGTTGATTTTCGTATTCGTATCTCGTACTGGTATCACATATTCATACTATTGGTCTACCATCCACTCCGCCCCACCAAAAGTTTGAACCTGATCCGCCACTGAATAAAAGAAAACACAGCAAGAGATTACCTGTTATTCCGCTGCAAGACATGCCAAAGAGAACCATTAACCATGAACTCAGTCACAGTTGCCAACGTACCGCCTGGCCCATTCTTCACAAACACCGTAAAACGCCACAACATTTGGATGGTGAAGCTTGGACAGAAAGTGAATCGCACTACTTGAGATCTCCATTCTATTGAAAGCAGCGACAATGGTGCATGACATCACTTCGATGATACGAGCCACAGATATGCAAAATGTCATCGTTCAGTGATACTCAACACACAAGCACGATGCAGGCTGAAGAGCTTACTAATCTTTCTTGCTCAAAAGATCGGCCTGGTAAACAGCTTTTCTTTATATTCTCTTTCTAATAGCACAAGAGATCGGCAGCCTTTTTTGTAATATCCTAATTTTCATGAGTTTTTAAAAGTTTTTAAAATAAAAATAATTATTTGATTTTGTTGAATTGCTAAAGCTTAACCTGGAGATTTTGAGAATTGAGAGCGATTTAATGTGAATTAATCAAACTTCAGCTAATTCGAATTTGGTTTTTTTGGAGTTTTTTTTTTTGAGTTCTCTGGTGTTTAGAATTCTCTTTCCCTGTTTGTTCCGTTTTCCCGTCAGCCTGTTCCTCCTCTCGTCGTCAGCGCTCCACCCTCTCTGTTCCCTCTCGGTTTAGACCACCCTTTCAGTTTAGACCACTCTCTCTGTACCCTCTTGGTCACGACCACCCTCTGGGTTACGACTACCCTTTTGGTCACGATCAGCCCTGGTCACTTTCTCTTCCCCTCTCTCCTCTGTAGTGACGTGAGCATTAAATGTCGTTGTCTCCGCAATGACGTGGGCATTAAATGTCGTTGTCTCCGTAGTAGTGTAGGCATCAAATGTCGTTGTTCCCACAGCGGCGTGGGCATTAAATACCGTTGTCTCCACCCCGTCGTGTTTTTCTTCCCCTTTTCGCACCGCTCCATCTTGTCGCCCGGTCCCCCTCCTTCCTCTATAAATAGAGCACCTGGAGGCCTCGCCCTCCTCTTGTTCTTTCTCCAGCTCGCCCTCTCTAGCTCCGGTTGCTGCATTTTTTGAAGCCCTGACCTCCGTAATCGGCGCGTGCACCTCCTCCCAGTTCTCGCCGCACCAGTGCAGCCCCTCTTCCACTCGCATCTTTTTGTAACCCCGATCTCCTTGAAACAATCCCCTCATTCTATTTTAGTTTTGTATCACAGGAGCCGCCGCTTTCCCTTCATCCTCCCGTCCCGGCTGACCCATTCACTGCCGGCCTCCTTCGCCCTCGGCTGCGAGTTTCCTCACCGTCGTTTCACCATCCGCCGACTCCCTCCTCCAGCCCCTCTCTCTTGGTCCTGGTGAGTTCCCCGTACCCTGCTTTCTTTTTCTTTTGGTCAACTTCTCATGCTCTATTCTCTTTCCCCTTCCCTTTCGACCACTGTTGAGTAGTCGATTTCTCCTTCTCTTTCGACCGCTGTTGAGTAGTCGTATCCTCCTTGTCTCTTTCCTCTTACGACCACGTTGAGTAGTCGTATTCCCTCTTACGACCACGTTGAGTTGTCGTATCCCCTCTTACGACCACGTTGAGTAGTCGTATCCTATCTTTCGACCAGCTGAACTTCCTTTCGAGAGCTTGTTCTCCTTCGTTCAAGTTTCGATTCGAGTGATTTTAGTTTCTAAATCTATCTAATTTCAGTACATTTCTTTTGGTTCTAGTTTGGTAATCTTTTTGGATTTCATTTGGAGTTGTCTTACTTACTTGGCTCTTTTCGCACATATAGATACCGGTTTCTCTGAAGAATTTCTGGAACCGTCTGCCGAAGCCACTCAAGCTTTCAACGAAGGCAAGTCGTAGACCTTTGATCATGTCGTACCCAGTTTATAAAATTATATTATTTTATATCAACATGCATAGCTAGTTATGTAAAAATGGTTCTGAGAGTAGTTAATACCTACTTGGAAGGTTGACTATATGAATAATTGTGAACGACATATCGACATATACCCTTGGACACCATAGGTTGGGTAATCCAAGTTGGATATTATTGTGATACCAACATGGGTGTGTATTATACTTAGTCCTGCTTTAGTTATACGATGTCTCTCGATCACATGATTCAATGATGATAGATTTGACTAAGTGAATATAAAATTATGGCATATGTTGTCGCTAATATTAAAATTTGTTATACCATGGCAAGGGTTGCCATTTGGTCAGTTGAACCAGAAATGATTTTATACTTAGGCGAATGATCGTGCAATAAAGAGGGTGCAGGAAGCACATTGGGATGAGGATGTTTCGTCTGAGTACTCACTAAGGACTTAACTTTGTGCGCCATTGATCTGGGCTATACCGTGCAACCACAAGTACATTTATGGGGTGGACCTAGCTGAATAATTAGCAATATTTTGAGTCGGTTCTGTTTGGGTTGTTGAACGGCGCAAGAGGGGACCAGGAAGGCGAAACCTTAGCAAGCAGAACCGAGTCAAAACAGATCTTTGTAAAGGCTATGTGATAATCTCTTAGTCGCACACCTCAGAAGTGTGTGGGCAGACAGTATAAGATGATTATCTCTTATGGATCAAGCTGTACCACCTCTGCAGAGTGTAAAACTATTCGAATAGCCGTGTCTCCGGTTATGGACAATGCCTGGTGATTTCACACAAGGGGAAGATTTTCTCAAAAATATGGTCTTGGTTGGCACGAGTGATTTGGGTCGTGAACGGGGGGCGTTCACGAGTGGTTTGAAAAGTGAACAGGGTGTTCACGAGTTGTTTCAAAGAAACTTGTTTATTTATATATTAATCTTTTAAATTGTGCTTTCAATCTATTTATTGTGTTTACTGCTAATAATGTTTTATGCAAAATAACCATAAAGCTATCCTTGTCAAGCCCTGCAAGAATACTATTTGCATACATTTCTCTACGACTTGGTGAGTACATTCAAAGTATTCACGGTTTTATGCTCTCTGATTGATCAGTCGTCGAAGAAGACCCAGGGAGCACTGAGTTCTACAAGGACGATTATTTCGAAGACCTTGTGAGCTAGCCGCGTCCTCTACTCGATTGTCTGTGGCCATGTCATATGCCCGCTATGAGTTGTTCGATTTTCGCTGCAAGTGTATCTTTTATCTTTAGCCCTGCGTGGCAAACCTTGTAAAACCTTGATCGTAAGGTCCTTCTGCTGTTATGTATTATTAATTTGTCTACTTATTTAGCTATTTTGTTGTATAGATATGATTTCATCTATGTTGCAACTGTACGAGCTAGCTACTGATCTAGGACTAGTTTAGGATACACAGAGGGTCCCGAGGTTGCATACTCGAGGGCTCGACACTCCGGGAGCACCCATCCCCGTCCCCTAATAAGTGAATTCCCTGTCGGGGAATGGGGCCCCATTGCCATCCCTAATCACAAACGATTGACCAAAACCGTCAACATTAAATACAATCACAAATGGTTTTGGTTTAATGACCGTCTGTGTTACTGGTTGTGCTAAAATCCTTCTGTGAAGAGGTAATATCACAGATAGTTCATGTTGAAAATCATCTGCGAAGTATCATAGACGGTTTTTTCTTAAAACTGTATGTGATACTTCCCGTCTGTGATAAATAACTCATCACAGACGGTTTGTATTGAAAACCGTCTATGATAATTTCACTTATTAATCGCAGATCCGGCCCTCACGGATTTGTCTTAAATTCCAGATCTATTCTCACAGGCTTCTGCTTTGAGGAGGTGGGGCTTTGAGACCATTTGGTGAAAGGATACCGTGGATTTGGGAAGAGTGATTGTAGCCCCATTTGTTCTTGATATTTATGGTTAGTAATTTGTTCCTAATTGCATTATATTCTAGATCTAACTTGGTAAAGGGAGAATGATTATATTCTAGATCTAGCTTGGTAAAGGAAGAATTTAAGATGGTTTGGATCTAGCTTGATGTAGATAGAAGATTATTTACATCTAGCATGGTTTAGGGTTTAGCCAATTCATAGTCTATTTCTACTTAATTCAATTTAATTAATTCTTGCTACATATAGCTATTTTAGATCATATATAGTATACTAATTAATTAATTCAATATTTAACATTAAATTGTTATATGCGCAACGTAGTTGGACCGAAGCTAGATGTACACTGAGAACTATGTGAGTGAAGAGTACATTAATGGCGTGTTTGCTTTTACAAGAGCCGCCGAGGACGATTTGTTGAATAAGGGGGTGGAATATTTGTATTGTCCATGCATTGACTGCGAGAATCTGAAGATGTTTAAGAACTGAGCGCAGATCGAAACACATTTGATTCAAAGGGGTTTCAAAAAAGGGTATAAACGTTGGACCAGTCATGATGAAGAACAAATTATATAGGAATATAGTAATAACGACATCGCCGACGAAGCCAACGATATGCCGCCGGATGATGTCGATTGTGGTTCCGATTCGGATAGGCTGCACAATGACAATCTGGATCAGATGCTTCGTGATGAAGAAGGAAACTATGATGAGAGAGAGAGAAAGATATAGTATGTTAAATTCTGGGGCTTAACGGAGGACTCGGAAAAACCTTCATTCACATGCTGCAAGTCGAAGTACACAAGGTTGTCATCTGTGCTTGAACTACTGAAATTAAAGGCAAACAACGATTGGTTCGACAAGAGTTTTACGATGTTATTAGGTCTGTTAGCGGACATACTTCCGGAGGAAAACAAATTGTCCAAAACCACCTACAAAGTCAAGAATGTTCTTTGTCCATTGGGAATAGAAGTAGAAAGAATACATGCACGTCCGAATGATTGTATCCTCTACCGTAAAGAGTATGCAAATATGCATATATGTCCGATGTGCAACGTATCCCGATACAAGCGTAAGAATCAATCAGATGACGGTGAGGGAATCGAGGTGAAGAAAGGACCTCCTGCTAAGGTGGCGTGGTATCTTCCTGTAATTCCCCGTTTGAATCGGTTTTTTGCAAACCCAAATGAGGCAGAACTGCTGCGTTGGCACTCGAAATTCTACTCATTTTTCACTCTAATAGCTATGTGAAACCATATCGATTAAGATCTAAAAATCACAGCGGAAGAATTGAGTTTAAACCAAGAAGCTCAGCCATCAACCCCCTCGACCGGTCTGACCGCTACGTAAGGGGTGGTCTGACCTCTCTCTCAGGGACACTCTGACCCCTCCACAAACTGACAAAAATAAATCAGCACAAATTTGAAGTTATTGGCTAACATGAAACTGCTTTGCCATATAGTAACATTAGTGCTAGCTAGACACAAGCATGACCTACGTACGTTGAGCCGAGCCGTATTATGTAGAGTCCACTTATTTTACAAAAGTGCATGCCGCCATCTTTCTTTCTAGGTACCAGCTATAGCGTCATCAGACGTACGATCGAATTGATTTCTCTAGGCATCCACTACGTACGTGCGTAGATGTAAAATTAATTAAGGATCCATCCATCCATCCATCGATGGTAACACGACTACTCAATTACTCATGTGCTAGCTGCAACGTAACCGCACTGCGAATAAAAGAAAATCACGTGAGCGACAGTAACCCTAGAAAGCGGAAGAACTATGTTTTTTTTACAAGTTTTCAGCATTCTATGTTTTATTATTATTATTATTATTTTTTTTTAAAAAAAAATAATTAAGAAGAAGTAGCAGCTACAGCAACAGCAACAGGCCACCTCATCAATAACTATTTAATGTCATGAACAGTACCCTACTAGCCTTGTTCCATACTGTTCTTAGTACTTGGTACATATATTTTTCCCACGCCCAGCGCTAGCTAGCTGATCAATCGACGGACACCGGATATTTTTATGGTAAGCGTCATTTGAACTATTTTTGAATTTAATACCACTACAGTCATCAGCCGTGCCATTTGAGCACCATACCAACAAATATGGTTGCAATATTGCCACTCTCACAGTGTGATCAGGGGCGGAACTAGAACGAATTTGATCAATGTTTACTATTTCACCATGCATATATTATAGCAACATATGAATTTTTCGAGCAATATTGTACTAAATAGTAACACGTGCGTCTATTTTTAACATCAATAATTCGATGTAACCGACGACCATGTAAAACAATAAAGAAGTAACGATCAATATGCTTACAATTGATACTCGTTTTTTATGCTTTACTCACCCCATGTTATTATTATTTACCTCAGTATTTGTGCTAAATTGTACCATTTGGCAACTAACACTAACGAAATCCGGAGATATGTTGTATTTCACTTTTTATGAAGGAAATTGACAAAAAAAACTAATAAAGAGCTTCCTTTGGAAAATGTGCAAAAATGAACTTCATCAAATGATAAATTGGAGGTTACCATGACATCCACCTCATCAAGCCGATCAAAATGCATGTATTATTTGCTCAAATCATGCGGAGGTCAGGCACAAAAGTTACGAAAGCCTTCTCTGTGTCGTTCCAGTTTTATCCCAAGAAACCATGCGGAGCTAATCTTCTCTGTGTACATCATTCCAATTTTATTTATCAGAAGGGACGATGCACTACTAGCTAGTGACCGCAAACACTAGATAAAACTAACGTCATGATTAAAATACATACGTACGAGAACCAACTCTTAGTAGGATGGTTGAGTTACGAGTGTACGACTTCATCCATAAGAGTTCAAAACACTAGTACACTACAATAGAAATTTTGTCAGCTCGTGAATTTATTTGGCATGTGTGACGTACGTAATACAGCTAGCAAGCAGTGTGCTCCCGTTAATTCGATTCAGGCCAACCTGCAGGTGGTGACGTGGACAGGAGGCGTTATGTTGCCACGTGCGCGCGCGTGACCCCCCTGCCTTCCCAAGACACACTTCTCATCGCTGCTTCATGCTGCGCCACGGGGGGTGGGGCCCACCCCCTTCGACACTGCTGCAACAACTCTTCTTCTTCTCAGACCTACCTAGCTGATCAATGTACCCCTTTATGATTTTTATGGTATTTTAACCCAAAAAAAAGGACAGTGTTTCTAGAGAAAAAAAAAACCTATGCATGTCCCTAAGCAGTGACATTTTCTACAAGCTACTTGCATTTTTTTTAATATATATATATATATATATATATATATATATCACTTAATTTTACTCCATCCGTAGGGTTTTTTTGTCAATATAGAAGAAGAGGTAGAAGAAAAATCAATTACTGTTATCAAGCATTCGTAGTCACGTGATTGCTATGTTCTCCAATTGTTGAGGAGATATGCTCCTAAACTGACCGAAACTCAACTTGATACAAGAGCAAGCACATCAAACACGTCATAGACATGATGGGCGCAATAAAACCCACCTAGCATATATATTTCAATGTGTGGAATGAAAGTCCGGGATATTACCAACCACGCAACGGCTAGTTTGGTTTTTTAGCAAAAAGGCAGTGCGCCTATATAAATACATATAGAGTCAGAAATAGGAGTGTTAAGATTTGCCAATCCACTAATTGATCGAGCTAGCCGACGTTGCTTGGATCACATGAACAGATTTATTGATGGGAAAAGTTCTGATGCCGATCCATGTTTATAACTACTAGAAATATGTCGAATGATTTTTTTTTTGTGAAATTAGCTGAATTTCTTACCTTCTGATCCGCTTGAAGATTCGTGCTCCGGCGAACTTGTCCTCCTCGGGATTCACCGGTTAGGGTTTGGAGTTAACCGGACCCAAATTTAGAGGGAGTCCGGGGCGGTGGGAGGACCAACGGTGGTCGCGGCGAGGCGGCGGGCACCGTGGCCATGGGCTTGGGAGAGGGCGGTGTGTGGTGGGCAGTGGAGGTCAGCCGGGGACGACAAGACCTAGAGAATATTAAAAGGCGGCGGTGGACAAGGTGATGGGCAGTGGCTACACGATGGTAAAGGTGGCGGTGGGCAGTGGAGGTCAGCAGGGACGACAAGACCTAGAGAATATTAGAAGGGGACTGGTGGCGAAGGCGACGATGGACAAGGCGGCGCGCGATGGCGATCGGCAGTGAAGGAGGTGTGCGGGGTGGGGGAGCGACAGAGGCGGCGGCTGGAGGGTGGGCCTCTCTAGCGCCAGAGCAGCGGCGACAAGGCGATGGGTGGCGGCACGCTGGTGGCGTGGAGGAGAGGTGTGAGGTTAGGGTTGTGATGGAGTGGGGTGGGCCGGTGGTGTGTTGTATGAGAGTGGGAGCGAGGAGGCTGGTGGATTGTTGGATCTTAATCCAACGGTTCAAAAAAGCATTGGAACGATGACAAGACAAACCCTATTTACATATTCTCTCGTATATATTGTGATTAGTATTTGTGAACAAGCGATCGATCACATATGTATGTATAGATCGAATTTGACCTCGATGGGGATCTTTATCCTCGCTAGCTGATTTTGGCCCGTCTCTGAATTGACACTTAGACGGCCGCTTTCGCCAAACAGCATCGTCAAAATCCCGTTTTAATGGTCAATCCTATTCCTAATCCATCCTATCAACTCTACCATTCAACTAGCTTGATGATCTCATCTTTTCTTGGAAAGAGCTGATTTCAACTGTTCTATGAACGGGCAATTTTTTCCCGAAATCGTTACAGGTAGCTAGCTACCTAGCTAGTATTCATTAACATGTAATGGAGTTATTGGCTAAGTCTCCGCAAGTGAATTAACAAAAATAACACCGATTTCATGCTAAAATGCCACAGCAGGAGGCTTACCACGCCCGACACGCGGTAGGTCACGTGGCGGGCACCCGTTCGGCGGCAGCCGACCTGCCATGCCCCTACCGCGCGGCAGGGGGGATCCGAGCGATGGGGGCGCAACAGGGGTACGTGTCGCCAGCCAGCACGTCCGTGGTGCTATTTTTTCACTTTCGCTCATGGAGGCTATTTTTTTCTATTTCATCACACAACAGTGTCAATTAAACCAAAAACTCACATGTAATGTAAGCCCCATCGACCCCTACTATGTCAGTAGCAAAAAAATTTGGGCAAATGATGAGCAGTTTAATTTGTGCCCTGAGGTCACTTTCACTTTGGATAATTTGTATATATGTATATGTATATGATATTCGATATGGACGGATCAAGATATTTGTTTCTTTCTTAAGCTTGATAAATGATAATGGCTTAATATATGCTGTCATCTTTCCACGCTGGTTGCAGCAGTTGTAATTCTCTGCAAGCTAGTCCGACTGGCAAAGCAAGGAGGAGAGTGACAGTCTAATGTGCACTTCAGGCTGACCTCCAGAATTAAGTAGCAGTCACCATCTGACACTGATCGGAGATTAGGCTCATCTCTAGCTTTTTGCAAATAATAGTATACACTGGATATATATTACAGCAGCGTGAAATCCGCTATCTAGAACCTTTCATTGGATAGCAATCGGTAACAACAGATTGGTTAATTTTGGCTACCTTCTACTGGATTTGTCTGTAACTATTATGCCGGAGAATAAGGGATTTAGTTTACAAAGAACCAAACACAGTTTGTTTCTTTACCAAATTAAATATATATACACTATTCTGTAGCTGAGTGTAGAATAAATTACTCTACACCCCGCCACTTTCCTTGAGCCAAAACCCACATCCTACCTTGGTCAAAGCCTGGTAAAAGAAAATCCACCATCTCTCGAGCAGTTTTTATTTTTTTAATCTTTTATTTTTAAAATATTTTAAAGATAATATTTTCCTAACTTTATTTTCAATTCTAACTCTTTTGGCTACGCCACCACGCGTGGCATGGCAAAAGCACGTTGTCACGCCACGGATCTTGGCGTGGCAAATGAGTGTTGTCACGCCACTCCTCTTGGCGTGACAAGACTTAGCCCAAACACGGACGCGTGTTGGCTTGGGGGGTTATATGGCAGGTTTGGTCACACCACGGGTCATGACGTAACCAAAGGGGTTAGAATTGAAAATAAAGTTAAGAAGAGGCTATCTTTAAAATATTTCTTAAAAAGGATTAAAAAATAAAAACTGCTCCCATCTCTCGTCAACCACTATGTCACTCTCCACCCATATTTTTCGTGCTCAGATGATGTAGTAATTGACTGATTTATGTAAAGTAAATCCAAAATTTCGATGCAGTAATTGTTTTTACAACATTAAAATATATGCATCATGGGTCTCTTTTTGCTAAGCATATTTCCCGCAAAACGCTTCAAATGAATTGTAAATATGATAAATGGTTTAGGAGATATTGTCGTCCAAAGTTTGCAATCAACTCACGCTTCTCTCTCCACTCGCCCCTCTGCGCTCAGCATAGCAGTAAATCTCTTGTAGTGCTACAGTAAAAGCACAAGGATGTTGCAGTAAAAGGCACAATGAGGTCGTTGTAAATCTCTTATAGTATTGCAGTAAAATGCACGATGAGGTCGCAATAAATCTCTGTTAGTGCTGCAGTAACACCACAAGGAGGCTGCAGTAAAAACCACAATGGGATCGTAGTAAATCTATTGTAGTACTGCAGTAAAAGCATAAGAAGGCTACAGTAAAAGGGTACAAAGAGATCACAATAAATCTCTTGTAGTGCAAATGCATTTATCGTTTATTGGCGAGACTTATATCATTCTATTACTCTTGTCGTCACTAAGTTAGCTACCAGTGAAAATCGTTCGTGAATCGGAGTTGTCAATCAAAAGTTACGACTAAAACAAGAAAAGAAGCATTCTAGTACTAATAAGGAACCATATTTGTTAGTTGGTTCACTACGATGTCACTAGTTGGTTTGGTCCCCATACGAAGTGGATGTATGCAGGATAAGTTGAGCACGCTCGTCTCGTCGACGCATAGAATAAATTATTCTATGCTCAGGCCTTGAATAACGCTACTATGTGTGTATATGAAAATAGTATGATACTCCTGAGAGTACGTACTCTCACTTCTTATATACTATTTAAATTATATGATGGTACCTCTTTATCAATTTGAGCATACTTCAATAATGATTATAAGATACCTCAAAGTGAGTTTTATAGAAATTTTCATTAAAGTCCACTTTTTAGCAAAAATTGTATATATACTTCTTTTATATATGAAAAAGGGTATATAGCAAAAAAAATAAAGGGTTCTAATGGAATTTTTCAATCAAGTCGTATTGGAGTATCTTATCATTTGTATTAAGGTATACTGAAGATGATAAAGAAGTATAATGTATTTGTTTAAGTGGTATATTGGAAGTGGGAGTACATACTCCCAGGAGTACAGAACGAGCGTCTCTCTCTCTCTCTCTCTCTCTCTCTCTCTCTATATATATATATATATATATGTGTGTGTGTGTGTGTGTGTGTGTGTGTGTGTGTGTGTCGTACAAAAATTAGTCCACGCAAAAGTAGATCGATCCCTTGAGAGTCGCTGTGTAATGAACCTTAGTTCATAATGGGATAAACATCCGTCAGAGGGAGGTCGGACGGCGACGACTTGAGGTAGAACGGTGCTAGGTGAAGGAGGGCACCGATTGGGGAGAGGAATTGATCTAGAATAGCCGGTCAAGGGAACGACCACAGCTGGACTTTAGGGACTAGGAACTTATCTATTCATCTTTGCTTCATTCCTCATAATGGATATATTAGGCCTCCTTATATAGATGACTCTTCTAACAATTATGAATAAAATCAATCTAAATGATAACTTTTCTAACTAATAGATAACATTTCCAATTAACTAATTTCTATACAAGGAAACTAATTAACTATATAGGGAAATAGATATTCTTATTGAGGAAGGCAATCCCCTCCCAATCCTGGTGCTACAGTATCGAGTACTGTTCACATAAATAGTAATTACTGCGCATAACAACTTCTCCGCTCCTCGACAAGCAGCTCGTCCTCGAGTTGTGGTGATGGCCATGGCTGCAACCCTTGGAAGCCCCACGGCAACGAACTCCCCACGACTTGATCTGATCTATCGCCATCACCATGATAGCAGAAGTCGTGGAAAGGGATTGACTGCTCTGATACCAAATGTAATGATCTTAGATCATTACGGGGTAAACACCGTCGGGAGGACGGCCGAGCGGCGACAGCTTGAAGTGGGGAGACTTTAGACTGTAGACTGGGATGATAGAACCTTGGAAGGAGACTAGATTAATTCATCTTTCTTGCTTCCTTATGAATGGTGCGACTCCTCTCTTTATATAGATAAGGTTAACCTCTAACAATATGAAAAGTATCATATCTAATGCAACCAATCAGCTAAGGATAAGATATATATATATATATATATATACACTTTCTAAATACGAAGATATGCATCTAATCATTCCCAATATGATGATATGCATCTAACTATTCCCAATATAAAGCAAACAACTAATCTAATCTGCCCGGCTACTGTTCACGTGTGTGAACAGTACACATGAATAGTATTTTCTGCCTATGATGCATGGGCACAGCTCCCTTGGGCCCATGCCCGTGACACTTCATCCCTCCTGGACAAGTAGCTCGTCCTCGAGCTGCAGGGCGGCGGCCATGGCTGCAACCCGACGTGTCTCCATGTTGACGAGAGGTTATGGCGCCGGTGGAACATCGCATGGAAGATGATCTGCAATGCTCCAATAGACAAGCAGCGAGGGCTGCAGCTCCTTGGCGACGTGTCTTGATGTTCCAGTGGACGTTGGCGGTATGGACAAGCTGCGCGGGGCAACAATGACGCTCTTCCCACCATAGGATGCTTCAGTGGTGGAAAAGACACGACACTGTCGTGGTCCTGACATCCGCCACGCCCCGCACCTACGAAGGCACAACGTCGACCGGGCCCATGGAGAAAACATCCGTTGGACAACAACCTTCTTCCTCGGCGAGGGCGTCGTTTGTGCAACCACAAGCAGGGAGGTCGACGATGCAGAAGTCACAGGCGAAATCAAAGATGCCTCCAGCGGCGCAGATCGCGCAGCAGCTACTGCTCGTGCCTCTTTCTTCTTCTCCTTTTCAATCAGCTTGGGCACTATAGCTGCCATGTCTGTCAAGATGGCTTTTATGTCGTCTACGCTAACACTCATCTCACTGACGGTGGCCCTCTTGGCCTTGAAATTCTCGGCAGCAGAAGTAATAGTGTTGGCTCTGATACCAAATGTAATGAACCTTAGTTCATAACGGGATAAACATCTGTCGGAGGGAGGTCGGACGGCGACGACTTGAGGTAGAACAGCGCTAGGTGAAGGAGGGCACCGATTGGGGAGAGGAATTGATCTAGAATAGCCGGCCAAGGGAACGACCACAGCTGGGCTTTAGGGACTAGGAACTTATCTATTCATCTTTGCTTCCTTTCTCATAATGGATACAATGAGACTCCTTATGTAGAGGGCTCTTCTAACAATTATGGATAAAATCAATCTAAATGATAACTTTCCTAACTAATAGATAACCTTTCCAATTAACTAATTCCTATACAAGAAAACTAATTAACTATCTAGGGAAATAGATATTCTTACTGAGGAAGGTAATCCCCTCCCAATCCTGATACTACAGTACAGAGTACTGTTTGTATAAATAGTAATTGTTGCACATAACACGTTGACCGGAAATACTGATTATGAACTTGTGTTGGTGTGGACTCCGCGGGATGGTTTATTGTATATCGAGAGGGTGCAGTGGTAAGGTTCAGGAGGATTTTTTCGCGAAAAAAATTCGACGTGTGGGGGTTATCGCAAAACTTCATAATTAGCCATTAGCATTAGATATATTCTCTAGATATATGTGTGTTTCTCGAATGCCCGTCGTGAGTGTCAGGAACCGGTGGTTTCAGACCCCCTGAATTCTGCTGCTACCAGCGGGTGGTCAGTGCATGATTTCATCTGACAATCTGAAGCGAGCAGCCATTTATTTTGTTTGTTTTGTTCTGCAGAATCTACGCTTATCTGTTCCATTCAGCGCTGTCCTGCATTTCTCTGTATCAGCATCAGCAATTCAGCACCACGCTGCAGATTCATCATAGGATTAGCTGCACACCATCACATGGATGGTTTATTTATTTATTTCTTTTTCCAGTTTACATAAATCCTCTTTGAGAAAGTAGACAGATTGGATACTTCCCCTTGATGATGAGGCCACTACATCTAACAATGTCGATACCATGCCGCATATTGTTGCTCGCCTTCTCAGTTTTATACAGATGTAAGCAGCTTTAGTTTGCACTTTGCAATTGGTCCACCCTCCACTTTGCATTGTACTTAACTAAAATAATTTACATTAACAAAGCGGCTGAAAATGCATGCATGCAATGAAATGCATGGAACCTACAAAAGCTTGGCGGTTTTGAGTCGATAAGCTAGAGAAAAAAAAAGACAGAACCTTCATCATTGTTCATCATCAAACAAAGTGGAGGGAAAATCAAAGTAATATGTTTTTTTAAGGGGATCAAAGCAATATGTAGGCAGCATGCAGTTTTAACTCCTAACTAAGGGATCAGTTGATGTCACTGAGGAAACATCTGATACACTTAATTGATCTGTCGACCTGTATGAACTCTCTATGGATGGACGGATCAAGCTAAGAAATCAAGATCAAACAATGCAACTAGCTGGTCACTTTCCAAGTAGCATGCAACATAACGACGATCGATCTTCACAAGTGCGGAGTAGCGTGTACGTAGCTGTTGCATCGAGAGGGACAGCCCAAGGAGAGGGATCATCGATGCAAAACTACAGGCGGACCATGCATGCATGAATGAACGAGGGCACAAGGATTGATCTCATGGAGCTAAGCTAGCTAGGTTGGGATTCGGATCAATGGTAAATATTGACGAGAGAGAGAGAGAGAGAGAGAGAGAGAGAGAGAGAGAGAGAGAGGAATGCCATGCCATGTGTAGGTATGTGTAATTGTGTGCGCGTGCAGGGAACGAACGATGAAAGGTACTACTCTGAAGTCTGAAGAATGGTTGGCATGCATGCCGTCGGACTCGGATCCTCTGCGTCGGAGCCCTAAACACAGAGATGAACAAATCCTCTACATTAGAAATATCTCTCAATCGTCCGATTGAAATTCAATGTTCAGACAAAGTGCTACGGTCTCTGTATTAGGAGCGTTCCTCGACCGTCCAATTAAAGTCCAATGATTCGTAGCAAGTGCTACCGTGCCTGTTCTACGATACAAAATATTCAAAATAAGGCCGGTACTGTCCTAATTGTAGCAGACCCATATTACCGTACATACGGTACCCTCTCTCTCTCTGTGGTACTAGAGATAATCCGATCCTATGCCGTGAGAAAGGAACGAATGGAACATGATAGAATTGGATTGGTTTGGAGGAGTGGCGCTGAGGATCGATCAGCTCGATGGATATGCATGCTAGCTAGCAGTTCATACGGAAGGGACAGGTCCACGCTAGATTAGGATCCTCTGTATGTATTGGAGTGTAAATACAGAGAATAAACAGTACTCTACATTAGAAGTGTCTCTCAGTCGTTCGATCGAAATCCAATAATTTAGATAAAATGGTATAATATCTATGCTACGGTAGTGTTATGGTGTCATCAATCACTGTAGCATACTCATATTTGTTGTGCGCGCGTTACCTCCTCCTGCAGTGCTCCGGATCCGCAAAGCTAGCTAGCAAATGGATCAGCTAATTAACTAGTTTTTTTTTTTGAAGGGGAGGCTACGAGCTCTCGTTAAATCGAAAAATTAAGGCTGTGACCTAGAAATTACGGGCATGAGAGCAACCAAACTTGTGATTCTAACTGTGCGTCCTTAGCACAACAGTGAGCCGCAAAATTTGTCCCTGTCCTAGCAAACTGAACAAGAAAACTCACAAAACCAAGAAGTAATTAAGCTCATAGAGATGAGCTGGACTTGGTCAAGGCCAGATTGCACCTGTCGCATATTTGATGCCCAAACTTCCAAATGAAACAAACAAATTGCATCATGCATGTAAAATAAACCAGACCAGGATGATGACGGTGATGATTACTTATACACGCGTAGCATTTATGTACCTATATCTATATAAGAGTATATTTCACTTTGGACCATATAATTTTATCATAGTTTTATTTTACATCATCCTTAGCAATTTTTTTATTTTACACCACATCTTCTTACTACGTGTAACACTTTGCACCAGGCTAAGGATTTAGCAGCCTTCTTTGGTGCTCGCCGACGATGAACGGCTACACGGGAGGCGTCAGCAAGGCACAGGGTGGAGAGAGGGGAGGTAGATGGAGTTAGGAAATTGGTCGAAAGCGGAGAAGGATAGCCGGAGCATTGCCGGCGGCCGCCATAAGCCTATAGCAATGACGGCGACGACAAAACGACTCTCTCTCTCTCTCTCTACATATGTATATTTTTCAGGTTGCCGCCACCTCGCCAGCCATACCTTCGCTGTCGGCAAGCTCCCCGTATGCCTCCCATGTTCCCCTGGTGTAAAGTGAATCAAAAAGTAAAAAGAGATGGTGCAAAATGAAAAGATTTTCTAAGGGTGGTGCAGAGTGAAACTATGGTAATATTACATTGTCCAAAGTGAAATTTACTCTCCATATAAATACAAACAACCGATAAGCTTCATGGCATCCACTTCCTTATAAATAACAAAACCATATAGACTACATATGGAAGGTAATTGTAGAATTTCCACGGTGGATTCTAAACTCACGTATTGAGTAGTAATTCATATCAATCATGTAAAAAGAAAATATCTCTTCACAACTTTTGCAAATTTGTTTTTAAACTCATGTTTGTATTTGTTTTTAAATTCAATTTTTTGCAAAGCATGAGCTTTTGTCTGGGTAATTGAATTTGGATTTCTAAATTATGAATTGAGCTCATGGATTGAATTTAATTTGGACTTGAATTGAGGAATAGATCATTCATTTCTAAATATTTATGTATCATTCATTTTCACCGTTTGGATCATTCATTTTCACATCGTTACATTTGGATCATTCATTTTCACATCGTCACGAAGTCCAATTTTTGTACGAAGCTTGGAGATTACAAATGTACTCGTGCAGTCATGCTGATGAAATCTTTCAATTAGATTTTGGATTATATTTGCTAGGGCTAGGGCTACTACAGACACACCTGAAAGCCCAGCCTTCGAGACAAGGAGCAGGTAATTTGTCGGATGCTTTTGTCGTTATTACCGTAGTCGTAGTTATTTGTCAGCTAGTCGCAAGTAGTTAGTATAGTGGCAACAAATATTTCATGCTCTATTATTGATTAAGGATGGTAGTTTTAAAATTTAATGTTTGAACCGGTTTGAACTCGCGAATGACACGCGAATTGATAGTTAATGCATAGTACTCTACCCATTTAATTGTTAATTTTCTGCACTTCCCGGTAGTACACTTGCAGTAATCATGTGGTACTAAACTTCCAACATTCCAAGTCACATAAAATCACGAAACCCTAATTTTCGAAACCTTTCGTCCTAATTTTCGAGACCTAAATCTTCAATTTATCAAGATAATTTCAGAACATATAAATTTATGAAAAAAATTAAACAATCAAGTCCACTGTGTAAGGAGCTTGAAAAAAAACCGTAATGTTTGGACCGTATTTTCTATATTAGAAAATTCATACAAACATTATATTTAAATAATTTTTGAGAAAAAAATACAATAGATAAAATTTTGGAAAAAACTACACAATGAAGTACACTATGTCGGGAGGCTGCAAAAAATTTTTAATAATTTTTTAAGCTCATTTTATATATTTAAAAATTTCTTCAAAAAATATACTTAAATGAAAAATTCACTCTGATGCTATAATCACTGCTGCGGTCCCAAAGCGATCATCATCTTCTTGTCCGGGCGTTGCACCTAGCTGCTGCGTTCCCTGGGCGCAGGAGGTGGAAGAAGAGGTTAGATTTGGAATTTTCGAGTAAGAGAGAGAGGGGCTAGATTTGGAATTTCGGATGAAACATAGAGTCAATAGTGTCCACATTTCCTCGGCTCGCTGCTTAATTTAGGTGTTGGTTAACCTCACATCTTGAAAGCTAGCCAGCGAGCCAGAGAAGGGGCGGAACCACCATTTTCTTTTATTTTTCTCTCCTCAGTTTCCCTCCCCTATTTAAACCGCTAGCTCCCTCCGCCTCCTCCGTCGTCGTCGTCGTCGTCGATATACGTACTACCCTCCTCCTCCTTCTCCTCCTTGTTCTCGCTGTTTTCGGACTACATAGCTAGCTAGCTGATTGATCCATCCATCGCCCGACAGTCATGCCGATGCCTGCGCGTACCATGTGGGTGAACGGCCCCATCATCGTCGGCGCTGGGCCGGCGGGCCTGTCGGTGGCGGCGTGCCTGCGCTCCCGCGGCGTGCCCTCCGTCGTGCTGGACCGCGCCGACTGCATCGCGTCGCTGTGGCAGCGCCGCACCTACGACCGCCTCCGCCTCCACCTCCCCAAGCGCTTCTGCGAGCTCCCCGGCATGCCCTTCCCCGACGCCTACCCCGAGTACCCCACCAAGCACCAGTTCGTCGCCTACCTCGAGGCCTACGCCGCCCGCTTCCACGTCCGCCCCCGCTTCGGCCAGGCCGTCGTCTCCGCGCGCTTCGACCAGGCCGCAGGCCTATGGAGGGTGCGCGCAGCCGCCGCCGCCGCCGACGAGCAGGTCACGGAGTACATCGGGCGGTGGCTCGTTGTGGCCACGGGCGAGAACGCGGAGCGAATCGTCCCGTACTTCGACGGCGCCGATGCCTTCTCGGGCCCCGTCACCCACGTGTCGGAGTACAAGTCCGGCGAGGCGTACCGCGGGAAGCGCGTCCTGGTGGTGGGCTGCGGCAACTCCGGCATGGAGGT
Organism: Ampelocalamus luodianensis; assembly: GCA_036346255.1. Classification (NCBI taxonomy): domain Eukaryota; kingdom Viridiplantae; phylum Streptophyta; class Magnoliopsida; order Poales; family Poaceae; genus Ampelocalamus; species Ampelocalamus luodianensis. The sequence continues at coordinate 93,345,536 of CM070622.1, read as the reverse complement.
CTGCCTCGACCTGTGCGAGCACAATGCCTCCCCCTCCATGGTGGTCCGGGACTCGGTGCATGTGCTCCCGCGGGAGATGCTGGGCGTGGCCACCTTCTCGGTGGCCGTCTTCCTGCTGCGCTTCCTGCCACTGTGGCTGGTGGACAAGATCCTCGTAGTCCTCGCCGGCGTCTTCCTCGGCAACCTGGCCAAGCTCGGGCTGAGGCGGCCATCCAAGGGGGGCCCCCTGGAGCTGAAGAATACCAAGGGCAGGACGCCCGTGCTCGACATCGGCGCGCTCGCCAGGATCCGCTCCGGCGATATCAAGGTCGTGCCCGGGATCAGGAGGTTCAGGGCCGGCGGCGCGGAGCTCGTCGACGGCCGCTTCGTCGCGGCGGACGCGGTGATACTCGCCACCGGGTACCACAGCAACGTCCCGCGGTGGCTCAAGGTACGTCGACGTAGATTAGTTTAGTTAGTTATCAGTAGTTGATTACATTAGGCTCTCTTAAGTCTGCCGGCCCTTTCGATCATCAATGTTCGTCTGAGAATCCGCTGCAACGCACGAGAACTATCCACAAAGCCCTTTCTCGGAATGTTTCCGCCTCCGGCCCCTTCCCTCTTAAATTTGCGTGTTTTGATAGCAGTTTCAAAGACTTTGGGATGGATCAAGGTGTATTTTCTCTTGTGTTTTGTGATGAGTATGTGGAGTAGTACTAGTCATGATGATGAGTCGTCATAAACACTCAGGTGAACTGACAGGGACAAGTAGCTGGGGGTGTGAGAGTAAGACGACAAATTAAAAGGGAATGATCGAGGGTGCGCTTCAATTTGCAACCTCGGATTTAAGTAACGGTACATACATAGATGGAGTAAATAAATAAACGAACGAAATTAGTGATCCCTAGAGGAAAGACTTGTGTGCATGTGTTTCTAACATGATGGTATTTGTGTTATCAGGGGAGTGACTTCTTCACTGGGGATGGGTACCCGAAGGTGGCGTTCCCGGAGGGTTGGAAGGGGGCGTCGGGCCTCTACTCGGTTGGCTTCACGCGGAGGGGCCTCTCCGGTGTCTCCCTCGACGCTGTCAGGGTCGCCCGCGACATCGCCATGGAATACAACAGCATGTCGTCGTCTTCATCCTCATCATCTTCATGTAGCACATCCTCCTCAACCGCAAACACAACCGCCTCCAGCTCCAGGAGCAGCACATCATGCTCCTCCTCCTCCTCTGATTCTACTACAGCTGCTACTACCTGTATTGTATGCCCTCGCAAACACAGACATGATGGCTAGGTCGACTTGCACCCGTACATACCTGCCCTGCCTCGTGATTCGCATCCTCGACAGCCATGACACATGGATGGATGGATGCCTGAGACATCTTCTTCTCGGCCAACAAACACCAAGACCAACCAGTTTTTGCAACGACTGTCATACCATCCAAGGATAGATTTCGCTGGTCCAAACTGGCAAGCAGAGGAGAGTATACAGGAGACCATCCGGACAGGTAAATTATTTGACTGTGTGCATCCTGCAGAGGTCAAGAGTTTACTCTCTTTCTTAAAAAAGAAAAAGAAAAGAAAAGAAAAAGATCGATCTCGATGGGAGCCCGGATTTTGCTGTGTTTATGGGCTCTGCTCTCCTTTGTTTACTTTTCCCCCCGCATCTCTCTCCAATGTACATACAGGCTGTTGAGAGTATCGTATTCGTATTTGTATTCGTATACGTAGGTTAGGTTGTAATAATAAACCTGTGGCTGTGTATATCTATCAATCTATTCTGACGCGCTCCCTTGGTTTCAATTGATGATGAGTCTTGCTTGAATACGTACGTACCGCTGCTCCTACCAGAGGACAGGTGGAATGATTGATGTGCATGTAGCAGGCTAGCCAGTGGGAGTGAATAAAATCAGTGATGATGAGAGCTGAGCTTTGTAGGAGCTGCCTTTGGTACCATTCGGTACGTGTGCTCTCTACAGGGCCCAGATCAACTACTAGTATTCCCCACAGCTTGAGGGTAAATCTGGTTCGATCCCCTGCTCGCACCAACACCATGATCATATTCATATATACAGCAACAGGAGGTTGGTTATCAAGAGATCCAGACAATCGGCGTACGTTGATGAGGTGAATATATAGCGCTGCGCATGCGTACCTCCAACCCGCTGCAAGTTTCGAGATTGCAGAGTAGCCATGCCCGTCGTCCATACAGATACAGTCGTAGTTATACCACGGAGCTAGCAGATGGAGCGAACCGGTGACGGTTCCACAATCCCTTTCCTTGGCTAGTGTGGCTCATCCGCAGCAGTCTGTGGAAGACGACGACTCAGTAGGCATCTGTGACCATCCCTTGCCCGTTGGAGAAGCCAGCACAGCACATGAATGAAAGGAAAGGAATGCCATACGATACGATACCCATCTGCGGCCAGTGGGGGACGGCTTTGCTTCTGTGAGGGTACCACCAACCTGGATCGGCACAGCACGCTCGTCTGACCTGTCAGAATCAGGATTCGAGCACACACCAAACGAGATGCATGTTAGGATTCAGTTTAAGCTCTTTTTCATGACGAGAGAAATTGCTGGCTACTTTTACATGTACAACAATCTCAACCATAAACATCAGACAGTATACATGCATGTGGTGTGCAGTTCGATCAGAATAAGATTAGCAGCAGATCTGACTCCAAGAACTACCTTGTCGGACGGAGGTGACAAGAGCTTCACATAAAGATCACCCCGTCGGTCGTTCGCGAGCCGAAATAGAATTTTGCTCTAACCCCTCCTCCTCTTCCCCTGGAGACGAGTGACCACCTAGCTTAGCTAGCTATGATGCCATGAGAATGACCTCCCAATACTTGATCTACCAAGGACCAGCCACGAATAACTCCAGGAGGGCCCGCGCAGTGTCACTGTAATTCTCAAGTGAGTGAAGGCTCTGACCAACGCCAACCAAACTGTGCAGTGCTGGGTGTCTTGTCCGAGGCTGAACTAAAACTGATCTAGCTGTATACTATGTATCGCAGTCACAGCCTCACTGGGGTCAGAACAAAAGCTTGCTGTTCGATAAAGAGGGGGAGAAAAAAAAACTAAAAGCCTGGCCTCGGAAATATACTTGAGGTCCAGCAGACGACTAGAACCAAAAACTATCCCAAAACCATCGCATCCAGCAGCGGCTTGTCTCCATGTGAGCTCTACTCTACATGGGCAGAAGCAAGTCCAATAGCACGCTGTGCAACTTCATGATTAGCTGCCCATCAATGCCCTGTTGCATCTCACATCGCACTTACTTCACGATAGCAACTCAAGACACTAGAATATTGACAGGGAAAATGTCTCTTCCACCTCTGGTTTTCGAGCTAAGAGGAGTTGGTCATAGACTTAATAATATACCTTCTGTCTGTCGTGTATGTTGTAAAATCAGCGGTTTTAATAAATATTTAAAAATAATTCTAGTAATAATTATTACAATTAAAGCGTATTTTCAGCAGCATTTAAACGACAAAAATAACATACAAACATGTATTATCTTCATGTCATTTAAACAACATAAAATGCTCAAAAGATAGAACTTGACAACAAAAGAAAACAACACAATGCTCAGATTTAATTTGATTGTTTATTGCTCTCAGATGTCGGGCTGCACAAGATAAGACCTTGGCCTCCTCGCCACTAATATCCATACTCTTTACAAATTAGATATGGCAATCAAAAACAGACTTTGAGCTATAAAGAATACTTTACTAATATGTCAAAATTTGATCTCATAAACAACAAGTTACACTTTCAACCAATTGAGGATTAATTTTGCTTAGCAGTGCAAGGAATCACATAATCAATGCTTTACATTTCAGTCAACAAAGAAGTAAATGACTAACAGAGCTAAAAGATCACAAATTGCAGCATATAAACCTATAGACTAACATAAGACCAACAAGGTCACAGAACATAGAATCAAACCAATTCAATAGACAAAAGGGGAACTAACTGTATTTCTGCTGAAGAAAGGAGTCGTCGGCCACCTTAAGAAGAGGAGAGGAGGAGTGGGCGATGCGGTTGCAGCCAACGGCCGACGCCGCGCCGCCGCTGCTCAGGAGCACCATGCCGCACGCACGAGTGAGAATAGGGCTAGAGCTGAGTCTCCAACCTTATCCTCCCCCTCCTCTCTCACCGATAGGTGGGCCCCGTGATCCTTTTCTTTTCTATTTTTTTTTTCTCTAATTAAGAAATTACCAAAATGACCCTCAAATAACAACAGTATATAGCTCATATATAACAAGGTGAAAGAAAGGGACCGTGTCAGAAAAGCGGGAGTGCAGTGTACAACATGAATGTGAATATAAATGATGGTAAGTGTGAATATAAATGATGGTAAGTATGATACTATGGAAATGCTGTACAGCCGTTCCAACTCCCTTCAGCAAAAACATATCCAACAGAATAGGTGCCAGGTAGAATAACCGTGCCCAGCAATAGGCCCAAAATAGTTGGGTACTTCTCTGAAGGTACAGAGTAGTAAGGAGGAAAAAAAACTAGGTTCTCAACACATGTGCCAAAAAAAAAGGTTTAAATCAGTCCAAAATTGGAGCCTTGGAGTAATCACTATGGAGAATAATGCGGCGGATAAAACCACGGGTTTGATGAGTAAGGTGATCTCGAAAGCAACAAAATATGAGAACACGACCCTTTGGTTGGTTATGATCAGTAGTATAGCAGTAGGTCATCCTATATGATTAGAGATTTGTTTGAATAACAGCTCAGACTTCGTATCCTTAGAGATGCAGTACATCTGATTGTATGTGGGTGCTGATTATATGTTGATAACGGAAGCAAGTGAAAATGCCAGGCCAGCCTTTAACAGGGATTTCTCCAGCATAAATTGATCTGACAGAGATAGGATGAATGAATGTTAAAAATAAGTATTATTACCTATGCAGAAATTGAAAACTTAGAGAAAAGCAGAATAGTCAAACAATATTACGGATGCAAGCAAAGCAATAGCATTAGGTTGAAGTTGATTGCAAGAGAGATGCCTAGCGCCTCGATGCATGTGAGTTGAATGTTCAGCATGGGCTACAAGTGCATGCAGAACATACATACTAGCAACGGAAATACTGGTACATAGTAAATAGTAAAGAATGTGCAGGTCCTAGGCAAACACAAATCTGAGAAACAGAAGAACACGCATATATACTAGATGCTTTGTTTCGCATTTAAGCTGTGCAATTTACGTAGCTAAGGTATACCACTACCACCGTAACTCATGTATGCACTTTTAAAGGCACAGTACATAAAAACAAGTGTAAAACAAGAGACACCTTAGACGCTCGCTCGCTCGCTCGCTCGCATTCAAGTAGGAAGAAGAATTAATTAAGAGTGGAAATGCGATGAGCTGCAGGTACGGAGAGAGAGAGAGAGACGTCCTTGGGCGTGGCGGCGGCGCTGTAGCCTGTAGGTCAGGGATATCGGGGAGGAGAGGGAGATTTGGTCGGTCGAAGAGGTTGCCTTTCGTGGGACGGGGCGGCGGCGGCGGCCATGGCCGTGGCCCGTGGGGAGCACGGTGGAACAGGGACCGGACTCGAGTCGACTCAAGGGCGGCGGCGGCGGCTTTCTCGGTTGCGCTTTTGTGGTTGGTTGGCGCAGTCTAGTTCCTCACCGCTCTCGATCTCGTGGCCAGGAAAGACGATAATGCCCTCAAGGTTGCCCTAGAATTAGGGCTGTTCATATAATTTCATCCAACCTCCCCTCCAACCCAATTAACAACGATCATTGGGCCATTGGTATTTTATTTCATACTTGGGCTATAGAGCTCAGCGGTTCTTCTTCTTTAATAACCATTCGCATCTCTTACGCTCCGTCCCCATCCACGTACGTAGTGAAGCCAGTCAGCCCAGTTTGGTTTCCAACTCCATGCAGCCATGCCGGCCACCAAGTCCGAGCATTCGGCCCATCCTCCTCTTTCATTAAAAAAATTTTACAACTCGCAATCGACCTCTTAAAAAAAGAGCCACTCGCAATCGACCTCGATCGCAATGATATTTTACAACTCGCGAACGATTGTGATGACATCGAACAAATTTACCCTTTCATTAGTATATTAGAGTTTTAAATGATTAGTTTATTTTAAAAACAATCAAATTGAATGTAACATGGATAACTGTGTCCATATTTACAAAATTAAATTCAAAAAATTCAAAATTCAAATATATATATATATATATTTGTTTGTTTTGATCAATACGTATTTAATTCCATCTTTAAATGTAGATGAAATTATTTATTTATGCTCCTCTCTTCTCTCTCGGAAGAGAGAGAGAGAGGAATCATGCGATCAATCTTTATGCATGACCGTCAAAACTAAGAATGTCCAAATGCACCCCTTCTAGTTCCAGGAAGACCTCCGTTAGTAAAAGCTTACACCCCTTCACAAATACTTACACTCCACGATTCCCAATACATGATTTACTATTTTATCCTTATTAACCCCTCCCTCAGTGGCAGACTCAGGATTTTTAGGATAAGTGTTCGGATTTCGGAGCTAGGTTGTCTAGATATACCGATACCAATATGTTGATATCGTGAGATGCTATTTTTTTCTCAAAGCACTGATACAATGATACGCGTATATATATAATAAAAGACAAAAAAAAAGCTTGTACTTGGTTTTGGCAGAGGTCATGTCTTCTTTTTCAAAAAAAAAAGTGTTTGGTCTTGGTCGTTGTTGTTTTCTCACTTTTTTCTGTTCCATGTTATAGTAGTTAGACTGTTAAAACTTATTTTCTTCCTCTAATAGTGATTGCTAGAGCTCCTGTCTTCTTTTTCAATTTTTTTTACAGATGCATACCTTGCCGATCCTGCTCTCTTTTGCTCTTTTCCCATCAACAAAAACTCAATCTAAGAATGTTTCTTCCATAGAGCAAAAATTAGCGTGTAAACATATGTAACAAGGGCATAATTATATGTTCATTGCCCAAGACAAAGATTGTATTTTTGTACAACATCCATTAGAAAGAACCAAGAAAGCAGAGGAAGAGGCTAGACTCCAAAAAGAACTGGAGTTGGAGCGGAGAAGAGCTAGGGAGAAAAAGTGGAGTACGCGAAACACACCTTGATCTGGAGAGGACGATGACAGTGAGCTGGATATGCTGCTCCCTTCCCGCCGCCACGCTCCCTCCCGGCCACCACGTTGCTCCCTTGGTGTCGCCCGCTCCCTTCTTCCCTGTTTGTCGCGCTACCACCCACTTGCTCACGTCATATCTTTGTTCGGCCGTGTAGGTGCGCTGCCGCACGCTCGCCCTGTGCCGCCTCATACCTGCTTGCCATCGTGTCGTAGCACTGTGTCCACCGACCGTCGCTCGTCTTTGTAGCCCGCATCTCTACTCGTTCGCCACTTAGAGGTCGGACCCCCCACCTTCACACACACAGACAACCACAAGATGAGAGAGAGAATAAAAGTTATGGTTTGGTGGGTTGAAGTAGGAAGAAAAATGAGCCTAATGTGTTACATGAGTCACACGCAAGGTGTGAGGAGTGCGAACTGAATTCATTTGCGGATACAAATATATAGTTTTAACCTAACTAATAACATATATATCTAATATACCTATTATATATCAGATATTTTTTTTTTTAAAAAAAAGAGTATTCGGCTGAACATACATGACCTCAAAAGGGTCCGCCCATGTCCTCTCCCCTCTCACTTCTCCACCGTACATTTGGTGAACCCATAGTATATTAGATTAGTTACCAAGGGTATTTTGATCATGTCATATAAAACAAATAATTGCCTGAGTAAGTGTGCCTTGGTCAAAGAGTGTCTCAAACAGAAGGAGTAAAAGGTAAAGAGTGTTGGGGTTAAGTTAACCTTAACTAGTGGCTAATTAATCTAGGCCGACGAGCGAGCCCAAAAGGAGGAGCGTGACTCGTGACTTTGATGAAAGTGGCAACGTGGCAGTGCAGAGTTGGTTGGCGGTACTCAAATTCATGCATTCTTTCATACAGTATATAAAAGGTTCAGTCTTTGTCATGCGATGATTAATTTAATCCTTTATCCTCTTGTTTGAGGAATAAGTTGCATAAATTTTCAACTGAAAGAATCAATCTTAGATGGCGTAATATATGATCATACTATACGAGGTGATTTCTCTTTGGAATGCTACTCCATTAAGTAATATTTGAAATTAAGTAATGCAATTTCATAATGTCCATTGTGTGAGGAGTCTAATAATATTATGAAATTGTATTAATTAATTCTGTAAAAATTCTAACAAAATTACACAATCAAATCCACTATGTAAGGAGCCTGAAAAATTTTCATAATATTTGAATCTCATTTTCTATATTAGAAAATTCCTACAAATAATATACTTAAATGAATTTTAGAGACAAAATCACAACGTATAAAGTTTTGAAAAAAATACACAAGCAATTAAACTATGTCGGGAGACTCCACAAAAAAATTGATAATTTTTTGAGATCAGTTTCTATATATATTTTTTAAAGGATGGAAACGGAAGTAACTAGCGGCGATGTCATTCGTCTAATTTTTTGGTGTTCACGATGTTATTTTTTGGTGCATCACGAATGAAGTGTCATTCCTCCGATTACGCTCTAACACGATGCCACTGAGCTAATTTTTCCTAAAATAAACAATTATTACAAAAAAAAATTACTTTACAATAGGAAAAAGGAAAAAAGAGGCGGCGGCGACTTCAAGAGAGGAGTTTGGCGATGGCGGGGAGGAGGAGGAGAGTGGCGTCGGGGTTGAGGGAGGAGGCCGGCGTCGCGGATGGGCGGAGGCGCCAGATCCGGTCGGGAATAGAGTTGGGTGGCGTCGCGGGCTGGCGGAGGCGCCAGATTAGGGTGGAGGAGGAGGGAGCCGGGAGGAGGTGGGGCACCAACGCGAGAGGAGGGTGGCGGCGACTGCGTAGGGGGGAGGAGGAGGGTGGCGGCTACGTGGGGGAGGAGGAGGAGGAGGCGGTGGCCACGTGTTGGGGGAGGTGGAGGGGGGTAGGGAGGAAAAGAGACGCGACAAGGAAGGACGAGAGGCACGACGCAAGGTTGGGTGGTTTTGTGCGGTGGCAAAAACACGTAATTACCGCCAACTTGTGTGGTAAAGTTGGAATGTAGGGTGCACAACAGCTTTTGGCTTTATTATGGCCCTGTTTGGTAGAGCTCTAGATTCTTATTTTTTATATTCTGCTCCTGATTCTCTGAGAATCCACTTCTCTGAAAATCTAGAGCTGTCTGTTGAAAGCGTTTGGCTGCTAGGTTAGCTCCAAAAACCATATAAGGGGGATTAGAGGCAAATAGACCATGTTACTCCTAGTTGTAATACTTCAATTGTATTTGTGTCTTACTTCTATGTATTTGTACATAAATTATAGATTTTTTCCCTCAAATTTATTAAAACCATATGAATATATATATACGTTGTATTTGTGTGTCGAGACGTTCAGACTTGAACGTCTCGACAACATGCGCCAGCAAGTTGCCAAACAAGAGACCGCATACTAACTTTTCCCCATAAAATGAACAAACAAAGGTCAGGCGAGAAACAACAGAGATCCATACAGAGCAATATATAATAGTTATAACCCAAACCTACCATACTAGCTTTCACAACGAATAAAGGCTCATAGTTTGGCAGTGTTACAAGCAAACGCTTTTGAAGACAATGAAAATCAGCAAGATTTTCTTGCATCCGTGTCCAACAGAAATAAAAACATCCGCTGAGTTACAATTCAAAATTCGACTAAGATAACTACAATAACACCCTGCCAGTACGAAACTTTTGATCCATTCGCTTCTTCTCCATGGTATCGCATCAAATTCCAACCCTTAACGTCCAGAGGATCTTAAGAAAAGAAAACTACAGGTCCAGTTCAATAGGACATGGGCAGATAAGCAAAAGCCCAAGGAAATAAGTTTCTATTATCCAGAAAAGAACTACTACAAGTAGCACAGCCAGACCATCTCTCATTTTGCACCGCAGCCACAAGATCAGGGGTCTCTGCCTCAACTGACGACAGTGTAGTATGCACTTTTCCAGCCCACGCGTGCACTTCACCAATGATACCTTCTATAAGATGAATCTGGAGTCGAAAAGAAAAACATTAGTGTTTCAAATGCCTGTCAATTGTATGGCGGCAGATAAGCTACTAAAAAAAAATTAAAAATGCAATACTCAGGCTCCACTGATGCTTAGCAACTAGAGATAAAACATCAGCAAGGCTCTTCAGAAGAACAAGTCGATAATGATGATATCTCGATACTCTAATTTGGTCGCCTAGTCATCTTGACGAATACCAAACAAAATGTGGATAATTCAAAACTCGGTTTTCTTTTCACAAAACTTTCGCTTGGGCCAATTCAAATGAGTTAGAACAATGCCAATTCATGATTACATGGATGGTATTGAAAATTATGTGGATAATTAATTGGTACTTTTGTGGTCTGTTAAAGTTAAATTTGATGCTCTTGCCTTTGTTGGAAAAAATGCAGTACACCCTTTAGAAGAGATAACGACACCACTGTCAGTGGACACAAGAACATTTTGAATTTCTGAGTAGGACTTGATGACCTCCACTTGAGGAAACAACATAATAATAGAACCACCAAAACACATAAGCCTAGTTGTATCCTAAATTTGTCGTTGTTTGGGAATTCATCCATGCAGTTGGACACTGCCTACCATTGGAGCATCTTGTCTACAAATATACTGGAAAGTAGCACTGATGTCCATTGAGATAGAGAACAAGCACGGCTGCATCGTCGAAACTAGATGAGACTTCCTCACCAAAACACAAACTTGAGGTGATTTTAATGCATCAGGACAGGAAGTATGTGGATTGGCAACGCTGAAAAACCCACCGAGGCTGCTACTCCAAGTCGATGTATCAATTGGCCCCTGTCGCTATGTTGCAAGGGACAGAATAACACTCAGCACCACTGCTACCAGTACCACATGCTAAAATCGTGCTTCCTAGGAGAGATGTGGTAGGGAACAGCGGTTGCAGCCAAAGATTCACACCTCATTTAATCAATGATAATAGTAACTAAAATGGTTTCAACAACGTATAAAGTAGACCCAAAGGATTACACACTTTACAGCATGAAGATGCTTCAAAGATGCAAGCAATTGGCATCCCAAAACGTGTCACAGAAGCATAGCATACTTCAATCACAAATTCATCCAAATCAATCATCAATCACATAAGCATAGCATCCTTCATTCACAAATTCAAAGACAATCTAGGGACTAAGGGAGAACTAGGGAGGGCAAGGGGGTGCACCAGATGATGGCCTCTAGGGTTTTCGACGTCGGTGGCGGCGCTCGGGGACGGCGGCGAATGGATGACCGGCGATCTTTGCACGAGGCCGCCTACAGGGTTTCCGAGTGGCGGCGCCGTGTGCTCGCGGTGGCGAAGTCCGATGCCTGCCGCGGCGTAGTCGAGGACCAACGGCGGTGCAGTCGACGACCGGAGGCGGTGCGGTGGAAGCTCAAGGCGACGCGGTGGACGCTCAAGGCTCAAGGCGGCGCGGTGGAACCTTTGTCGCGAGAGCATGGGAGGAAGAGAGGGCAAAGAGGCGAAGAGGTACGGGTCGGCACGCGGAGGGATATGTGGGGGTGTACTTCGATGGCATTTGCGGGTGAATAATTCAAACTTCAAAGGGTATTTTCGTTTCTGCAAGTTGGATTCTCATGAGAAGCTGCGGAAAGGCTGCTCCTCGTTACTAGTTCATTTTCGAGACAGCTCCTTGTGAGAATCAGAATCTAGTCATTTTGAGAATCAGGGTGTTTGGTACAGCTCCACGAGAATCGATTGAGAAGCTGAGAGTAGAAGCTGTACCAAACAGGGCCTATGTATAACACAATTTCAAGCTTCCGAAAAAGCGAGTGGAAAAAGTCCTCGGATTTCAGTTTTCTTGGGCGAAAAGCCCAAGCCCAAAGTCGTCCAAACAGGCCTTACTGTATCTTCCGCTGTTCATGAAATAAATGGCTGGTACGCTGTGCGGACGTAACCTTTTTGGGAGGAAGAGAAGAACAGTTCCATTTATGCGAGAGATTGCTTGCTTACTTACCCCAGTTCCACCACTCCTCTCTAGTCTCTTCTTATCTTCTCCAAATTGTCTTCTCCTGCGCTGCGCCTGCGCCTGCGCTACCACCTGCCGTTGGTCTTGGGAAGAACCCCCAATTAAACGGACGGAGACAGAGGAAGAGGAAGGCAGCCACAAGATCGGAAAGGAAAGGAAACGGAATCACTTGTGCACCATGTCTTCCCCAAGCAAGAGAAGGGAGATGGATCTCATGAAGCTGTGAGTTCCTGACCGCCTCCTCTCTTCTACTCCTTTTCAGCACATATATTGCTCGCTTGCTCCTCCTTGCTTTTGTGCTTTCCTTCTTTCCGCAGTTGCTTTTGGCTTTCTTTCTTTCTTTCTTTTTTTCAGATTAATTTGCTTGATTACTTCAGAATCGCTTTGATTTCCTTCCTCAGAATGATGAGTGATTACAAGGTGGAGATGGTAAACGATGAGATGCAGGAGTTCTATGTGCATTTCCATGGGCCTAACGACAGTATGTGATCTAATATGTTATTCCACCACCTCGATCCCTTTGCTTTAGCTCCATCTACTCATGCATGTATTTGTTTCCTTTCATTTGGTGTAGATTAGGTAACGAGATTGTTATTTTGTCCAAATGATTATTTTCCTGATGTCTTCCGAGTGGAGTTTGTATCTATTTGAAGTCCCCCAAACAAAAACTCCCTCCTGACAGGAATGATCCTTGAGAGAACACGAACAGGAGGATGAAATAAACTGAGAGAGTAATTTCTCTCTTCGTTTTCTTTTCCCGACTAAGATCTTCACCTGAAGGAAAGAGAAGGGGAAACAGAAAGAAAGATGTTCTGTTGCATTCTCCTTCCTTTTGTTTTTCTTTCTAACGAAATTTAGAGTTCCATTTCTACAAAATATTACTCACTTATTATCATTTTTAAATGAAAACTCACTTATTATCATTGACGTGGGTTTGTAGAAAATTTCTTGATTGTTTATGTCATTGTAAGGGGAAATGGATTTTCTTTTAAAGATTGGATATGATGAACTGCTGTTCGCGCTTTGGTGAGGAGAGTAGGAAAGATATAGGGCAATATTAACAGGATTATATAGTTTTTCAACGATTCCGTAGCAGCAAGTTAACAGCACTTTAATTTCCAAAAGGAAAGAACACCGTATTCTAGAGAGAGAAAAGGAAGAGAAAACAGCACCACTTTTGGTAGATGTGCATTTGTAGCATTTAGCAACAGCAGCATCCCATGTGCTGTCCAATCAAATGATTGAACCACATCCAGATGACCTGATTACATGATGATAGCCTTATTAATCTCCATAAATAGGTAGGTTCTTAATCCACATCACAATAGTGTGGCCAACCAACAAGGTGCTGAAAAACAATTTACAGGCATCAATTCTTGGATGCTAGAATATTGGAGCAGTGCTTGTCTGGTCAGCTGTCAAACTTCTACACCCACTTTGGCTTGATGTTTCTTCTTTTGTTTATTATCTGAAGTACTAAAAATAAGGCCCCTAGTCAGAAAGGCTTCTTGGCTGAATATATAGCTCCTATTGCTGGCTACTTGCTAGTGGAAGGAAAAGAGTGGCGCATTGGCATACATTATATGCAGTTTAATACAGGCACTTCAACGAAAGTTATGATCAAAGTAAGATGAAAATTTTTAATTCTTCGAGCTTCTTTGTTGAACTGATACTCTTACCAGGACTACAGATAGGCTGCAACAGCAAAATGGCAGGCATACGAGTCGATGTGGTGGTGCCTGTCGTTTTAAAACTTAAAATTTGATGACACAACTAATATGTAGTCTGACCTTTCAGTTGCATGCTTCCTGCAGGTATTTACCAGGGTGGCGTATGGAGGGTGAGGGTTTTACTGCCAGATGCTTACCCTTACAAATCCCCTTCCATTGGGTTTACCAACAAGATATATCACCCAAATGTCGATGAGATGTAAGCTGGTTTCTCATTAGCGAAATCATCCTCTGTGGATTGTGTGGTTTCATCACCGTTTCTCGATTTCTTCAGGTCCGGATCTGTCTGCTTGGATGTCATCAACCAAACCTGGAGCCCTATGTTTGGTAATTGATATCAACGCTAGTTGTCGTTTTTCGCACCCTCTCGACTGTCGGTATTTACTAATTGGTAACTTGGTGTCCTCCTGCAGATCTTGTCAATGTCTTTGAAGTTTTTCTCCCTCAGCTTCTTCTGTATCCAAACCCCTCAGATCCCTTGAACGGCGAGGCTGCTGCGCTGATGATGCGTGACGAGAACGCGTACGAACAGAAAGTGAAAGGTTTGTGACAGCACCTCTGTTCGATTCTACTATCTGAGGGGATTATTCTAGATAGCAGCATGTGTTTGTGTTGTAGTCTTCAATCATCATGTCTGCTTAGGTTCTTAACAATATTCCAAACACATGTTCAGAATACTGCGAAAGATACGCAAAGCCTGGAGATGCAGGTGCATCTCTCGGGGAGGAGCCAAGCGACGAGGAGCTGAGCGATGCCGAAGGCTATGACTCCGGTGACGAGGTCATCATGGGTGATGCAGACCCGTAGCGATTAGCTTGCTTAGTATGCACAACTGCTGTCTTTCTCTGTACATAACACTCATGGCAGATGCTGAAGAAAGTCATCAGCCATCACTCATCGTCAGGAGCTTTAAGTCACTTCCACTTTCCCTTCCCGCTGTTGCTGCGAATAAGTACAAGTTTGGCTGTGTTCAATTGATGTTCATTGGTTTGTGATCAGGAATTGTTTGCTAATTTCCAGTTCATGTGCATAATGGATTGATTAATGCTTACACGTATCTTGTTGAATGCCATTGCCATCCATACACATTTCCGCATATTGGAAAGGACTGAATCTGGTTAGGGATTTTCTAAATTCCGACCTGCCACAGCCCACCGGTTTACTCTTTATCTTAACAACCTTCTAAAAAATAGCCATGCTGAGCGGTGGGTGGATCCGTGCGAGCGATCCGTGCCTCTCGATCGACCATCGGAGATAAGGTTGATCGGTCAGAGCCTCAAGTGGTCGAGTGCAGAGCGGCCGTCGAGGCCCTTGTCCCTGTAGTAGCCGACCAGCTCCTCCACCGTGGTGCTCCTGTACCGCGCCTGCGCGTCGGAGATCGCGAGCAGCTCCTTGATTGGCATTAGCGCCGCCGTGGATGCAGCGGCGCCATGCGTCCGGAAGAAGCAGGCCACCGACAGTCGAGGACCGGTGCTCTGGGCCACCACCCGGTGCTCCACGCTCTTGAACCTGTCATTGGACATGAGCTGGAGGAAGTCGCCGACGTTGACGACCAGCGCGCCGGCCACGGGGGGCACGTCCACCCAGCGCCCGCCTTCCAGGAGCACCTGGAGGCCGCCCATGCCGTCCTGGAGGAGCACGGTGAGGAAGCTCGGGTCGGAGTGCCTGGTGGTGCCCAGGGTCAGGTGCGGCTCCGGGCACGCCGGGTAGTAGTGGCCGGCGACGCTCAGCCCCTCCAGGCACCCGCCGTCCCGCTCCAGGTACCCACGGTGGAGACCCAGCGCCTCCGACAGCAGCTCCAGCAGCGTCCCGCCCAGCCTCCGCACCGCCCTCGTGTACTCCACCACGACGCCTCTGCACGCCCTCGGGATCTCCTCCGGCGCCGGACCCGTCGGCGCCATCTCCAGGAACAGGGTGTCGCGCCAGTTGGCCGCCGGCGACTGGAACAGGTCGAAGTTGCTCTGGTACCTAACGCGCCTCCCGTTGTCCCTCGTGTAGTACGGCCTCTTGGCCTCCGCCGGCTCCTCGTTGAACCGCCGCACCGCCGCCAGCATCTCCGCCATCGCCGCCTCCGGCACGCCGTGGTTCACCACCTGGAAGAAGCCCACCGTCTCGGCGGCCGCCTTCAACTCGCCGACCAGCTCTGCTCGCCGGGATTCGGTTGTGACGTGGGCGAGGTCGACGAGCGGGACGGTGGTGACTCCTGCGTCGTCATGAGAGCCGGGCGATGCCGATGCGTCGTCGATCAGGGCGAGGGATTCCGGCGGCGGCGGGTGGAGGAAGATGGGCGGGACGGTGGTGACTCCTGCGTCGACGAGGCCTTTGACGCCGGCTTTGGTGTCGTCAAAGGCCTTGAGATCGCGGAGGCGGTCGGAGGCCATTGAATCGGAAGGAGCGAGCGAGCTGAGCTGTAGCCTGCGCCCATCAACGAACGATGAATCCAACTCAAGTCGTGGCTGTCTGCTCACCATGCGCCTGCGCTTGGACCTCTACCTACAAGTACGTGTCCTCATTCATCTCCAAGGCAAGGAACCGACAAATCAACAGACGCTGCAGCAATAATTTTGCTGAGGCGACAGAGACGGCCATTGCATATTAATTCCTATGGCATCCGCGCTCCTAAATTCAACGAGGAGATGCTAATGCCAATCAACTTAAATTAAAATAGCACTTAAAATCATCTTAGAGATAGACGCCCACATTAGCAAAAGGCAAATATCACATGCTACAGTACGACATTGACAACGGTACAGCACCGAAAGCAACGTGCAAACTGCACGTCCATGCGTGTCTCGCTTCCTTGGTCCTTTAATCTTAGCTACTATCCGGTCCGGATCCGGAGAGTACACCTTTTTTAAGCTATAGCATATTACCAGCTACCCCACGTCGATACCGTCTTCAAAATATAACTTTAACTTATTAATCTATATCTAATATATTTTATAACACCTAATAAAATTATAATAATATGAAAATATTTATCGAGATAAATATGTATATATGATTTTTATGTATCCAATCTAAATATTTAAAAAGGTATCGATAGCCAAAGTTTTAAATTTTTGGCTACACATGATTTTCATGTATCCCAAAATGATATGTATTTTGACTAACGGGAGTAGCTAGCTAGCTGGAGTAATACTACTCCATCCAGTCACGAAAGAATATCGTTTTGTACATCAACATGGTCCCAAAATGTAACTTTGACCACTAATTTTTATTGTAATATATTTATGAAACCAACTTTTATGATAGTTCTTTTCAAAACAAATCTATATGTGCCATTTTCATTTGTTCAATCTGAATATTGAAAAATATCGATATTCAAAGTTTAGAAAGTTTGACTGCATGTACCCAAAATGATATTCTTTTTTGGGAGCAGCTAGCCCACGCTATGCTGTTGGAATGCATTTCCAACGGTACAACAATTTTATGCAGTTTCGTGAAGTTTCAGTTGCTTAAAAGTTCTAGATTTTGAGTTTGAAGTTTCGACTAGATTTCAACGCGTTTCATATTTCTACAAATTTCCATAAGATTCCAAGAAAGTTTTAACATTTTTCATATTTTGGAACTCAACTTTCAACAAGTTTTAGACAAAAGAGATTCAAGAAGTCTTATGAAAATGTTTTAAAAGTTTTGTGTTTCAGTGAGTTCGTGTATTTTTAGAAGATTCCAAAAAAGTTTCAAGCTCAAGTTTCAACAAGTCTAAGATTTTGGAACTCAAGTTTCAAACAAAAGAGTTTCAAGAAGTTTGGATTTTGAAACTCAAGTTTCAACAAGTTTCATACAAAAGTTTCAACAAGTTTTAGATTTTGGAACTCGAGTTCAGGACAAAAAGTTTCAAATTCCAACATGTTTCGAGAAATTTCAACAAGTTTCATAAAAAATCAACACAAGAACAAAAAACTCCCGACATGCTCACCTGCAACCGCGCGACCGCTTGCCGCCAAAGCTCCGCGCTCGTCGGGACGTCGTGGCTGGAGGCCTTCCCACCTACCATCAAGCTCGCTCGTGGCTCTGTTTTCACTGGGTTGTTGTGGCTGCTTCTGAGAGCCCCCTGAGAGATTTAACTTGCAATGCTTAACCTTCCCAACGGTCGTAGCATCACAAGAGAAAATTTTCGCACCTCGGTATATGTAACGTCCTGTTTGTCTTAAAGTTTTGGTCGGATTTCAAAACCTAAAATGAACCATTTGGGTTATTGGCTTGCTTAAGCTTAACTCGGGACTTTGGAGAAATTGGAAGTTTAACTTGAATTAACTCAAACTTCAATTAACGCTGGTTTAGTCCTTTGTTCGTTGCTGAAGTTCTTTAGTGTTCCTGGCCTTTTAGCTGTTTTCTTTGTTTGCTTTGAGTGTTCCTCAGCTTAGTTTTTCCTCTCTCGGACCTCCTCTGTGTTGTTGTCCTTTGTTTAAATCTCTTTAGGTTCAGACCTCCTTTGCGTTTGGACCTCTCCCTTTGTAGATCTTGGATCTCTCTTTGTAGATCCGGGATCTCTCTCTTTGTAGATCTTGCAGTGAGAACCTTGCGACCCCGAGAGATTTTTAGATCTTGAAGGACCAAGCCTCCACCGAGATCTCGTCCACGTGTTAGTTCTTATGTTTCAGACATTAGGATCTCTTTTGGTTCCATCTTGGCACATAAGATCTCCTTGAACCTCTTTCCTTGGATCTCTCCGTTGGATCTTTTTCCCTTTGAATCGACTGTTGAAAACCTTTCTCCTATTTGGACCTCCCTTTTCCCTTGAATGAGCATTCCCCGCATTCCGTGGTCTTTTGCAAAGACTACCCTCTTTTGGTTACGACCACCTCATGCGGTTATGACCTCTGATCTTTTTACAAAGATCACCCTAATGGAACATGACCTCTTTTGTTTGAACCAACCCTATTCCTTATCTTTTCTGCACGTTTGCAGCAGAAAGTCTTTGAACATTTAATGTGGTGCTGCGGCACATTAAATGTAGTCACCTCCATGGTACTTGCTTACCTCCTTTTGATGGTATACCTTGTTAAATTCTTGTCATGTTTTTCACCTACCCTTGACACATTTGCCCTAGCCTCAGTGTGACATCCTCTCTCCTGCTATTTGTAGCTGAAAGAGTCTCTTTTCACCACCTTTCTTCCTCATTTCTAACCTCTTTTGAAGGGGCATCGGGGTGGACCAATGGGGAAACCTGGTGCTTCGTATGGGGGCTGGGGAGAGGGACGGCGGGGATGGAGCTGTCCAGGACAAGAGTCTTCGGGGATGAAGTTGTTGCGGAGGAGGAGCGACATGGAGGAGTGCCATTGGGCACCTTGGATGCTAGCGGGAGGATGGAGAGAGAGAGAAAGAGAGAAAGGTGGAGGGATCTGGATCAAGATGAGTGGAATGAGAGGAAGGGAAAAACCAAGGAATAAGGTGGAGGTAGGGGTAAATCAAACGCGTTGGATGGCTCATATCGGATGAGCGAGAGTTGTACTGTTGATAGGCCAGAAAATGCTACACTTTTTTTTTTTCTAGTATTTCACTTTTTTTTCAAGTAATTCCTAGCTATGAATCTCGATCCAGCACCGATTGCCACGCGAATCGAGCTCATCTTCGTCGCGTCGATCTCTCCCAGTCCCAGCTAGAGGCGGGCGCCATGTCCACCATCAGTACCGCCTCCAACGGCTACGACCGCCGCCGAGAGCTGCAGGCGTTCGACGACACCAAGGCCGGCGTCAAGGGCCTTGTTGACGCCGGCGTCATCACCGTCCCGGCCATCTTCCACCACCCTCCCGACTCCCTGCCGGTCGCCCCATGGTCCTCCGCCGACGTCACCATCCCGGTCATCGACCTCTCGGGCGCATCAAGAGCAGCACGCCGCCGAGGGGAGGTGGTCGGGCAGGTGAAGGCAGCGGCTGAGACGGTGGGGTTCTTCCAGGTGGTGAACCACGGCGTGCCTGGTGAGGTCCTCGCAGAGATGCTCGCGGCGGTGCGGCGGTTCCACGAGGAGCCGGCGGAGGTCAAGAGGCCCTACTACACGAGGGACGTCGCCAACAAGGTGAGGTTCAACTCCAACTTCGATCTGTTCCAGTCGCCGGCGGCCAACTGGCGCGACACCCTCTTCTGCCAGGTGGCGCCGGAGCCACCGCGGCCGGAGGAGCTGCCGGTTGCCGTGAGGGAGATCATGTTGGGGTACGGCGACGCGGTGCGGAAGCTGGCGGTGGCGGTCTTGGAGCTGCTGTCCGAGGCCCTGGGACTCGCCGCCGGCCACCTGGAAGAGATGGGGTGCGTGGAGGGCGTCAGCGTGGTGAGCAACTACTACCCGCCGTGCCCGCAGCCGCACCTGACCCTGGGCACCAGCAGGCACTCGGACCCGGCGTTCCTCACCGTGCTCCTGCAGGACGACATGGGCGGCCTCCAGGTGCTTGCACATGATCTCCACCACGGCGACCACTGGCACTGGGTGGACGTCCCTCCCGTGCCCGATGCGCTGGTCATCAACATCGGCGACCTTCTTCAGGTACGTACAGATCGAATTAAGCAGCAGATGAGGCTAGTGCATTATATATGAATATGAATATGAATTTGATGGATGTGTGGTTAATTTTGCGTGCGTGCAGCTTGTGTCCAACAAGAGATTGAAGAGCGTGGAGCATAGGGTTGTCGCCTCCAGCAAGAGAGCTGCAAGGATTTCAGTGGCGTCCTTCTGCAACACCGACCTAAGGACATCCACAAGGCTGTATGGCCCGATCAAGCAGCTCACATCAGACATGGACAATCCTCCGCTCTACAGGGGCACCACCGTTGGGGAATTCCTCTCGCACTACGACAGCAAAGGCCTCGACGGACGCCCTGCACTCGACTACTTCCTCCTCCATCCCGCTAGCTAGCTGCTAATGCTATACTACCAGTACCAGCTTCCCCCGTACCATATATACCACCACTGATTCTGTCTCTCAGTAGACTCTCTCTCCCGCCCCGCCCCCCCAAAAACATGTTAATTAATCATTCCTTCTTCTCTAATCATGATCCATGCTACCAATTAATTGGACTGCAAGAAATTCGCATGAAACCATTTATTTCTTGTTTGTAATTGGGAAGAATTTCTGTCTTCGCCTACATTTAGCGGACTTGTACAGTACGGCAACAGCTTCACGGCCTTCGAAACCATGTTACTTGTGGAGTTAGACAGAAACCACTGGCCCTTCCCAACGAGTCGTCCTTTTTAAGAGAAAGGAGGCAACATTTCGAGTTGATGCAGAGGTTTCTACCCCACCTGCATTGTCTTTCTACACGATTTTTTAAACAATACATTATGTTAATACAATTGCATATATAAACGTCTGTTTAATAAAATTACGAAAATAAGCTTCTGTCACGGTTTGAAATAGCGACATGCCCGGTTGTCATTTGGATTGGCGGCAGTGCGCATGACGGATGAAAGTGGTCGTCGCCATTTGAATTGGCGACACGTGGTTGTCGCCAAACCAAATGGCAATAGGAGTTTTTTTGCAAAAAGAAATAAATTTATATTTATTTTTTGACATAATGCGACTTCAAATTTTACAGGATTTTACAAAGTTATTTGGTAATATCTTGCAGCCCTTAGAAAGCTAGAGTTTGTTGACTGCGTGGATAAACTCCTTATAGGTTGATTGCACTCGCGCCGTTGTTACCAGTTCAGTACCCAGTTTGCATGCCAATTTGTGTGCTTTTGGTTGCGATTTTGCTCTGCAAAGTGGCCGTTGTAGGCACAATGTTGGGTTTTTGTGTCCAATTTGGTAGTGCTAGGGTTTCGAATTCCCAAATCGAGCGCAACAGTTTTAGTGTTTTGGGTTTTTGGATATGTGTTGAGCATGAAATTTGAAATTTGGTTTTTTCTCTATGGTTCGTTTTCCTAGAATTGGGCCACACTGCTAACAATGTAGGGCTTGTTGATGACGAGTTTGTCGATGGTTTAGTATCAATCTTACGAATGAATCTTTGTGGGCTCTCTTTGAGTTAATTTGATTGTTGCTTCTTTGATATGTTGCGATCATTGAAAAATATTACGATCGTTGGAAAAATATTGCACATGTTCTTCATTTTTGTTGCGCTAGCATATGACCATGTTGTGCTTGGCGCCATGTCCACCATCGATCATCGCCTCCGGCAGCTACGCGCGGCAGGAAGCTGCAGATTCGGCGACACCTGAGGCGGCGTCAAGGGCCTTGTTGACGCCGGCGTCTGCCGTCGGCCATCTTCCACCACCCTCCCGACTCCTGCCGTGCGCCCCGCAGTCCTCGCCGGCGTCACCATCCCGTCGCCATCGACCTCTCGGGCGCATCAAGAGCGACCGACCGCGAGGAAGGTGGTCGGGCGGTGCAAGGCGGCTAGTCTCATTCTTGAACACCTACAACACTTAGGGAGGCGTGATTTGTGGTGCTTTAAACTTAGGCTAAACATGATCTTAATACATGAACCTAGTCTCATTCTTGAACACCTACAACACTTAGGCGGGCGTGATTGTCACATACCCGAACCGGATGAAGCCATGAGGATGGTGATGAGTCGATGGCTTGGCGGGATGTAGTAGCGATGCGTGGTCGCGGCCGTAGGGATGGCGAGGGCGAGGCGTTGAGTCACGGTCTTCGCCCACCCGGCGCACACACAAGATCGGTCTGTTGGGGTCGTTTTTGCTAGGCGACTCACCGCTGCTGAAGCCTCACCGAAACCCCATCGTTTTGTAGCGCGTGAGCGGGACCAAAACCAACACGGGTGGCTGCGCGCTCGATCGGTATGAGAGTGGGCGTGCCCCTGAAACTTCGAAGTAGTTAGCCGAGCAAGATCAACCCAACATTCTCCCTTTGATCGTAAGGCTAACATCATAAGCCCATTCTCAATAAAATAGCATACCAAGATAATCGTCGCATGACCAATGAAGTGCCATACAACCTCGGTATCTATAGTGTACTATCTCATCTTAAAATGGATACACATTATACTTAATGAGAGTTGGTTTACTTTAAGGTCCTTTATCGAGAATCGAGGCTTTCAATAAACCCATAAAACGCAACATGATCACGAAAAATATTGGGTGGTAAGCCTTTAGTAAGCGGATCCAAGCATTGACTTAGTACTAATATGCTTATCTGATGGTTTGATCTGGATTCTATCTTTCACAACATGATACTTAATGTCAATGTGTTTGGCAGCGACCACTTGACTTGTTGTTACTCGCGTAAAAAGACCGGGTTCGTTATCGCGATATAAGGTGAGTGGTTTAGAATCTTTGTCTACCACTCTAAGTCCGGGATAAAATTCTTAAGCCATACAACTGCGTGGCCTCATAACATGCCACAAACTCGACTTGCATCGTTGAAGGCAGTAAGGGTTTGTTTGGAGCTTTTCACGAGATAGCTCCTCGAGCGAGTGTGAAGATATAACTCGACGTGGATTTCTTAGTATCAACACATCCCGCAAAATCAGAGTGCAATAACCAACAACTTCAAGGTTATCGAATTCTCGCCTTCAACTCGCCGACCAGCTCTGCTCGCCGGGATTCGGTTGTGACGTGGGCGAGGTCGACGAGCGGGACGGTGGTGACTCCTGCGTCGTCATGAGAGCCGGGCGATGCCGATGCGTCGTCGATCAGGGCGAGGGATTCCGGCGGCGGCGGGTGGAGGAAGATGGGCGGGACGGTGGTGACTCCTGCGTCGACGAGGCCTTTGACGCCGGCTTTGGTGTCGTCAAAGGCCTTGAGATCGCGGAGGCGGTCGGAGGCCATTGAATCGGAAGGAGCGAGCGAGCTGAGCTGTAGCCTGCGCCCATCAACGAACGATGAATCCAACTCAAGTCGTGGCTGTCTGCTCACCATGCGCATGCGCTTGGACCTCTACCTACAAGTACGTGTCCTCATTCATCTCCAAGGCAAGGAACCGACAAATCAACAGACGCTGCAGCAATAATTTGCTGACGCGACAGAGACGGCCATTGCATATTAATTCCTATGGCATCCGCGCTACTAAATTCAACGAGGAGATGCTAATACCAATCAACTTAAATTAAAATACACTTAAAATCATCTTAGAGATAGACGCCCACATTAGCAAAAGGCAAATATCATATGCTACAGTACGACATTGACAACGGTACAGCACCGAAAGCAACGTGCAAACTGCACGTCCATGCGTGTCTCGCTTCCTTGGTCCTTTAATCTAGCTATCCGGTCCGGATCCGGAGAGTACACCTTTTTTAAGCTATAGCATATTACCAGCTACCCCACGTCGATACCGTCTTCAAAATATAACTTTAACTTATTAATCTATATCTAATATATTTTATAACACCTAATAAAATTATAATAATATGAAAATATTTTTCGAGATAAATATGTACATATCATTTTTATGTATCCAATCTAAATATTTAAAAAGGTATCGATAGCCAAAGTTTTAAATTTTTGGCTACACATGATTTTCATGTATCCCAAAATGATATGTATTTTCGACTAACGGAGTAGCTAGCTAGCTGGAGTAATACTACTCCATCCATCCACGAAAGAATATCGCTTTGTACATCAACATGGTCCCAAAATGTAACTTTGACCACTAATTTTTATTGTAATATATTTATGAAACCAACTTTTATGATAGTTCTTTTCAAAACAAATCTATATGTGCCATTTTCATTTGTTCAATCTGAATATTGAAAAATATCGATATTCAAAGTTTAGAAAGTTTGATTGCATGTACCAAAATGATATTCTTTTTGGGAGCAATTAGCCCGCTATCTATGTCGTTGGAATGCATTTCCAACTGCATAATGATTTTATGCGTTTCGTGAAGTTTCGATTGCTTAAAAGTTCTAGATTTTGAGTTTGAAGTTTCGACTAGATTTCAACGCGTTTCATATTTCTACAAATTTCCATAAGATTCCAAGAAAGTTTTAACATTTTTCATATTTTGGAACTCAACTTTCAACAAGTTTTAGACAAAAGAGATTCAAGAAGTCTTATGAAAATGTTTTAAAAGTTTTGTGTTTCAGTGAGTTCGTGTATTTTTAGAAGATTCCAAAAAAGTTTCAAGCTCAAGTTTCAACAAGTCTAAGATTTTGGAACTCAAGTTTCAAACAAAAGAGTTTCAAGAAGTTTCGGATTTTGAAACTCAAGTTTCAACAAGTTTCATACAAAAAGTTTCAACAAGTTTTAGATTTTGGAACTCGAGTTCCAGACAAAAAAGTTTCAAATTCCAACATGTTTCGAGAAATTTCAACAAGTTTCATAAAAAATCAACACAAGAACAAAAAACTCCCGACATGCTCACCTGCAACCGCGCGACCGCTTGCCGCCAAAGCTCCGCGCTCGTCGGGACGTCGTGGCTGGAGGCCTTCCCACCTACCATCAAGCTCGCTCGTGGCTCTGTTTTCACTGGGTTGTTGTGGCTGCTTCTGAGAGCCCCCTGAGAGATTTAACTTGCAATGCTTAACCTTCCCAACGGTCCTAGCATCACAAGAGAAAATTTCGCACTTTCGGTATATGTAACGTCTGTTTGTCTTAAAGTTTTGGTCGGATTTCAAAACCTAAAATGAACCATTTGGGTTATTGGCTTGCTTAAGCTTAACTCGGGACTTTGGAGAAATTGGAAGTTTAACTTGAATTAACTCAAACTTCAATTAATTTGGTTTAGTCCTTTGTTCGTTCTTGAAGTTCTTTAGTGTTCTGGCCTTTTAGTTGTTTTCTTTGTTTGCTTTGAGTGTTCCTCGCCTTAGTTTTCCTCTCTCGGACCTCCTCTGTGTTGTTGTCCTTTGTTTAAATCTCTTTAGGTTCAGACCTCCTTTGCGTTTGGACCTCTCCCTTTGTAGATCTTGACCGTCAGGATCTCTCTCTTTGTAGATCTTAACCGTGAGAACCTTCCCCTTTTTAGATCTTGACCGTCAGGATCTCCCCCTTGTTAGTTCTTAACCGTTAGGATCTCTTTTGGTTCCATCTTGGCACATAAGATCTCCTTGAACCTCTTTCCTTGGATCTCCTCCGTTGGATCTTTTTTCCCCCCTTTGAATCTGACCTGTTGAAAACCTTTCCCTATTTGGACCTCCCCCCTTGAGCATTCCCGTTGTCTTTTTGCAAAGACTACCCTCTTTTGGTTACGACCACCTCATGCGGTTATGACCTCTGATCTTTTTACAAAGATCACCCTAATGGAACATGACCTCTTTTGTTTGAACCAACCCTATTCCTTATCTTTTCTGCACGTTTGCAGCAGAAAGTCTTTGAACATTTAATGTGGTGCTGCGGCACATTAAATGTAGTCACCTCCATGGTACTTGCTTACCTCCTTTTGATGGTATACCTTGTTAAATTCTTGTCATGTTTTTCACCTACCCTTGACACGTTTGCCCTAGCCTCAGCGTGACATCCTCTCTCCTGCTATTTGTAGCTGAAAGAGCCTCTTTTCACCACCTTTCTTCCTCATTTCTAACCTCTTTTGAAGGGGCATCGGGGTGGACCAACGGGAAACCTGGTGCTCGTATGGGGGTGGGAGAGGGACGACGGGGATGGAGCTGCCCAGGACAAGAGTCTTCGGGGATGAAGTTGTTGCAGAGGAGGAGCGACATGGAGGAGTGCCATTGGGCACCTTGGATGCGAGCGGGAGGATGGAGAAAGAGAGAAAGGTGGAGGGATCTGGATCAAGATGAGTGGAATGAGAGGAAGGGAAAAACCAAGGAATAAGGTGGAGGTAGGGGTAAATCAAACGCGTTGGATGGCTCAGATCGGATGAGCGAGAGTTGTACTGTTGATAGGCTAAAAAATGCTACACTTTTTTTTTTCTAGTATTTCACTTTTTTTTTCAAGTAATTCCTAGCTATGAATCTCGATCCAGCACCGACTGCCACGCGAATCGAGCTCATCTTCGTCGCGTCGATCTCTCCCAGTCCCAGCTAGAGGCGGGCGCCATGTCCACCATCAGTACCGCCTCCAACGGCTACGACCGCCGCCGAGAGCTGCAGGCGTTCGACGACACCAAGGCCGGCGTCAAGGGCCTTGTTGACGCCGGCGTCACCACCGTCCCGGCCATCTTCTACCACCCTCCCGACTCCCTGCCGGTCGCCCCATGGTCCTCCGCCGACGTCACCATCCCGGTCATCGACCTCTCGGGCGCATCAAGAGCAGCACGCCGCCGAGGGGAGGTGGTCGGGCAGGTGAAGGCAGCGGCTGAGACGGTGGGGTTCTTCCAGGTGGTGAACCACGGCGTGCCTGGTGAGGTCCTCGCAGAGATGCTCGCGGCGGTGCGGCGGTTCCACGAGGAGCCTGCGGAGGTCAAGAGGCCCTACTACACGAGGGACGTCGCCAACAAGGTGAGGTTCAACTCCAACTTCGATCTGTTCCAGTCGCCGGCGGCCAACTGGCGCGACACCCTCTTCTGCCAGGTGGCGCCGGAGCCACCGCGGCCGGAGGAGCTGCCGGTTGCCGTGAGGGAGATCATGTTGGGGTACGGCGACGCGGTGCGGAAGCTGGCGGTGGCGGTCTTGGAGCTGCTGTCCGAGGCCCTGGGACTCGCCGCCGGCCACCTGGAAGAGATGGGGTGCGTGGAGGGCGTCAGCGTGGTGAGCAACTACTACCCGCCGTGCCCGCAGCCGCACCTGACCCTGGGCACCAGCAGGCACTCGGACCCGGCGTTCCTCACCGTGCTCCTGCAGGACGACATGGGCGGCCTCCAGGTGCTTGCACATGATCTCCACCACGGCGACCACTGGCACTGGGTGGACGTCCCTCCCGTGCCCGATGCGCTGGTCATCAACATCGGCGACCTTCTTCAGGTACGTACAGATCGAATTAAGCAGCAGATGCAGCTAGTGCATTATATATGAATATGAATATGAATATGAATATGAATATGAATATGAATATGAATATGAATATGAATATGATGGATGGATGGATGTGTGGTTAATTTTGCGTGCGTGCAGCTTGTGTCCAACAAGAGATTGAAGAGCGTGGAGCATAGGGTTGTCGCCTCCAGCAAGAGAGCTGCAAGGATTTCAGTGGCGTCCTTCTGCAACACCAACCTAAGGACATCCACAAGGCTGTATGGCCCGATCAAGCAGCTCACATCAGACATGGACAATCCTCCGCTCTACAGGGGCACCACCGTTGGGGAATTCCTCTCGCACTACGACAGCAAAGGCCTCGACGGACGCCCTGCACTCGACTACTTCCTCCTCCATCCCGCTAGCTAGCTGCTAATGCTATACTACCAGTACCAGCTTCCCCCGTACCATATATACCACCACTGATTCTGTCTCTCAGTAGACACTCTCTCCCGCCCCACCCACCAAAAAAAACATGTTAATTAATCATTCCTTCTTCTCTAATCATGATCCATGCTACCAATTAATTGGACTGCAAGAAATTCGCATGAAACCATTTATTTCTTGTTTGTAATTGGGAAGAATTTCTGTCTTCGCCTACATTTAGCGGACTTGTACAGTACGGCAACAGCTTCACGGCCTTCGAAACCATGTTACTTGTGGAGTTAGACAGAAACCACTGGCCCTTCCCAACGAGTCGTCCTTTTTAAGAGAAAGGAGGCAACATTTCGAGTTGACGCAGAGGTTTCTACCCCACCTGCATTGTCTTTCTACACGATTTTTTAAACAATACATTATGTTAATACAATTGCATATATAAACGTCTGTTTAATAAAATTACGAAAATAAGCTTCTGTCACGGTTTGAAATAGCGACATGCCCGGTTGTCATTTGGATTGGCGACAGGGTGCGCATGACGGATGAAAGTGGTCCGTCGCCATTTGAATTGGCGACACGTGGTTGTCGCCAAACCAAATGGCAATAGGAGTTTTTTTTTTGCAAAAAAAGAAATAAATTTATATTTATTTTTTGACATAATGCGACTTCAAATTTTACAGGATTTTACAAAGTTATTTGGTAATATCTTGCAGTGCTTAGAAAGCTAGAGTTTGTTGACTGTGTTGATAAACTCCTTATAGGTTGATTGCACTCGTGCCGTTGTTACCCGTTCAGTACCCAGTTTGCATGCCAATTTGTGTGCTTTTGGTTGCGATTTTGCTCTGCAAAGTGGCCGTTGTAGGCACAATGTTGGGTTTTTGTGTCTAATTTGGTAGTGCTAGGGTTTCGAATTCCCAAATCGAGCACAACAGTTTTAGTGTTTTGGATTTTTTGATATGTGTTGAGCACGAAATTTGAAATATGGTTTTTTCTCCGCGGTTCGTTTTCCTAGAATTGGGCCACACTGCTAACAATGTAGGGCTTGTTGATGACGAGTTTGTCGATGGTTTAGTATCAATCTTACGAATGAATGCTGTGGGCTCTCTTTGAGTTAAACCACACAGAAAAAGACATGGAGATTTTATACAGGTTCGGGCCTTCTCTTGAGAGAATAATAACTCTACTCTCGTATTACAGTATTGACTATGCTTTACAATATAGAAGGAATCACTAGGGTTTAATGACTTCTATCTGTTGATCCTCTCTTATTTTAGTTGCCATTCCTGTCCTCTGTCCACCGACTTTACTCTTTATATATCGCATGAAGGGGTGGTAGTTGTCCCGTATCAAGAGGCGTCTCACCGTTTGATGAAATACGCACGTTTAATGACGGTTATTGTCAGATACTAATCCTCCCACTTCGCCTTGCAGTTATGTCAGAGACAGAGGCTTAATACGTGCGGTTATCCCAGAGAATAACAACACATATTGACTACTGTATGTATTAAACAAAGCACATAAGTGTTCTTAGTCGATTGAGCACACATGTCTGTAAGCTTTGTTGACTATAGGGTGGTCATAGTTGACCTGATCGTAGTAAAGCTTACAACTATGAAGTGATCGTAGTAAGGTTTACGACCATATAGGGTGATCGTAAAATGGTTTACGACTACTCGGCTAAGCTTCTCCCTTATTAATGATAAAGGGTATCCTTACTAATAACGTGAAGATATTGCTATCTATAATAACAATTACAGATAAACTGTCCAGATCCAAATCCATCTCTTCAAGACTCAAATCCTCCTCTCAAGCTGCCACATTCAACCATCCATGGCTGCCATTGCACAACCCTTGCTTGCGTCGGCACTAGCGTGGCTCATTGGCCGAACGAGATGACGAACCGCTGGTCGGAGCACAAATCTTTGATGAGATCGGAAGGTTAGAATTTTGATTGATTTAAAAAAAAATACTCGAGTGATGTATAGCATTTCCGAGCTTGAGGCCGAGCGGCTGCGCGAAGAATTGGCCACTGCCGAGGCATGGATGCGCGCCGTGTCCGACAAGAATGACCGGTGCAGGCTGGACGTTGAGAAGTCGGCGCCCGCGTGTGTCAACAAGGACAAAGAATGTGTGTTACTCCTCGAGTGCATAGGCGCATCAGAGGAGGATGTGAACCATGCGCATTAGGAGAACACCAAGCTGTTGGAGTCATAGTGTGTCCAGGAGACGCTGGGGATCGCTAATGCCCGACTTAATGATGTCATCGCCGAGAAGGACGGCACGCTGTAGAGCCTTCGGCAGGAGTACAGTTCAGGCGAGGTGCTCGCAGTACTCAATGAACTAGTTCAAGTGGAAGCGATGCTAGGTACGGCAACATCGGCGGCGACGCCAGCCGTGATGACGCCTGCAGAGAAGCACAAGGAGCAGGGGAACGTTAAGCTTATGTTGGGAGCTGCGGAGATGAGTCCCGTTTTGTACCTCAACGCAGGTGCATCCAATCACATGCCCGGGTGCCATGAGATGTTCTCCGACATGGACATGTCGGCTTGGGGGTCAGTGAGATTTGGCGATGGATCTCACGTGGAAATCAGCGGCCGTGGCGTGGTGCTGTTCAAGTGCCAAACTGATGAGCACAAAGTCTTAGCAGATGTTTATTATATACCTAAGTTAAAGAGTAATATAATCAGTTTGGGGCACCTCAATGAGCGTGGATACAATACGGTGTTGGAAGAAGACATTCTTAGCATTTATGATCAAAAGAGAAAGTTGTTGGCTAAGACAAATAAGTCATGGAATCGACTATATTTGCTTCAGTTGGGCCACACCCAGCTGGGTTTTGTCCTAACAAAATATGATGTGAAGGAAGACAAGCTGTGGAGCAAGGTGAAGAGCATGCAGAGTCAGAAGGAGGCTGATGCAGCTGCACTACTCTCCAGAATGCAGCTGTTTTAGAATGCAGCTACACACATAAGTGGTGATGTGTTCACTTTGTTGTATGAGACTACTCCTACTGCATGTGTTGAATATGGATATTAGCCTGACCCACGGCCCATGACCCCACCACCGCCGACAGCGGTGACGAGTCTAGTGGTGCCACAGGTGGCGGCACCGTTGACGCCACGAACTCCAGCACCATATGCGGAGAGCCTTATGTCTACAGATGAGCCGGCGAGCATAGGAGAAGCAACAAGATTAAGGGGGTGATTGTTGGAAATTAATCTTGTTGTCTAAGTGTTTTGCATGTTAATTGAATTTGCATGTCAGTTGCGTGGTAGAGTTAGTGAAGCTAATGGCCTGCTAATTAGTTAACATAGTAATTAGTTAGTGCATGTAGTGGAGGTAGTAGCCTACTTGAATGTGTTAGTGAGGAGGTTACATGTTATATTGTAGTTATAAAAGTATTGTAACCAGTTTGTTTCCATGGTAGAAAAGCAATAGAGGAGAGAAAAACAGAAAACACTGCAGTGCAGCACCAAATTCTTTATGTATTGTGTTCTTCGCCTTCTACTCCAATGAACTGAAAAAACAAGTGAAAGAGTGTTTGTCCACCGTGTTCTCTGTATGTTCTTTTGGGCTTGATCTCAACATCCCCCTCCCCATTCTATACATGGTGAGCGCGCTGTCGGTCAATTCGGCCTCGACACCGGCGGATATCATCACCAAGCCCACCGCGCGGCGGCGGATATCGACGGCGCATGCAACAGTGAGGAAGTGCCAGATGTATCATCGCCGCCAGCGCCAGATGCAGGCCGTCGTGGCCATGGGTGGGAGCGCGTGCCAGTACGAGAAGCAGGCAAGCTCATCGTCATTGTCGGGAAGCACGGGAGGCTGTTCACGCACAGCGTGGGGGTGTCGGGCGCCTACGCTGCTGTGTACTTGCGGACGTCGTGTGGAGCATCGTCATGGCTGATGGGAATCTTAGACAGAAACGGCAGCGAAGTTCTCTTTGCCATCTCGCGACTTATGGGGTCTGTGGAGAGCCCCGACGACGCTGAGTACCACCGCACAGTAGCATACACACACTGGAGCGGGGAAATAGTGGTATGTTGGAACAAGGATACCAGAAATTGATTTTGTTAAAAGCGACGTACACTCGATTTTGGTGAAACGCGAGATTTCGGGTTTACGAAAAAGCAGTTTTGTTTTCCTTTTCCGTAGTTCTTTTTTTTTTTATTATTATGAAAGGTCTCCCCTGTTTCTATTAATAGAAACCAGATTACAAGAGTTCATTCAACAAACTAGAAAAACATAAAGAAGCAACCAGCAGGTAACACCCAAAACACCAAGAGAGGCTCGGCTACTGCGATTACAACCATTGAATATTGCCAGTAAACAAGCAGATAGATAACAGAGAACAACCAAAACTAACTACCACCATGATCACTCTCATCCTTCAGCTTCTTCATCCACGGCGTCCACCTTCTTCTTGCCCAAAAAACTTCCATCGCCACATAACCCAGCAGCCTAGCGCCCCTGGCCAGTAAATCCTGCTCTGCCTCCTTTTGCATTTTAGCGCAAAGATAAATCCAACGACAAACATCAAAACCACTGACCTACAGTTCTGCTACATCATCAGAAGCCAGTTTTAGAAAATTTGGTTTTCACGAAACGCCTAATCCACATTTACTATCAGATTCTTCTTACATAATTAAATAAACTCGTCTTATCGTGCATACCACTATTCTCTTACCATGCATATCACTGTAGGCAAAAGTGGTTACTCCATCCGGTCACAAAAGAGTGGTGTTTTGGATTTGTGCGGTCAAATTTTGTAAACTTTAGCTATCTATATTTTGATGAATGTTTAAATTGGGTTAGTGAAAATGATACGGGTAGATTTTTCTCGCAAGGTATTTTCGTAATGTTATAATTTTGTTACGCTTTATTAATATATGATAACAGAAATTAGTGATCAAAGTTGTGGTTTAGGGACCGAATTAATGCCCAAAACATCACTATTTCGAGGGAGTAATATGTTTCATGCTTAGGCGTTTCCTCTAAGATTAGTGCCAATGCAATATGCCCTCGATGATTTGGTTGTATCGCTATCGCAGTAGCGGTATGCATGTGTCGCCGTTTGGAGTTGTCATGCTAGGATTGGTGCTCCGTCGGCCCCCGGCCGGATTAATTTGTGACGTACCGGGATGGCGGTGAACAGCGTGACAGCAAAGGAGGAGGAGAAGGCCCAGCAGCAGCAGCAGCAGCAGCAGCAGCAGCAGTGGGTGGGCTGAGTTGGAGCCCGTCCAGGCAGGTTGTTTGAGCAGAGGGCCCCCACCTGCCAGGCTGTATGTAGGCGAGGGGAAGAAAAGTAGTCCAAGTTGTTCTGCTAGAAGAAGAAGAAAAGACTCGAGGATTTATTATAGAATCCTCCTTTCCCCTTGTCTAGTTCTTCTCCTGAATGCTTTTCCCTTCCAAAGACCTCTCTTCGTGTGATTGTTGCTAGTACTGGAGAATTACAGAGAGGAGGATCGTAACATAATTTCCTGGCTTGTCACTCTCGGATGGCAACTAGCTTGCGTGTAGAAATTGGGCCTAGCTTAATTTGCTCGGTCACGGTGGAATTTGGAAATGAACCGCCGATTGCTATTCGCTTGTCGACGCAAGGAAGACGACGAAGCTAATTAAGCTGAAAGCGAAAAACAAAGAGAAAAATCCCAAGACTGACTTTGCTGGAGGAGAGGAGGCCGTAGCATCCAATACATACGCATCCTCTGCTTACCAGGGGCAGGGATGGCTTTCCGGTCTTAATTGTTTCGAAATATAAGGCGACTTTCTTACTGCTAACGACACAGTAGCTAATTAAGCACCGAGCAATGGCGGCAGCACCTCCCCAACTCCGTGTCCTGGAGACCACCCTCGTAGCGCCCTCGCCGTCAGGCCCCGCCCCACCGGAGTCCTCCCTCCCTCTCACCTTCTTCGACGTCTTCTGGCTCAACTCCCCGCCCGTCGAGCGCCTCTTCTTCTACCGCCTCAACACGTACTCCAGCTCCAGCGCCCTACTCTCCGACCTCAAGGCCTCTCTGTCCCAAGCTGTCCGCGCCTTCTACCCGCTCGCCGGCCGCCTCCGCCTCAGCCCCGGCACGCCCAGCCGCTACGAGCTCTACTACAAGCCGGGCGACGGCGTCACCTTCACCGTCGCAGAGTACCACCATGTTAACGTCGACGACCTGGCCACGGACGACCCCAAGGAGGTTGCCAAGATCGCCCCGCTTGTGCCGCCGCTGCCGGAGGGCGGCGCGGTGCTCGCCCTGCAGGCGACTGTGCTGCATCGCGGCCTCGCACTCGGCGTGGCCGTGCACCACGCCGCCTGCGACGGCGCGGGCTCGACGCACTTCCTCCACACCTGGGCCCGGGCTGCAGCCTGCGCCGGCGCCGGCGCCGATGCGCCGCCACCCCCTGTCATCGACAGGACTCTCATGCCCGACCCAAGGGGCCTTTACGATGTCTTCTACGGAGCCGTGCCGACCACCGATGAGATGGAGTTCGTCAAGATGTCCGACGGCCAGCTCCTCGCCACGTTCACGCTGTCCAAGGAGGACACGCAGCGCGTCAAGGACGTGGTCGCCGGTGAGGCGGCGCGGCGCGGAGCGGCGGCGCCCCGATGCTCCTCGCTGGTTGCCACCTTGGGCTTCATCTGGTCATGCTACCAGCGAGCCAAATCAGACGAGCTAGCGACAGGCGGCGGCGACCCGACGTACCTGCTCTTTGCCGTCGACCACCGCTCGCGGATGAAGCCTCCCCTCCCCGACAAGTACCTCGGGAACTGCGTGGGCCCTGCCTTACACGCGGCGCCCAAGGGCGAGCTCGCGGCGGCCGGCGCGGGCGGCCTCTTCACAGCGTGCAGGGCGGCCGCTGCGGCGATTGAGGAAGCGGTGGGCGGCATGGGGTCATCCGACATGGACGCGTGGATGGAGCGGCTCAGAGAGGTTGGCGCGACTGGATCGGTGCTGAGCGTGGCCGGGTCGCCGAGGTTCCGCGTGTACGAGGTGGACTTCGGGTTCGGGCGGCCGGCGAAGGTGGACATCGTGTCCGTGGCGAAGACCGGCGCGATGGCGGTGGCGGAGAGCCGGAGCAGCGGCGGCTCGGGCATGGAGGTGGGCGTGTCTCTGCCGGCGGGTGGCATGGAGAGGTTCCAAGAGAGCTTCGGAGATGCCATGGCGTGGCTGCACCATCACCAACGATCAACAGCTAGCTAGCTAGCGTGGTTCAACTCAAGTGGCGATCGAGTCTGTCACTCACCGAGAGTCGTGTGGATTAGTTGATGCAATCAGCAGGCTGTTGTGTTGCAGATACGCGCATGTCGCACGTTGGGAGTGGAATTAGCCAACTAGTTAGTAGGTGTGTGTGTGTCTTGCTTGTATAAGTAGCACGCCTTAATCGTGTCTTGATCGTGTTGGTTATTGGACGAACTGAAGTTGGTGCGAATGATACAGAGGCTTTGAATTTGTTGATGAAGCAACACAAGTGATAAGTTTTGGTTGTGTGGAAAAGACGTTGCTAATTAAAGTAGTCGAGTTGGAGAGAAGCTAGTGCGCTGTGTGTGTTGGGTCCGGTGCATAAATAAATACCCCCTCTAGTTCACAAAAAGTCGTTTTTGGATATCGATGCGTCCTGACAGCTAATTACTTTG
Organism: Ampelocalamus luodianensis; assembly: GCA_036346255.1. NCBI lineage: Eukaryota > Viridiplantae > Streptophyta > Magnoliopsida > Poales > Poaceae > Ampelocalamus > Ampelocalamus luodianensis. The sequence continues at coordinate 93,309,912 of CM070622.1, read as the reverse complement.
CAAAATATTTGTAAAATTCAATAAAATTATGAAAGTACGTTTTGAGATGAATCTACGTATGTGATTTTCATGTATCTAGTCTAAATATTTAAAAAGATATCAATAATAAAATTTAATTGACAAAGTTTGTTTATTTTTTTTTATTATGAATTATAATTATTTATTGATTTTACTTAGAAATTTGTATGGAAATCAAATTGCTAATTATATTTTATATTTATTCCGAATTTCAGTTTTGTTGTACTTGACATAGACTCTTTTACTTAGGAACTTGTATGGAACTCAAATTGCTAATTTTATTTTATTTTTATTACCAATTTAGTTATTTTTGGTTGGATTTCGTATAGAAATCTAATTGACATTTATTGTTTATTTTTTATTTCGAATTATAATTTTTGAATATATATATCTAAATCAAATTGCTAATTTTATTTTATTTTTATTCTGAATTTCACCCATTTTGTTTGATTTCGTATACAAATCTTATTGCCAATTTTTTTAATTCTTAATTGTAATTATTTAGGAATTTTACTTAGGAATTCATATGGAAATCAAATTGCTAATTTTATTTTATATTTATTCTAAACTTTAGTTTTCTTGTACTTGACATAGACTTTTTTTTACTTAGGAACTAGTGTGGAAATCAAATTGCTAATTTTATTTTATTTTTTATTTTGACTTTTAGTTTTACTGTATTTGGTATGGACTCTTTCTTTTAATCTAGATCATTATAATCTGAATCCACCACGATCGACGGTATAGATCTTTCTATTTTTCCACCGAGAGCGAACATAATAACTTCTTTTGACTCTGTTTTAATAAGATAATAGATATACAGGTGTTCCGTTTTTGTTTTGTGAGAGAGGTGGAAATAATTAATGCTTTTGTTGGAATGAAAATGACACGAGAGTGGCGAGCAAACGGAGGAGGTAGCCTGCAGCGAGGTGAACCAAACATCAGATGAGATAAGGATGGTCGACCAGTTTGAACTTTGAAGGAATATATGTATGTGTGGAGTAGTTAGTTCTCTTGCCCAGCTAGCTACTTGGATTATGAATGGATTTCTATGTTTCACCTGCTGATGAGTGATGCCGATACTCGATGCAGGCAGGCGTGTTTGGTCAGAACGGAATGGCCCTGGCCTAATTAGGGACCCCCATTTCCTACACTTAAATTAAGCACCTCATGAGTCATGAATGACCTCACGTCACGTCACGTCACGTGAGTTAACTGAAGCGACTCAACATGCGTCGATGGTCCCTACTTTTATTCTCACCCGTTGAAGAAACCGCACGCACCGCCAAAAACCAAGCGCCCATAGTCTGTCATTAGCTAGTCAGCAATCAGCGAGCAGGTTAATTAGGATATACGAAGTTTTGACTCGCTTAGCATTGTTTTAAATGAAATACGAAAAACAGCGGCAGCGAAAACTAGTCGGCAATCAATTTTTGCTACCACCACAATCGGTAATAGCGCGGAGAAGATTGTCCTTGTCGTCCAATTACTTTGTCTAATATTCAGGCTCAATATTCAGTTGCATAGTGTCGAATTATAATTTCATTTTGATTTTCAGTTTCTATGAGTCATCTACAATTGCTCTCTCATACTTCTTTCTTTCACCTAGGATTTGACTTAACATGGAAGGGCACGTGAAACATAGACCCTCCCGTATAAATAAATATTATCTGCTCACAACAAGGAAAGGCAAGGCTAAGGCAAGGGAACAAAACAGAGTAGGCTGCCTGTTATTCCTTCCTGGTGTGTCCTCCCCCTCCCCCTCCCCCTCCCCCTCCCCTGTTTTGTGTTTCGGGCGGCGGCGGCGGGTATAAAAACGGGAGAGGCGCGCTTCCAACCCCAGCTTAACCGTTTCAACTTGAAACTGTCCATGGTGCCCGACAAGCAGCAGCAGCCTGAGCCCCTCGTGCCTGTTGATCCCGCTACGCACCTCACCACCGGCCTCGTCAACTTCTTGGCCCGCCGTGCCATGACGACGCATCGGCCCTTCCACCAGCTCCGCGCCCCCCTCGACTCGCCGGGCTCCTCCACCGGCTCCGCCGACTCCGCGCCCTGGAGCAGCAGCAGCCACCACCGCGTCCCGGCCACCCCTCTGCTCCCACTCGACACCGACGAGATGCTCCTGCTCGACATGCTCGCCCAGGACCCCTCCGCGCCGGTGAAGCAAGAACCCAAGGGACAGGTGGAGCAGGAGCAGGCGATCGCGCGCACCGGCGGCGAGCCCCCGGGAGGCCGCGCGTACCGCGGGGTGCGCAAGCGGCCGTGGGGCAAGTACGCGGCGGAGATACGGGACTCGACGCGCAACGGCGTGCGCGTGTGGCTGGGCACGTTCGACAGCCCGGAGGCGGCGGCGCTGGCCTACGACCAGGCGGCCTTCGCGATGCGGGGCGCGGCCGCCGTGCTCAACTTCCCCGTGGAGCAGGTCCGGCAGTCCCTGGAGGGCGTGGACGTGTCGTGCGGGGTGTCGCCCGTGGTGGCGCTCAAGCGGCGGCATTCCATGCGGAGGCGGCCGGCGAGCCGGAAGGACAGGGTTGCGAGGAGCGAGGGTCGGGCGGAAGGCGTGATGGAGCTGGAGGACCTTGGAGCAGAGTACCTCGAGGAGCTGCTCGGCGTCTCCGAGGAGGCCACCAGCAGCTCCACCTCCACCTCCACCTCCACCTCCACCTCATGGTGCTGGAGCCACCACTCCATCTGAACTCTGAACTCGACCTCCTCCGAATTCCCATGGACGCATGCGCAGGAGACGGAGCTGCTGCTGATGGCTTGAGGACGATGCGACGTTTGTTGTTCCCCCGGTCTGGTCTGGTTGCTGGTTCCGTCTCCGTCTCCTCCTACCTGGATGGAATTCAGCTAGCTAGCTAGCTTACCTGACCTGGCTAGTATGTATTTTAGGTACTAGAAGTAGATAGAGGGCTTTGGTTGATTTTTCTTCTTGTTTAAATTGAAGAGATGGCTTGTTGGAGTGAGAAATCAGCGTGAGATTGAGCGCGCTCTCTCTGCAAGTTTCCAAGCGCCCTCTCTCTCTCTCTTCTGAATCGTTGTGGATACCTGTACATGTATTCTACGCGTTCATTGGGAGTATCAAATATGTCACCGATTTCCTTGGATCCAAGATGGTCGTGGAATCTACTACGTACAGCTGAGAAGAGAATAGCCGCTGCTGCGCGGGAAAAGGTTTCAAAGTGCGCTGTGTTTGAATTCCTCTCGCCTTGGTCCAGCGCTACCTTACTTTCTGGACTGGCGGCTGGAGAGGAGTGGAAAAGGACAGGCAGGTCTTCCGGTACATGCATGCATGATGCACGAGGTCAAGTCCAAACGTGCCGGCGAGGGCTCATTTCAGCCACGTGCGCCTAGGCAGACAAATGCTCTGGTAGCTTTCTCTCCTTCTCTCCAGCACAGGTGCAATGAATCAGGTTGGCAGGCTTGCTTCCACTTCCAGCTGAGCCGGAAAATAATCCTATAGGACTTGGTCCACAATTTTATCAGTGTAGACCTATTCCACCGCGTGACACGTGTCTTTTCACAAATCTCAAATCATGACTTGCTAGTCTTCAGTATTTAATTCGTGAAAATTTACATCAGTGATTTATTGAGCTGTGCGCTTTGAGATTCGTGAAAAGACACGTGTCACGTGGTGAAATGAGTCTACACTGATGAAATTGTGGACCAGCTCCTATAGAATTATTTTCCAGCTGAGCCTCTGCTCCTATAGAATTAAATTAATTCCCGCGTCTTTTGAAGATTAAAAATCTAGTCACTTGCTTTCCCAATTCCTTCTTTTCTTCGTTAATTAGCCCTTTTTAAATTTATTTTCATTATTAACCTCGCAAATTTTATTTCTAAATCTAACCATGTTGTATTGTCACGCTACAAGTGGTGGCGTGGCGTGACCAAATGTCTCTGGCCCTTGGAATTGGATTAACAGACTGCCGAGTTCGAATGGATGGATCGAGCAGATTCTACTAATCTTGATTCTGCTAACCACTAGTAAATTGGACACACCAACAGTCCATGATCGAGACATGCCCAATTTCCTACTGTTAATGAGACCGACATGTGACAAATTAAGTTTTGAGCGACCAATCTCGATCCATCTCCTCCTAGCTAGCCGCTAGCTAGGAAGCAGTAATTAATAATCAAATGGAGTATGTGGCTGGCCACGGCCAGCAATTAATCCAAAGCAGATCGAGTGATCAAATGCCGTTTTACAACCAAGCGGTCGAGAGCTCCAAGCACTCGATGTAACAAAATAATAGTCGCTTGCCTGTATTGAAAATAATAATAAAAGAATATATGTTTCGTTTCGTTTGGTTTGGTTTCAAGCGGGAGCTCCAAACACTCATTGTAACAAATATATTGCTTGCCTATATTGAAAAATAAAAGACAATATATTTGCACTGAATTATCACAGGTTCACAACTCACTCCCGAAGAAGGCAATTCGTCTCTGGTTTAGATATTTTTTTTAGGAAGAATAGATGCATTAAAAAAATATATATGGAGAAATATCTTTATCGCACTGAATTAGCCAGCCCATGCTGTCTCCGTCAGTGGCTGCTGTCACGTGACACGCAGTTAAGTCCGTATGCTATATATGTACACCTGGAGTGACAGCCAGGCACGGTAGACCTTAAGCTAATTTTAAGTCTTGTGGCAACCTTAAGCTAGACACTATTTATCCAGCAACAATCAATCAATCAATAGTTAAGTCTTGTGTTGAAACGGATTAATTACGTGCGTGCGTACGTAGCCACGAGCTACGGTCGACGGCCAAATCACGACGCATCAAAGACAAGATCACACCAGTCCTAGGAGGCGGTGCCCAGCCAGATATGGAGCTACTAGTATTATTATGCTCCTTTAGCTTCCTCCTTTTGCGAGGGACTTGTCTATTATGCTCCTTGACAGAGTGAGGAATCAAGATGCAGTCGGCTGGCTGGAAACAATTTGCTAGCATCCATCTCATCTGCTGCGCCTGCATGCAAGGGGCCGGAGAACAAATATTAGTGGTATGTTTTGAAATATGTCACTTCTCAGTTTGTGATTTTGAAATATGTCACTCCTCAGTACAAAGAAGAAAGACAAATTTCAAAGAAAAAACTGAGGAATGACATATTTTAAAACCACAGACTGAGGAGAGGTATATTTCAAAATTCGCCAATATTAGCAGGTCATTAAAGAATGAATAGAAGAAAAAAAAAAGGCTATTAATTCCCGCTCATGCTGCACGTGCGTGCCTCGGTAGTAACACGGAGGCGCAGCTAGGTTCGATCCTCGACTGTAATAGCCCTAGATAGTGCAAGCACCTTGACCTTGGCGAATTAAGGAGCAGCCGGCATGCGCTTCATATGCATGCACTCAGAAAGTCAGTATCATGCATGCTGCTGACTCGAGGCCGGGTGATGAACCTGCCTGCATTCTTGGATGCTGGGTCCATTCTCTCTCCAATGTTCCATTTTTTTAAAAAAATTTGGTCTCATCCTGCAATTTTTAAAATCCACTGTATATGCAAAAATATCCCCTCCCCAAAACCTTGTATTTGCGAATTTAGTCCCCTCCTAAGCGCGAAAACACCGAACGTCGATATGTGGCGCATCAAGCACGGGACAAGCAGCGCGGCATGGAAGATGGCGGGCCCAGCCGCCTTCCGCGCCACCGAAGTGCAGGAGGTTGCGCGCTCCCCGACCACATGATGTGCCACATGTCGACGTCCGATGCTTCCGCGTTCGGGAGGGGGTCAGATTTGCAAATACGATATCAAGGAGACTATTTTTGTATCGGAATAATTCAGAATCTGTCCCACTGAATAGATGGATTTCAGATTTTGCCCCCCATGTATCTATGATATGTGGGTCCATGGCCCACATATCATAGACACAAAGGGGGACAAAATCTGAAATCGATCTATCTCATGAAGGCAAATCATGACCCACATATCATAGACACATAGGGAGGCAAAATCTGAAATCGATCTATCTCATGAAGGCAAATTTTGAAATCCCCCTTTTGTATTTACGGTAGTAGCATGTGGCCAAATTAAAAAGAATATATATTCCCTTTGCTCCTGGTCCTGCAGGCTGCAGCTAGCGTCATCACAATTCACAAGCATCCATTCTCCTCGTTTTCTTTTCCTGGAAGCAAGTTGGAACTAGCTAGGAAGGAAGGAAGGAGGAGAGGGAGAAATTAAGTAAGCTTCTGCTATGCTTGGTGGCACTAGTGCATCAGGCACGGAATGATACACTCGAGCATCCTCCCTGTACAGTACAGTGTACTTGTTGGCGCAAGGTGCCAAACTAAAAGGCTCCCTTCTGGTTGCTTGGTCAGCGTTTTCTCCTGTGATTTCAGAAGCAACGCACTTTTGTCTTGTTCTTTTATTAACGTAAAAGATACAAGCAGGGTATATACGGAAACTCTTGTCTCAAAAATTCAGGGAGACTTGCTTTCTGCCTCATCAGCAGGCTAGGCGGTTTCTGTCAGCCGTCAACCTGCACAGCTGAGTACACAACTAGCTAGATGGACACCATCACATGAGAGAGAAATAAGAAAGCTCCAGGAAAGAGAGAGACTAAAGATAATTGTTGAGTTTCTTGTGTAATTAAACATCCGGGACACTCGGAAGAGATTTTTAGTTTGATTGATTACGCTGAATTGAATTAGAATAAATACTGTAAAATGGACATTTAAAAATGCAAACCACCCTTCTTTCCTTTGGCGGGCAGTCGGGTATGGGCCACACCCACCCAAATGTTATCTTCTCCTATGTCAAATGGGAATTAAAACTGTTATTCCAAATTATAGCCAGCTTCGGTGTTACATGAGATACATATAACCTGCAAACGCAACGCTAGTAAAAACTCGCTTACAAGCACCATGTCGTCTAATACAATGCCCCCATTATTACTGTCACAGTGTTATGCTACATCAATCAGAAATATACAATCAAGTGCTGACATTGTCGCACGCAGATGATGAATAAGCACTTCAAGGTAAGTTACCCAGGTGACAAATTATTCAGCCCAGCTGTGTTGGGAAATGATTGCTCTCCTCTCTCTCACTGACGCTTAATTGCTTCAATTCCCTCAGTGCCACTGCAACAAGCTAACGAAGCACACATAAGTTTGCATACAGAGTGAAGAAAGAGACAGTTAGGCAAGCTCATGTGAGTTTTCTCACCTTAAGATGATTGTGCAAGGAACTTGCGAAAATATACATTGTAGTACTAAACGGTAACTCAACACAAACACATTCAAGGTAACTAATTTTACATTATTAGCCACCTAAAATTCTTTCAAGTGAATTCTAACACATCCCAACCCCCCCCCCCCCCACCCAAAAAAAAAAAATCCAACATTCAGTCTGTGTACTGCAGGTAAAGGTTATTCACACGGTAACAATTAACAGTGCAATAAGGATATGATATTAGATATTAAACACCCAAGGATTGATCCTATATCCTGTAAATGTATTGTTTTGCCGACACGCAAGAATTGAATTCATCATGTGAAATTCCTATGTCATCATATCAGTTACTGGGAATAGACAACGCTCATTTAGCCATTGGCTCAGTTTGTACTTACAGTTTTCTTGGTGGAATGAAAATTTGGTTGAAATTGAAAATGAGCACTCACCCTACTGGAAGCTCCGTTTTGTAGTCTGGGACTTCTCCGAGGCTCAGCATTCTGGTATTGCATATAGGATGGACTGTTCTGGACAAGGGACGACGGATTCTGGTATTGCATATAGGATGGACTGTTCTGGACAAGGGACGACGGATTCTGGTTTTGCGAATAGGACGGACTGTTATGGACAGCAGATGGTCGATTCTGGTTTTGCGAATAGGACGGACTGTTATGGACAGCAGATCGTAGATTCTGGTTTTGCGAATAGGACGAACTGTTATGGACAACAGACGGTAGATTCTGGTTTTGCAAATAGGATGGACTGTTATGGACAACGGATGGCAGATTACCACTCCCTGAACTGCCATCTGCATGGTTTCCCCTAGATTTCTCTCGAGTTTCAATCTCACTACTGGTAGCGGCATTATGATCCTTCCGTGAATATTGAGTTGCCGCAGCTCGAGCACCGGCTATCGCTGCAGCGACACTTGGAGTTTTTTCTAGTGCGGACTTTGAAGAGCCAAAATTAAGAGTCCCTGGCTTCAGAGAGAAGGGATCTCTCGGATCTGGAAGTGGAAACTTGACAGGCAGTGGACCTTGAACAGGTGAAAGACCCCTCACTGCTCCCTCATAGATCTGTGACACGACACAACGTAGAATACGCTCAAAAGGTTATATGGACAAATGCGAAGGGGGGAAAGGACGTATCGCTGATGTTAACCAGAACCCACCCTTCTTTCTAAATTGTAAACACCTTGGTAACCGCGCATCTCGAATGGAACCACCAACTTCTGCAGAAATGAATGTACGAAAAATGTCAAGAAAATCACAAGCATCTCAGCTATAAGCATGTAAGCCATGATCAGCAGTGATTGAGAATGTGGGGGATTGGAAACACAGCAACAGACAACCACCACTTATTTACTGGAGTAACTAAGACTGATAAATTGTAGGCGTGGTTTTTGGGAGATCTAATACCCACCTGTGGATTTTCACAAAGCCAACAAAAGTCAGTCAATCCTTCAAGCCTGACCTGCACCAGATTTAGATAGGACTCCATTTAGTTAAATTTTAGGCCATGGGCAGGAGAGGAAAGGGAGGGAGGGGGCATACAGATTCAGGCACATCTTCCCAGCAGACTAGTTCTTGAGACCTGACACAGCCTACTACCTCGACACATCCTGTAGAATGAAGCACATAAAAGGGAAATGGAACTGACATGAGCTGGAGCAGACGTCCCAGGGCATGTAGGCTGGCATGCATGGGCGTAGTAGTAGTAGCAGCAGCAGAAGCATTAGTCTAGTACTAGTATCTTAGGGATAAAGAAGAAGAGACAAGAAGACATAGGAGCAGCGGGGTGTAACTACCAAGCAGGCGTGAAACCGGATAGTGCTCAGGGAACTTGATGTCGGTGATTCCGTTGACGGCATAAATCTCCCTGTAGAAATCCTCCATGGCTCTGATGGAGTCGGGGTCGGGAACCTTGGATGCTGCATGAATCCATAGGCGACCTAGGCGAAATCGAACAGCAGAGAGGCAAATCAAGTAAGACCTAGGATTGGGTGGAGAATAGAATAGAGTAGATTGGAAGGGGGGTGAGGAGAAGAAGATTGAGGAGGAGGGTGGTTACTAGTACCGGTGATTGGGGATGGCCATGAGCGGCCCTCGACGCGCTTGATGCCGTGCACGAGCAGCGACGCCCACGGCTGGTGCATCGTCAGGCAAGGGTTCCGGTATCTGCCATTGCTGTGGCTGCTGCTGTTGTGGCCGCCGAAGCCGCGGCCCGAGTACCCGCCGCGCATGCCGCCGCTTGCGATTGGATCGGCAGGTGCTGCGTCGCGCGCGGAGAAGAAGACGGCCGGAGTCGAATCGGAGCGCGGCGCCGGCGAGTGGAGTCGTGGGGTAGGAGTAGGACGAAGGAAGGATACTCTTCGGGGGAAGGGCACTTGATTTGTTACACAAAAGGCCTTGGGTTTCGTGCTCCAACCGAGGTGGGGTCCGGCCCGGCCCGGCCCGGCCCGTCATTGGTTCGGTCCTGGGTCTGGCCCTTGAGGCTCTTCCTTGTCTACCTGGCAAGCCATGCCATGTAGTCGACGGGTACAGTACAAAGTAAGCATGCTACGTGGCCTTTTTTGTTTTGCCCGTCGGATCCAGCGCGTCGTCCCTTGCTGTCCGTCCGTTCGATTTTCTTTTCGTTTTGTGTGCCTGCGGTCTAATCGTTCCGTGCAGCGTTTGCCTTCTCGATAGCGCCCGCTCCTCTCTCTCCTCTCGCCTTCTCGCTTCTCCAAAGACCCGACAAGATCCTCTTCCCTTCGCCCCACGCCTCCTCTCCTCACCGACGCCGCGCCTGCGCCACCACCTCACCCCACGCCTCTCGCTCCCTACGCCCGCCCTTCTCCTCACGCCCACGCCCGACCACCACCCCCACTCCCACGGCTGGGCCCCGTCCTTCTTCGCCGCGGCCGTCCCACCCCGCCTCCTTCCTCTTCCCCAAGAACGTTCCCTACTCCGCCCTCGCTTCCCCCTTCCTCACCCCCGCCTCCGACGACCCATGTCCGCGTGCGGCCCCCTCACCCCACGCCCCTACGCCTGACCCTCTCCATCACACCCACGCCCACGGTGGTGCCCGCGCCTCCCTGCGCACTCGGCTCCCTCTAGCGCCGCCTCCCTCCAATGTCCATGCCCCACCCTGGCTCTGCCGCCCGGCTCGGCCCCGCCGCCTGCTTCGACCTGCTCTCCCGGCGCTCCAGCCGCCCCGCTCCCTGGCTCCGGCTCGGCCTACGGCCTCCTCACCCTGCCCACTCCCCTTCGGCCCGGTTTCTTCTTCCCAGCAGCTTCTCCCCTTTTTTATTTAAGTAGTTTTTTGGTTTTATTCATTCGCTGATTTGGTTTGTTTTTGTGGGCTTTTATTCATGCATGACGATGAATGGAGGTGGGTTCACTCATGTTGATACATGCATGAAGGAGGTGATGTGGTGAGCTACTGTCGGTGGTCGATTTGCCGCAGTTGCACTGAGGTAGCTGCTCCCCTCTACTCTATACCCCTCCCCCCTTGCTATGTGACACAAATATATACTCATCGACTTTTCCATCATGGAGACACAGGGTGCACTCTCCAGGCGTCCCAATCGTCTTCCCAGACTTTGTCATCCTGTAGTAGTACCTGAATAGATCCAGATCTGCTGGAATCCCCAAGTACGCTTCGCAGAGATAAATAAAGATGCTGAGATTGGCGATAGCATTGGGAGCAAGATTCACCAATTCAACTCCATAATACTCCAAAACTTTAGGAAGGAATGAGTGAATTGGTAGCCTAAATCCGCATTCAACGTACACGAGAAAAACTGGGATTTCTCCATCTTCATTAATCGGGGAATGTTCTCCAACCGCGGATCTCCAAGAAATCGATCCTGTCGGGAAGCATCCCGATCTTCTCCAAGCTCTCTAGCTTTTTTCACCCAAGTCGAAACCGACCGGTTGGTGATTCGTCCGACATGGTCAGATTTTTTTTCGGATGAGGAAAGAAAAGGAGGTCGGAAGCAGTTTTTACTCAGGAGATGAAGAAGGAAAGCAGGAAGTAAAAGAACCCTAAGTCTACAAAGGGGTTTTTATAAGCTTCAGAATTTCTAACTGCAATAAGGAGTTACCTAAAAAAAGTCCAACGGACATAAATCTTTTTCGTCCAATGAACACAAAAACTCTTCGATTCCCAAAGCAAGTTCTCAACTTTAAAGTGAATACAAACCGCTTCAAATGTCATTACATTTAATGAGCGTCAGCCCGATATGACTGTTTCAAAATAAATAGGATCTTATGAGCAGCTACTAATCTACATTATATAACTTTATCCATGATCTAAATGCAGGTACTTATTTTCCATGGCATAGTAAATACTCTCTCTCCATCATGTATTTTTTTTTTCAATTTTAACCCAAGCAAATGGTTCAGGGGTGTATCACTAGAATAAGCTCTGCTGCAAATGTGATATCTCCTTCATTTTTCTTTGTCCGCTCTTGTTCTATACGGTACACGATATCTGCCGGTGAAGCACGACGGATCGATCTGGGATGCCATCGCACGCCTGTAGGAAGGTGATGGGGAATGCTTAGTTACTATATGAGAGCGATGTTCCACCTATTTTGTTTCATATAGGATTGTGTGAGAGAATGCTTAATTACTTATGTGCTTTGGATTGTCCTTTTCAGAGGCTAACTTGTTGTTCTTGGAGTCTCCTGCTGGGTTTGTCTTCTCATACACTAACATGTCCTCTGACCTTACCAAACTGAATGCTGATTTTGTAGCTAAATTGATTGTAAAACAGTAGTTTGTTTGGCCATATGTAGAACATTTTAATTCAGGTTATAACGTAAATACTGATCAACAAATGGAATCCTTTTTTTTAGCTGAGGATGCTTATAGCTTCCTGGTGAATTGGTTCAAGAGATTTCCTCACTACAAGGACATAAAGTTCTACATCTCAGGAGAGAGCTATGCAGGTAATTTTGACATGAAACCAATAAAACCTCCTAGGCAATGCTTTGCAGGCCTAGTTTGAACTTTCTGACAAACATTTAAAATTCTTGAATTTTCATTTAGAAATGATAGCAATATGCTAAAAAGAATCTAAAACAAATAGAAGATACCGAGGGCTAGCTACATCTGGTAAGAATGAGGTGTTCTTTTTCGTTTTCATGCATGCGTGGGTCTAAATCGGTGTTCTTTACCTCCCCTTTTCTTGTTGTTTTCTTTTGCCAACTATAGACAACTAGATAAAGGTACATTTATCACGCCCTTTTATGAAACAAATCCTTTGTGTTCTATTTCCTGTATACAATATCTTTCTACTACATTGACTCCACTCTAGATTGAATAATCTGTCTTCACTATACACTATAGCACATATGTTAACATTTACCTACATATACTGCGCGCTGATTATACCTTTCCACTTTCCGAGCCACAAAAAAGAGAGAACTCAAACAGCTGAACCTTCCTCTTTCTGCAGCAGGCCCTACGAAATCTACTGCTATGAAGCAACCTTTTTTTAGCTAATATTCCTTCGGTCCGTATCGTTCCCTCAGTATCGGACTGTTGTCGATGTTGCCTACTTTCTGTTAGTACAATCCAAGTATATGTTATGTATATAACTATATAATACTGCTTAAAGACATCTATACAATATGTTCTACCTTACACCTTGGATGTATGCGTTCTCTTTTACCTAATCACAGTCACTTATGCTGTTATTAGACAAATAATATATACTTTTAAGAGTACATCTTTATAAGTATCCTCTTTTTTCCTCGGCTTTTTTTATATAACGCGTTGCATCATGCTCAGCGTTCCATTCAAATTAATCAACCCGATATGTACCTTTACCACTACATTCTTACATGCCTATTTTTTTTCCTTAAACAGAAAAACAAATTACGCGTTCAACCTTTATATACATATACCTAGGCTTCAACATAATATATCATACTTAAAATTTCCCGAGGCAATAGCCCAGTTAGCTAATATAAAAATACTACACCATTAGACCACACTAAATTTATCTAGCAATAGGTTCTTACTTACAATATACTAAGTACTAACATATTTCCTCTTAGTTATACCACATCACCACGTCCAAACTAATCAGACATTTCTCTTTAAAACCTACATGTTTTCCAGTCCTCTATTAGTATCCCAGTTTTACTCTTCATTGATATCTCGATTCCGCTACTTTTATTGGCTCATCTATATCACGAGCGCGCAAATGTGTGCCCAGGTATCTAGTATAGGTCAAAACATGGGGGCTTTTGCTGCCTACACTTATCCATCTATTCAACTCAACAAATCCAGGGCCAACCTTTACACGAAGCTAGAGAGGAGGGGCGCTTTTAGCCGTAAAAAAATATAATAATTGTAGTTCAACTTGTGATCAACTTAATTTTAATTTTGCTATGTAAATTGATGTTAGCTACTATTTGAGTATTTAACTATCCATATGTATCGAGGGTGACATTGAACCAATGCAATGGAACCCTTGTTTTATGATTCTCACTTGTTATATATTGTCGTCGATTCGTCTAAGAAGACAATAAAAAAAAACATGTGAAATTACGTGTTACATGCCTCACTCCAATGTTCGTGACTTTGCTAAATTTTAAAGACTCAAGCAAAGCAAAGGGTGGAGGTATTCTCACCACACCCATGAAAAGATTCATCAGAGAGAACCAAAACAATTTCTGTTGCATCTATCAGATTTCTATATGCACCTTATCATGTGATTAACCAAACAACTGTTAGACTTCAATGATACATGCAACCAAACAACATCACGTTGCGTCTCTCCAGCCTGGCTGAGTGAGTCAGCCTCACTGGTATGGCCAGACACAGGGTTATGCGGGCAACCAAACATCTCGTAGTAAGCGCCCTGCTAAAAGAAACTCTAGTGTACAGTACAGTACAGTAGAGGGCCAGTGAACGATTATTTAGGCCAGCACTTGAGCCAACCATAACAGGCCCAGAGGCCAGCAAGCCCTGTGCCCATCCACATTCGTCATTCATATTCATACAGCAGAGCAGAGAGAGATGGATCCATATATTCATGCAGCGGAGTTCACAAATTACCTTCATACAAACTAAAATTGTGCTCCTAGGAGCAAACAGTTAAAATTCCAAAATCCCAAGAGCAAACAATTAAAAATCGCGCCTTCATCAAACAAGAGCATATAATACTCCACTCGATTCCAAAATCCCAAGAGCAAACAGTTCTGACGTACTTTGACTGTCCGAACATGAAATTGAAAAACTACTCTGCTCTGCTAGTTCTCTGATGTCTGATTTGTCCAAACATAAAATCCAATAAGGCAGGGATTCAAAAACAAAACAGAAGAAAGGAAAATAATAATAAATAGAAGCTATTCAATCACCGAGAGAAGACAATAGAAACAAATCAGAATGTACAGGGGAGATCATATGCGCATTCGCTTTCTTTCGCTGCCTCGCTTTTCCTACTAGCTTCTTTCTTTCTCTAGTCTCTAGTGAGGGGAGGCGCACCCTCTTCTTGTTGTTCTTCTTAATTTCTCCAGGCAGTATCGCTCTATATTCCTCCCTTTCCACTCGCTCAGAGTCAGAGTCACAGTCACAGTCAGAGGCGGCCTGGCCTCCCTTTCTTTCTGCTCTCTGCTTTCTGCCGTGGCAGCAGCAACGCACTGCCATCCATCCTTTAAAGTTAACTTAGCACCAGCTGCGTGCTTCTTCTCCTCTCCTTTGCCAGCTGCATGCATGCTCAAGTAAGTAAAGTTTACTTCAAATCAAGTATATCTGCTCATCGACGCTTCCTGATCGATTCCTGCTAGCTACTCATTCCTAGCTTGTTGCTTCAATTCCTTCATCTAATCCCTTGCAGCTGCTTCGAGTTCTTGGCTGCAATCTGCTGCATGCAGGCCTACTTAATTATTTACGCCCTCCGATCGAATAATCTTTCGACTTTTTCTCTCTTTAATCTCGAGAGAAAAAGTACTGGGCTGGCTAGCACTTGTGCTAACGATTTCTTGCTTTTGCAATCGAGCTATAGCTAGCTTTATATCCCACAGAATCTTTCAATTGTATCGGTGGTGGTGGTGGTGGTGACGGTGAGAAGGGGGGAAAAGGTAGCAAGGTCGTCTCATCTTTTGCTGGTGCTCACCGTGGTTTGAGTGGTGGTCGCTTCTCTAGTTGTCCCTCCTAGCTTTCTGGCTAGCTGGCTAGGGTTCCTTATTCCCTAGCTAGCATCAAACTAAAGCAGACTGATTCATTGTTCCTCTCTCTACCTCAGCTCTGACCTGACCTTTCTAGTACTGTTTGCGTAGTATTATATATTGTCCGACGTCAAATTGTATTGGAGTTCATCATAGCGTGCTTGATTGATGCTAAGTCAGAGTAGCCGACCATCGCCTCTACTGTAAAACATCTTTCCTTCCCTTCCCTTGCCGTCCGCTCGATTGGCCATCTTGCAAATATTCATCTCTTTTTCAGCTCCTTAGTTAATCAGGTCGTGAGGCCACACATAGCCTGCTGCAACTAACTAAGCTTCTTTGCATTACTGCTCGACACTGTAGTACTCACCTGTTAGCTAGGTCATCTTGAGCTGCATGCATGCTAAGTATCTAATGGTGGTGATGGCGTACGCCTTTCTTAATGTGTTGCTCTGTTTGCAGACATTTTAATTTGGCAGGTCTCTCCATCAACAAATGCATTAGTTATTCAGTGCTCAGCTTCAGTTAATTTCAGTGAAGAACAGGACATATCATTCTGTCTATCTGATCGCCCTCGGCCGGGTGACGAATTAATTTGGTATCAAGAAAGAGAGAGAGAGAGAGAGAGAGATGAACCGCGCGGCCCTGGATGAGGTGATCCGGCGGCTTTTGGAGGTGCGGCGGTGGCGTCCGGGCAGGCAGGTGCAGCTCGGCGAGGGGGAGATCCAGCAGCTCTGCGCCGCCTCCAAGGACGTCTTCATGCGCCAGCCCAACCTTCTCGAGCTCGAGGCGCCCATCAAGATCTGCGGTGGGTAATCAATCTCTATTACTATTCATTCATCCTCAAATAATTAAACCCTACAATAGGAGTATTGCTTACTTGTACCCAATCTTCTTTTTTTAACAAATTAAAAGGTGAGTACATGTATACTCTAATGGACTGTCGAATGATCGA